>BSBM01000289.1:14737500-15337500 GCA_027924585.1 Larix kaempferi
TCAAAATACGGTGCCACAAAATTATTTCCAAAACAAATGAAAATGTACGTGGCGCTTAGCCTAAGCTTGTCAGTTACACAAAACTGAGCAATTTGTTTCCAAATAATCAAATTCTTTCATCATAAACCAAGACAAAAATTCAAAGTAACTGAAAAGTTTTAAAATCATTTTTAAAAAAGTATAAATATTCTAAGCCCAAGGTTCATCATTTGCACAATTGACCAGCGATTCTTGGCAAAGAATCGGTTATTTTATAAATGACCAATAATCCAAGGTTTTCTCAACATTATAAACTTCATCGTTATCATTTAGACAAAAATTGAGCAAAATTCCCTAGATATCATTTTGTTCAAAATAATTAAAATAATTAGAAATTTTCAAAACATTTTGGAAAATTCAATGTGGCTTTTGTGAAATTAAAGAAAATGAGGCAAAAAAATGTACCTTAGGTCGTGTATCTGTAGCGAATTTGAACGTCCAACCTCTGTAATACGGAAATGTCGGGGTCGTGCTTTTGTCCAACCGATCCGAGCAGTGCGACTTTCTTGATGGCTCTCCACTTTAGGTAATCAAGCCACTGTGTTCCGTCCAAATCATATATTCCAGGGAGCACATGTTCTGATCAAATTTTTTATAGTCTTGTTGAGAAATCTGTATTTGTATAGGATAGAGAGCGTGAATATAAAGAATCTGTGCAGCCAAGGGAAGATAGTGGGAACAATCGTGTGCGTAGGGGGAGAAATGTTGATGACGTTATACAAAGGTCCTATTGTTCACATGCTTTGGTCTCCACATCAAAACCAGACATCTTCAAGTGGAACGTCAGCAACAGTTGTGACTAACAATAAAGGATGGATCATAGGCTCCCTTCTCATAGTTGCGGCCACTCTTGCTTGGTCCGCCTTGTTTATCCTTCTGGTACTCATTTATCTTTGACATCTTTGTCTCTCAATATATATATATATATATATATAATGATCAAACATTTTGAAAGTAATGATTTTGAATGTGCAGGCTACAGTACTGAAGAAATATTCTACTCAACTATCCCTTACCACCTTAATATGTTTCTTAGGAAATTACAGGATCAACATAGTTGCCGTATGTGATCCCTCCCAGTGGGCAGTAGGATGGGACATCAACCTAATTCTCACTATAGCATACTCTGTAAGTTTGCCTCTTTTCTTTTGACGCAGGATGTATCCGAAATTTTTTTGTTCAGGATTAAATTCAAGATTTGGAGAATGGGATATGAAGATAAATTATAGATTACAAAAATTAATATTGTTTATTTCAAGGAGTGATGGCATCAGCAATTGCATATTACGTACAAGGTTTATTGATGCAGGAGCATCGGATCCTAGGCATATCAGTCGAAGTTGATCGACATGAGCAATCGACCAGGGGGGAGTGCCGACGACCACTGGTACGGAGTAGATTGGTTGTCGAAGTCAATAATTCGAGCAGGAGCAGTCGATATGCGATCGACAGAAGATGAGAAGGTCGAGAGTTGACATGTCGAAGGTCGATTGACGATAGGTTGCAAGAAAGGCGGCGATGGTAGATAGGTTTTTCCATGAGCCAAGCGAAGAGGAAGGGGCGGACTGGCGAAGCCTAAGTCACGAAGTGAAGCTGACGGAATACTGACATAAGGAAGTATGGTCGAGATGTAGACCGACTACTGTAACAGTGTCAGAGAAGTCAGAAGACAGGGTGAGTACTTGGTAGCCGTTCGGGGTTGCTGAGAAAGTTAAGAGAAGTTATTGCAAGTGGTTGGGATATTGAAAGATGTCAACACAGGCAAAGGTTGTGCAGCACGGCAGAGGCACTGACAGTTGCAGGTCTGCAGGATCTGGAGGATTCGACGGACAAAGGAAGAGTGTCTCGGGTGTTGGAGTAGATCTCGGGATGCGCAACAGTAGTAGAGTAGAAGACTTGTGTGTAGGAAGAGATTTGGGGAGTTCAGTAGAGTTCGATCAGCAGAAGATCAGAGACGAAGCAGAGCAGAGTTCGGTAGTTGATGGTAGATTAGAGAGAACAGTCACACATCAATCGAATGCGGAGAAGATCATATCCATAGCTCAACGAGTGCTTGCATTCAGCATAGGTAGTGAGAGGGTGAAGGTTGACACACAAGGATAACACACCATTTACTTATGTATTGTAATTGTTGAGGCCGACATAGTTTAGTTGTTTACATTCCTTGCATTTCGCATTGTAACAGATTGATTGAAGTAATAGAAGCCACTTCTGGCATCCTGTTTACATCTAGTTCATGTGAACGTGTGGTTGTGTCATGTGTTATTGTTAAGCAAGAACCTTTCTGAAGGTGACTTGCGTCAAGTGGTATTAGAGCGGGAAGGGAATCCTGCGAGCAGCGAAGGCAATGATACCAACTTGCCTTGCGTCAAGTGGTATCAGACCTGGAAGTGAATCCAGCGAGTAGAGAAGGCAATGATACCAACTTGCCCTGCACCAAGTGTCAAGTGGTATTCAGTGTCAAGTGTGTTGAACAACTCCAACCACAGTTGGGTATATTTGTGCACGACTTGTGATGTCCAGTTGCAATTGGACGAGTGGGAGTTTCAGTTAAGATTGAAAATGGCTCACAGAGGCGTTAATGTCCAGGGTACAGGACAACGAGCGTGTGGTGCAACAGTCACAGTTGATCGTGAAATGTTCGACGAGTGTGTGCGAACAATGCGAAGTCTGTCTAATGAAGTCACAGCGATCAAAGAAATTCAAAGATGTGGATGCATTCCTGATGTAGTAGACCACATCGACGAGGAGGTCAAAGAGGTGGAAGCATGGGAAGAGACATTCGAGGAACCATAAGACAAATTCATCAAGATTCTGACGGAGATGAGAGGTTAGACAAAGATAGATGTGCGTACCTACTCAGGAAGTCTGGATCCAAAAGACTTGATCGAATGGTTCAGAGAAATGGAGAAATACTTCGACATAGAGTAGATTGAGGATCCCAATAGATTTAATACTGCATGTTTGAGGTTGAAAGGTCATGCCTCATTGTGGTGGGACAATGTACAGGCTGACAGAGTCAAGATAGGCAAGGAGAAAATCAAGTCTTGGGACATGATGGTCACCAAGTTGAAAGGGAAGTTCTTGCCAGGAGACTATGTGATTTCCTTGTTCTGGAAGTTGAAAAAATTTCGACAGAAAGAGATGACCATGAAGGAGTACACAGAAGAGTTCTACAGACTGTCTATTAGGTCGAGGCAAACCGACGAAGGAGAAGAAGTTATCGCTAGATACGTGAAGTATGCGATACAGGACGAGTTGAGCCTGTCAAGATTCAGAGCGGTCGGTGAAGCTTATCAACTAGCTCTTAAGGCAGAGGAGAAACTATTGAGGAAATCTGCATCGACCAGAGGTAGGATGAATGGTTGGGGTGCAAAGACTGTTTCCGTAAAAGGCTAGAGTAGCGGAACTAGGAGGGAATCTGTCAAAGAAAATCGCCAGGCGGAAGGGACATCGACAAAGGAGAAAACGCAGGAGAACCGACGCGATGGTCGTGAGAATATTGGTCGAGGTGCGTATGGTCAAAGTGGTCCATCCGACAGAAAAGGAGCTGACAAACCAACAATAGTCTGTTACAAGTGTCGAGGGTTCTGACACAAAGCATACAACTGCCTAGAAAACCTACATGTTGTAGAGGATTCGAAACCCAGAAATCGAAGAGATGAGCAAGTCGACGAGAGGGCAGAGTCAGCATCCGATAACAGTGGATATGGGAAAAGAAAGAGTTGGGCCATGACAGCCAGGAAGACGTTGGTTTGGACGACCGACGCTATGAGAAAGAGCCACCGCAGTGAAAGGCTATCTTTCGAACCAGAGTGCAGATTGACAATTTGTATTGCAAGACCATAGTTGATGGTGGCAGTACGGATAATCTTGTGTCTACAGAGGTCATCAACAAAGCAGGGTTAAATTGTTGGGAACATCCACACCCATACAAGATATCTTGGTTGCAGAAAGGAAATCATGTCAAAGTAATCAAACAGTGCCTGATTAACTTCAAGGTCGGGAAGCTTGAATACAGTGTATTATGCGACGTTATCCCAATGGATGCATGTCATCTGTTGTTAGGGAGGCCATGGAAATATGATCGGAAGATGATATATTATAGTCGAGCCAACACAGTCATAGTGTTCAAAAATGGTATGCGAAGTACTCTGAATCCGAAACAGGAGGAACAAGGCGACTATAAGTAGGGCAAGAGAAACTATTGGGAGAAGTGAGTGTTGATGTGCACATCGAAAGAGTTCCTCGGGGAAGAGGAAAATCAGTCGGGATGTTTAGCCACATTCTGAAGGGATCATGTGTCGATAGGTCGACAATGGAGAGAATTCCAGTCGAAGTCAAAAAGATGCTCAACAAGTTCAAGAGCATAGTAGTTGACGAAGCACCGACGAGGAGCATATCCCATCAGATCAACTTGATTTGAGGATCGATTTTTCCAAACAAGCCACCGCATAGAATGACTCCGATAGAGGGTCAAGATCTCAATCGACAAGTCCAAGAGTTTTTGGAGAGAGGATTGATCAGAGAGAGTCTAAGCCCTTGCACAGTACCAACAGTATTAGTGCCAAAGAAAGGAGGAGAATGGAGGATGTGTACAGACTCCAAAGCTATAAAAAAGATCATGATCAAATATCGGTTTCCATTGTCGAGAATGGACGACTTGATGGATTGCTTGAGTGGAGTGAGATAATTCACAAAGATCGACCTGAAGAGCGGTTATCCCCAGATTCGGGTTAGAGAAGGAGATGAATGGAAGTCAACATTCAAGACGAAGGAAGGGTTGTATGAGTGGTTAGTCATGCCATTTCGATTGACTAATGCACCCAGTACGTTCATGCGGTTGATGAACAAAGTACTGAAACCATTCTTGGGTAAGTTTTTCGTAGTCTACCTAGACGACATTTTGATTTTCAGTCGAACCAAGACAGAACACTTGGAGCACATTCGACAGGTATTGCGGAAGCTGCGGGAGGAGAAGCTGATGGTGAACCTGCAGAAATGCTTCTTCATGAAGGAAGAATTGGTGTACTTGGGATTTGTAATCTCGGGTAAAGGGTTGGTGATGGACCCAGAAAAGGTGAAGGCAATTTTGGATTGGTCGAAACCGACAAGCGCGACTGGAGTGCGAACTTTCCATGGACTTGCCAGTTTCTACAGAAATTTCATCCGAGGATTCAGTCTAATTTGTGCACCTTTGACAGAGTGCATGAGAAAATGGGAGTTTAATTGGACAGAAGCTGCCCATAGAGATTTTGACAAGTTGAAGGAAAAGGTCACTGAGAGCCCAGAAGTTAGCACTCCCAGACTTTGACAAAGTTTTCCAAGTTGATTGCGATGCGTGTGGGATGGCAATTGGAGTAGTGTTGAGCTAGGAGGGCCAACCAATTGCATTCTTCAGTGAGAAGTTGGATGATGTGAAGCAGAAATATTTGGTCTATGATCAGGAGTTTTATGCTATTGTCCAGGCATTGAAGAAGTGGAGGCATTATTTGTTGCCCAAGGAATTTGTGTTATACACAGATCACCAAGCGCTGAGGTACTTGAATACTCAGTCGAAGTTGAATCAACGGCACATGAAATGGGTCGATTTCCTACAAGGATACACTTTCAAGTTGCGACATAAGTCGGGAAAGTCGAAGAAGGTTGTCGATGCACTGAGTCGAAGAGTTGCATTGCTGAACACGATGACAGTTCAGGAAATAGGAATAGAGTCAGTGAAGACAGCGTATGAGAGGGACAAGGATTTTGTGATAGCATGGGAGGCTTGTCATAAACCTTGCAATGTCAACAGAACTCCATACTTGGATTATTTCATCCAAGAGGGATACCTGTTCAGGGGACAATAGTTGTGTTTTCCCAGAGGATTAGTAAGAGAGCACCTAATTCAAGAATTGCATAGCGGAGGATTAGTAGGTCATTTTGGCATCGACAAGACCAAGGCATTGGTCAAAGAAAAGTATTATTGGCCAGGAATAAAGACAGATGTCGGTAAGTGGGTACGACAATGTCGCGTTTTCCAGATGGAAAAAGGGAGAAGTACGAATACAGGGTTGTATACACCATTACCGGTACCGAATACCCCATGGTAGCACCTAAGCATGGATTTTGTGTTAGGACTATCGAAGACGCAGCAAGGAAGCGACTTAATCTTTGTTGTAGTCGACAGATTTTCGAAGATGGCACACTTTATTCTGTGTCGGAAGACAAGTGACGACACAAGCATTGTTGTTCTATTCTTCATGGAGATAGTCAGATTGCATGGGTTGCTAAAGAGTCTCACGTCGGACAGAGATACCAAGTTTATGGGGCATTTCTAGAGAACCCTATGGAAGAAACTGAACATGAAGTTACAGTTCAGCTTGGCATATCATCCGCAGACAGATGGACAGACTGAGGTAGTAAACATAAGTTTGGGAAACCTTCTGAGATGTTTGACGGCCGACAGACCCAAGCAGTGGGAGAATGTGTTTGTGCAAGCAGAGTTCACATACAACAATTTTGTGAATCAGTCGACAAGTTTGAGACCATTTCAGATTGTTCAAGGATGAAGCCCACATGGAGTGGTAGATTCGGTTGAGTTACCAATAGAAATCAGGAAAAGCGCAGATGCAGAATCATTCGCAAAGCATATGAAAGAAGTGCATGAATATGTGTGAAAGCGCATGGAGAAGAGTAATATGGCATACAAGTTGAGAGCCAACAGAAATAAAAGGCTACAGTCGTTCAGCGAAGGAGACTTAGCTATGCACATTTGCGGAAGGAGAGATTTCCAACAGGAACCTATAACAAGCTAAAGCTGAAGAAGATTGTGTTGGGACTCAGAAATGTCATATTTTCATCCACTTTACCTTTCGCTATTCTTCACATTTCATCATCCCATTAACCTTTCATCTTACATTTCCATACATATACTTGAGTTTCATCTTATCATTTTCCACTTCATTTTAGTATTATAAGTGAATTTATGATTAAACATTGGAAAATAACATGTTTTCACTAATATCTCAAGTATGGATGAGCTTTGTAATGTGTAGGAATATGGAAGGATCAATTCAAAGAAGACTCCTCGAATATCTCCTCCACTTCATGGAGATAGTTATTCAAAGAATATTCCAAGGAGAAGATCATGGAGATTTGGTTGGCATATCTTATTTAGGATGTATGAGAAACATGTGGAGAATTTGTGAGAGACATGTGGAGGATTTGAATGGATCATATTTTGTAACAATAGCAAATTAGTTGAGAGTGGTAGAGAGAATAATGGATCTATCATTATGAGATGGTTGTCTCCTTCTTAAAGAAATTCATGTATAAAAGAGAGTGCTCTCTCTTCATTTTGGGGATATGTAGGTAGTAGTAGATTAGAAGAAGATTAGTCTCAAATTGTAGAAGTTAGTCTTGACTTTGTAATATGGAGAAGGGGATTCTCAGCTTTTGTTCATAATCTTAGTTTTGATTCTTTCATGATTTACCATTGATTCTTGTGATGTAAATTAAGTCTTATTTATTGTTAATGTGAGCTCACATGTGTTGTTTGGTTGCTCTTCATATGTTGTCTTTCTTTTATGCAATTTACTTTCAGCAGTGTGTTTCAGCTTCCAGCATTAGATTAGCCATTGTGTGTTTCAGCTTAAGGGGGAATTAGATTAGCAATTAGCCATTAGCAAGGGGGGGTTAGATTAGATTAATTTCACTTCAGTCCTGCATATACTTTGCATGTGCTTCGTAAGCCTACGAACCTCAGATTGACAAATTAAATGGTTGGGCGAATACTACAACGAAATTAAACGACAATATTTCCGCCTAACAGATTGGACCATGTAAGATTCTGAAAAATATTTTGGACAACGCATATGTGTTGGAGTTGTCGAAGGACTTGAGAATTTCACCAACATTTAATGTCTTAGATCTATACAAGTTCGAAGAGGGTTCAAGCAGCCGAAGCGCGGAAGTGTCGAACATCAACTGGACAGTGCAGATTCCAGATCGACACAAAGAGGAAATTGCATAAGTAATAGAAGAACACGAAGTCGGGTGTACGCACAGTTCGCAAAGGAAAGAATACTTAGTGCGATGGAAATATGATGAGTTGCAGGAGGCAACATGGATTTTCGAAGAAGAGTTCAGGAGACTGACAGAGCAGTCGAGTTCTTTTTCACTGGGGAGTCTGATTCAGGAGCATCGGAGCCTAGGCGGATCAGTCGAATTTGATCAACATGAGAAGTCGACCAGGGGGGAGTGCCAAAAACCACTGGTTCGGATCAAATTGGCTGTCGAAGTCAATAAGTCGAGCAGGAGCAGTCGATATGCGATCGACAGAAGATGCGAAGTTCGAGAGTCGACATGTAGAAGGTCGACAGAGACAGGTTGCAAGAAAGGCAATGATGGTCGACAAGTTGTCAAACCATGACATCGACAGATTTGGGCATGAGTCAAGCGAGGAGGAAGGGGCATACTGGAGAATCCTAAGTCGCAAAGTGAAGCCGACGAAATACTGACAGAAGGCATTATGGTCGAGAAGTAGACCAAATACTTTAGCAGTGTCAGAGAAGTTAGAAGACAAGGTGAGTACTTGGTATCCGTTTCGGGTTGCTAAGGAAGTTAAGAGAATTTATTGCAGGTGGTTGGGATCTTGATAGATGTTAACACAGGAAGAGGTTGTGTAGCACTGCAGAGGCGCTGACAACTGCAGGTATGTAGGATCTGGAGGATTCGACGGACAGAGGAAGATTTTCTCAAGTGTTGGAGTAGACCCCGGGATGCGCAACAGCAGCAGAGTAGAAGACTTGTGCTTAGGTATAGAGTTGGGGAGTTTAGTAGAGTTCGATCAGCAGAAGATTGGAAACGAAGCATAGTAGAGTTCGTGTAGTTGATGGTAGATTAGAGAGAACAGTCACACATCAACCAAACGCGGAGAAGATCAGATCCATAGCTCAGCGAGGGCTTGCATTCAACATAGGCCGTGAGAGGGTGAAGGTTGACACACAGGGAGAACACACCATTTACTTATGTATTGTAAAGGCTGAGGCCGACATAGTGTAGTTGTTTACATTCCTTGCATTTTGCATTGTAACAGATTGATTGAAGTAATAGAAGCCACTTTTGGCATCCTGTTTACATCTAGTTCATATGAACGTATGGTTGTTTGGTGTGTTATTGTTAAGCAGGAACCTTTGCAAAGGTGACTTGCGTCAAGTGGTATCAGAGCGGGAAGGGAATCATGTGAGTAGAAAAGGAAGTGATACCAACTTGCCTTGCATCAAGTGGTATCAGAGCCGGAAGTGAATCCAGCGAGTAGAGAAGGAATTGATACCAACTTGCCTTACGTCAAGTGTCAAGTGGTATTCAGTGTCAAGTGTGTTGTACAGCTCCAGCTGTGGTTGGGTATAGTTGTGCATGACTTGTGAATTCCGGTTGTGATTGGACGAGTGGGAGTTTCAACTGAGACTGGAAATGGCTCACAGAGGCGTTAATGTCCGGGGTACAGGACAAAGACCGCGTGGTGCAGCAGTCACAATTGATCGTGAAATGTTCGACGAGTGCATGCGAACAATGCGAATTCTATCTAATGAAGTCGCAACGATCAAAGAAATTCAAAGACGTGGATGCATTCCTGATGCAGTAGACCATAGCGACGAGGAGGTCGAAGAGGTGGAAGCACGAGAAGAGGAAGTCGAGAAACCAGAAGACAAATTCATCAATCTTCTGACAGAGATGAGAGGTCGGAAAAAGATAGATGTGCGTACCTACTCGGGAAGTTTAGATCCAGAAGACTTGATCGACTGGTTCAAAGAAATAGAGAAATACTTCGACATACAGCAGATCAAGGATCCTAGGCGAGTTAAGACTGCATGTTTGAGGTTGAAGGGTCACGCCTCATTGTGGTGGGAAAATGTACAGGATGACAGAGTCAAGAAAGGCAAGGAGAAAATCAAGTCTTGGGACAGTATGGTCGCCAATTTGAAAGGGAAGTTCTTGCCAGGAGACTATGTAGTTTCCTTGTTCCAGAAGTTGCAAAAATTTTGAAAGAAAGAGATGACCGTGAAGGAGTACATGGAAGAGTTCTACAGACTGTCGATTAGGTCGGGGAAAACCGACGAAGGTGAAGAAGATGTCTCTAGATACGTGAACGTCTTGAAGTATGCGATATAGGAGGAGTTGAGCCTGTCAAGATTCAGAGCAGTCGGTGAAGCTTATCAACTAGCTCTAAAGGTAGAGGAGAAACTGTCAAGGAAATCCGCATCGACCAGAGGTAGGATGATTGGATGGGGTGCGAATACTGATTCCGCAAAAGGCCAAAGTAGCAGAACTAGGAGGGAATCTGTCGAAGAAAACTGTCGAGCGAAAGGGACATCGACAAGGGAGAAAATGTAGGAGAACCGACATGATGGTCATGAGAATCATGGTCGAGGTGCATATGGTCGAAGTGGTCCATCCAACAGAAAAGGAGCTGACAGAACAGCCATAGTCTGTTACAAGTGTCGAGGGGTCGGACACAAATCATACGAGTGCCCAGAAAACCTACATGTTGCAGAGGAGTCAAAAACCAAACATCGAAGAGATGAGCAAGTCGATGAGAGGGTGGAGTCGGCATCGGACAACAATGGAGATGGGAAAAAAAAGATTTGGGCCATGAAATCCAGGAAGACGTTGGTTTTGGATGACCGACACGATGAGAAAGAGCCACCACAACGAAAGGTTATATTTTGAACCAGAGTGTGGAAAGACCATAGTTGATGGTGGCAATATAGATAATCTTGTGTCGACAGAGGTCATCGACAAAGCAGGGTTAAAGTGTTAGGAACATCCAAACCCATACAAGATATCTTGGTTGCAGAAAGGACATCATGTCAAAGTAACCAAACATTTCCTAATTAACTTCAAGGTCGGGAAGCTTGAAGACAGTGTACTGTGCGACGTAATCCCAATGGACGCATGTCATCTGTTGTTAGGGAGGTGATGGAAATATGATTGGAAGATGATCTATGATGGTCGAGCCAACACAGTCATAATATGTGGAAAAATGGCATGCGAAGTACTCTCAAGCCGAAATAAGAGGAGCAAGCCGACTGTAAGCAAGGCGAGAGCAACTATTGGGAGAAGCGAGTGCTAATGTGCACATCGAAAGAGTTCCTCGCGGAAGAGGAAAAGAAGTCATGATGTTTCACCATCATTCTAAAGGGACCATGTGTCGAGAGGTCAGAATGGAGAGAATTCTAGTCCAAGTCGAAAAGATACTCGATGATTTCAGGAGCATAGTATTCGACGAAGCACTGACGGGATTTCCACCAACGAGGAGCATATCCCATCAGATCGACTTTATTCCAAGATCGAGTTTTCCAAACAAGGCACCGCATAGAATGACTCTGACATAGGGTCAAGAGCTCAATCAACAGGCCCGGTAGTTTTTGGACAGAGGATTGATCAGAGAGAGTCTGAGCCCTTGCGAAGTACCAACAGTATTAGCGTTGAAGAAAGGAGGAGAATGGAGGATGTGTACAGACTCCATAGTTATCAAAAAGATCACGATCAAGTATCGGTTTCCATTGTCGAGAATGGACGACTTGATGGACTGCTTGGGTGGATTGAGATACTTCAAAAAGATCGACTTGAAGAGCTGTTATCACCAGATTTGGGTTAGAGAAGGAGATGAATGGAAGACAACATTCAAGATGAAGGAAGGGTTGTATGAGTGGTTAGTCATGCCATTTGGATTGACTAATGCACCTAGTACATTCATGCGGTTGATGAACGAAGTATTGAAACCATTCTTGGGTAAGTTTGTCATAGTCTACCTAGACGACATTTTGATTTTCAGTCGAACCATGACAGAACACTTGGAGCACATTCGACAGGTATTGCAAAAGATGCAGGAGGAGAAGCTGATGGTGAACCTACAGAAATGCTTCTTCATGAAGGAAGAATTGGTGTCCTTGGGATTTGTAATATCGGGTAAAGGGTTGGTGATGGACCCAAAAAAGGTGAAGGCAATTTTGGTTTGGTCGGAACCGACAAGTGCGACTAGAGTGCGAAGTTTCCATGGACTTTCCAGTTTCTACAGGAAGATCATCTGTGGATTCATTCGAATTGGTGCATCTTTAATAGAGTGCATGAGAAAAGGGGAGTTTAAGTGGACGGAAGCTGCCTAGTTAGCTTTCAAGAAGTTGAAGGAAAAGGTCACTGAGAGCCCTGTGTTAGCGCTCCTAGACTTTGACAAAGTTTTCCAAGTCGATTGCAACACGAGTGGGATGGCAATTAAAGCAGTGTTGAGTTAGGAGGGCCAACCAATTGCATTCTTCAGTGAGAAGTTGGATGATGTGAAGTGGAAATATTTGGTCTATGACCAGGAGTTCGATGCTATTTTCCACGCATTGAAGAAGTGGAGGCATTATTTGTTTCCCACGGAATTTTTGTTATACACAGATCACCAAGCGCTGAGGTACTTGAATACTCAGTCGAAGTTGAATCAACGAAACATGAAATGGGTCGAGTTCCTGCAAGGATACACTTTCATGTTGCGACATAAGTCGGGCAAGTCGAACAAGGTTGCCGATGCACTGAGTCGAAGAGTTGCATTTCTGAACACGATGAAATTTCAAGCAACATGAATAGAGTCAGTGAAGATAGAGTATGAGACAGACAAGGATTTTGCGAAAGCATGGGAGGCTTGTTGTGAACCTTGGAGTGTCGACAGAACTCCATACTTGGATTATTTCATCCAAGAGGGATACCTATTCAGGGGACAATAGTTGTGTATTCCCAGAGGATCAGTAAGAGAGAACCTAATCCGAGAATTGCATAGCGGAGGATTAGCAGGTCATTTTGGCATCGACAAGACCAAGGCATTGGTCGAAGAAAAGTATTATTGGCCAGGAATGATGACAGATGTCGAGAAGTTAGAATACGGGGTTGTATACACCATTGTCGATACTGAATACCCCATGGGAGCACCTAAGCATGGATTTTGTGTTAGGACTTTCGAAGATGCAACAACGAAGTGACTCAATCTTTGTTGTAGTTGACAGATTTTTGAAGATGGCACACTTTATTCCATGTCGGAAGACAAGTGGCGCCACAATCATTGTTGTTTTATTCTTCAAGGAGATAGTCATATTGCATGGGTTGCCGAAGAGTATCACGTCGGGAAGGGATACCAAGTTTATGGGGAATTTCTAGAGAATCCAATGGAAGAAAATGGATACGAAGTTAAAGTTCATCTCGGCATATAATCCGCATACAGATGGACAGACCGAGGTAGTAAGCAGAAGATTGGAAAATCTTCTGAGATGTTTGACGACCGACAGACCCAAGCAGTGGGAGAACGCGTTGGCGCAAGCAGAGTTTTCATACAACAATTATGTTAATCGATCGACAGGTTTGAGCCCAAATTGTTCAAGGACAAATCCCACATGGAGTGGTAGATTTGGTCAATCTACCGACAAAAATTAGGAAAAGCGCAGATGCATAATCATTCGCGGAGCATATGAAAGAAGTGCATGAAGATGTGAGAAAGCGCATTGAGAAGAGTAATGCGGCATACAAGTTGAGAGCTGACAGAAATAAAAGGCTACAGTTGTTCGGCGAAGGAGACTTAGTTTATGCACATTTGTGGAAGGAGAGATTTACGACTGGAACCTATAACAAGCTGAAATTGAAGAAGATTGGACCATGTAAGATTCTGAAGAAGATTTCAGACAACGCATATGTGTTGGAGGTGCCGAAGGACTTGATCATTTCACCAACGTTCAATGTCTCAGATCTGTACAAGTTCGAAGAGGGTTCAAGAAACGGAAGCGCGGAAGTGTCTAACATCAACTGGATAGTGCAGATTCCAGATCGACACAAAGACGAAATCACAGAAGTAATAGAAGAACATGAAGTCAAGCGTATGCGTAGTTCGCGAAGGAAAGAATACTCAGTGCGATGGAAATATGATGAGTTGCAGGAGGCGACATGGATTTTCGAAGAAGAGTTTAGGAGACTAACGGATCAGTCGAGTTCTTTTTCACCTGGGGAGTCTAATTCAGGAGCATCGGAGCCTAGGCAGATCAGTCGAAGTTGATCGACATGAGCAGTCGACCAGGAGGGAGTGTCGACGACCACTGGTGCGGAGCAGATTGGCTGTCGAAGTCAATAATTCAAGCAGGAGCAGTCGATATGCGATCGACAGAAGATGCAAAGGCTAAGAGTCGACATGTCGAAGGTCAACAGACGACAGATTGCAAGAAAGGTGTCGATGGTCGACGGGTTGTCGAACCACGACACCAACAGGCTTGGGCATGAGCCAAGTGAGGAGGAAGGGGCGGGTTGGCGAAGCCTAAGTCACGAAGTGAAGCCGACGGAATGCTGACATAAGGCAGTATGGTCAAGATGTAGTCCAAATACTATAGCATGTCAAAGAAGTCAGAAGACAGGGCGAGTACTTGGTATCCATTCGAGGTTGATGAGGAATTTAAGAGCAGTTATTGTAAGTGGTTGGGATCTTGACAGATGTCAACACAAATAGAGGTTTTACAGCAAGACAGAGGCACTGAAAGCCTAAGTCACGAAGTGAAGCCGACGGAATGCTGACAGAAGGCAGTATGGTCAAGATGTAGTCCAACTACTATAGCATGTCAAAGAAGTCAGAAGACAGGGCGAGTACTTGGTATCCATTCGGGGTTGATGAGGAATTTAAGAGCAGTTATTGTAAGTGGTTGGGATCTTGACAGATGTCAACACAAATAGAGGTTTTGCAGCAAGACAGAGGCACTGAAAGTTGCAGGTCTGCAGGATTTGGAGGATTCAACGGACATAGGATGAGTGTCTTGGGTATTGGAGTAGACCTAGGGATGCACAGCAACAGCATAGTAGAAGACTTGTGCATAGGCACATAGTTGGGGAGTTCAGTAGAGTTCTATCAACATAAGATTGGAGACGAAGCAGATCATACTTCGGGTAGTTGATGGTAGATTGGAGAGAACAGTCATACATCAACTGAACACGGAGAATATTAGATCCATAGCTTAGCGAGCACTTGCATTCAGCATAGGCCGTGATAGGGTGAAGGTCGACACACAGGGAGAACACACCATTTACTTTTGTATTTTAAAGGTTAAGGCCAACATAGTTTAGTTGTTTACATTCCTTGGATTTCGCATTGTAACAGATTGATTGAAGTAATAGAAGCCAGTTCTTGCATCCTATTTACATCTAGTTCATGTGAACGTGTGGTTGTGTCATGTGTTATTGTTAAGCAAGAACCTTTGCGAAGGTGACTTGCATCATTTATGCATGCGTGTAAAAGTACCTGTATTTGCACCAGCATTCAGTCCGTTGATCATGATAATAGTGGCAATTATTGGGTATGTCATTCTCTTTGAGAACATTTTTTGGGGAAGATTAGTTTCTGAATTCTTTTTCAGCTATCAAATTGAAGTAGACAATAATAGTGTTAGCAAGTAGATGATTCAAGGTGATAACTGGACTTATTAACTGAATACAGTGTGGTTGGAGGAGTTTGTATCGAAATAGGGCTATACGTTGTTCTGTGGGGAAAGGTGAAGGACAGAAAGATCTCAACAGATAAAAATTGCTTAGAAGTGCTTTCCAATTCTCAAGTAATTTCCCCTCAAAATAAAAATAAGAGGGATGACATAGAATCTTCCTCCAACAAGCTAATGTGTAAGGGACCTCAAGTTCATCAAATCAATACTGGAGATATGACCATTTCTATCACTGAAAACAACAATCCAAAAATGTAAGAAACATCGCTTGTAGTTTGGGTTGTTCAAAATGAGTAACCGGAGAGGCGTGGAGCTCCCATGTCCTCACCGGCATCCATCGAATTCGAACAACCGGTTTTTCAAATTATGAACAAGATGAAAATTTCTTTCATCCATTCTTGGAATTGTAGGTGTGGGATTTTATTACTCTATTTTTACTTTTAGGTTTTACCTCTCAGATTGGTGATTCAATATTACTGTTTTCATTGTTGTCTGAGATGAGAAGAGAGATGAATACAAAGTCTATGACTATTGTGATCTAATTAAATGAAATAGCTTTTATGGGAATCTATCGTCGTTCTGAAATGAAGTGCCAAACTTTATGGTTTAGCATTTGGAAACCAAAATGCATACTTGTTCTTATTCCTTCCATCTTCAATAATCAAAATGCTTATTGTACCCAGATGGAATACAATTACAAACATTACTGGTTACAATATGATGTTATCCAACTTGTAGGACTTGTCCCTGTGGGAAGTCTGTAATAGTTTTCAATGGCCAACGCACTACATGTGTAAGAAGCGTACAACGAATAAATATATAAGATGGGTGTGGCTAAGAAGATGCTCTCAAGTTATGAAGTCACCCACGTTAATGATTTTGCTAGAGGTATTTTATTGAATAAAATCTTGATTTATTTTCAAGAGTAAGCTTATTGGAGGTCATTTTCAATATATTATTGTTTTCTTTTCGAAAAGTAAAATTGGGGGTCATGCTTTTGGCCAACCAATCTGAGTAGTACGAAATGCTATTAGACACTTGCATCGTTCAAATCTTCAAATCCATAGAGGATGCTTCGGTGGTCAGCTTCCCTACAAATCCCTCTGATGCACCTGAGATGGGGCCAATGACCTTAAAAGCCCAGGTCATAGACAAGATAATCCAATGTGCCTATATTGATGCCATTCTCTGAGCTAGGACTTTGGTAGTTGCGCTACCATGAGATCCGAGGTTTTGAGGATGAATCCTCCGTGTCACCATTTCATAACACCATAACACCATGGAATATTTCCCTATTGACTCAATGCACTCCATTATTTAATGTCTATGTTCTATGCACTCCATATTTGAAGATGTGAAATTCTTGGATTTCTTTTTTTTTAATATTTTTTAAATAATTTTTATATCTAAAAATAAAAATAAAACCTCCTCTAGGGATTTATGTCAAATCCAAAGTGTACTTTACTAATAGAAAAAAACAATTTTTGTTTTTTCAAAAAATAAAAAATATGTTTTTAAATTTTCAAAAATTAAATTAATTATGGATAAAACAAAATGATTTAACTTGAATTAGATTATTGTGGATAAAACAAATTTAATTTATGAAAATCGTTTTTTCTTCCATGTATAAAAAATAAATATTTAAATTAAATTAAAATTAATTTTAAAATATCAAAATTTAGATTTAATGAGATAATGTTGAAATAATTTTATTTTTATTTTTTTAATTATATTTAAATATTTATTAAAACTAAATAAATTAATAGAAATTTTTTCAATGGATATACTATTTTTATGATAGTTAGAATCAACTTATTGAGAATTCTAAGGTCAAAGAGAAAAGATTCGAATTAACCATTTTACTTAAGATTTGAATTAACAATTTTTACTTAAGTACATAAATTGTATATAAATTGATAACTTTGTATCTCTTCCAATTTCATTATCCAATTTATTTTTCATTTTTTATTTTTATTTTTTTTATTTAATAAATTTGAACATATTTGGTCTAATAATAAGTTCGTAAGAGATATTAAAGATTGAAAAAAAACCTTGACAGTAATTATCTGCATGTACATCTGGAATGAAATTGCTCGAATAGAACAAAGGCAATTGTTAACCTTGATTTATACCTATTTAATTGATGGTTAACCTTGATTTATACCTATTGAATTGATTGAATAAGCAATGAAAATAAGATAATAAAAAAAACTTTGAGATTGGTTGAGGAAGTGATTTTAAATAATAATAAAAAAGCAATGAAAATAAGTTAAAAAGACTTTAAGATAGGTTGAGGAAGTGATTTTAAATCAAAGTATATAATTCCACCATGCATATTAATTATTTTTAAAATTAAAATTGTTTTAATACAAATGTAGCTTTTCACATTTTACATACTTCAATGGGAGGTAGATCACTATATATCAACTATTATTTTAATACAAACATATCTCACAGAGAAGTGGAGAAAGTTAGTCCTGTAAAGTTAAAGAACTTTAAAACATATATCACATATAAGTGTATATCAACTATTTTTTAATATAAAAGTATTTCACAATATAGAAGTGGATAAAGTAAGTTAAATAAAGCTTATGAATTTTGATGTTGAGGCAATTTGGATTCCAACCACAAATAACAGTTACCATTTACTTTATGAAGTCCAAGTATTGATTGGAGTGAGCGCAGTGTAGCAGGAGGATGGATGAGGGCGGGAGTTAGGGTTTTCAAATTGGCAGGAGGTAGGGTTTCTTCATAGACTGATTGGCTAGAAAATGGTGGTTGGTGATGCAGTTGGTGGATAAATTTTGATAATTAGGCCCAAGTTGTTTGTTTGTTCAGGTGTGAACTCTTTGAAACGAACTTTTCAAAAATTACACCGAATATTTTGTGGGGTTCCCTTTTCTGCCTCTCCTCGAGCGGTGTTTGGACCACCTTTTGGTATTTCAACTGAGTGTTGTCCAATAACATATACCTGAAGTGCTTGGTTGTGACGAATGTCATGCAAGGGAAAGGTTCTGGCCTTGTAGGGTTCCATTATCGACAAGGACCGGCTTTCTGACGAATGGTAAGAGAAGCAAGGTATTTTAAAAACAAATAATGAATATAGAAGTCTTTTGAGGACACATGCCTCCATCATCCCCACAGAAATTGACACAAGGACATGCTAACAAGATAAGGTTACAACAAATGTCGGCAATAAAACTGGACCAATCCCTAAAGGATTGGAGTCCATTTTATCAGGGGAAGGTTATAGTAAAACATTACAGAACCCTATCACGTTGTTGAACAAAGAGACTCCTTTAGCTTAGAAGGTTTCTTCTGGTGTCTACGGTGGGAAAGGGACTGTAAGAAGATATGGTAAATGGAAAACGTGCAGTGAGGATGAAGAATTGATTATTGGTCGAGGAATAGGCCTAGAAAGTGTAGCGGCCCTCTCCAGGAAGGCCCTGGTTGGGAAATTTAGTTATAGAGCAATGAACTCTAGAGATATTACTCAGTGGGTATCAATGTCATGGGATCGTATCATCGAGTATAGACCTGATATCTCCTTTCTCCAGAAAGGGTGGTATAGTTTCATATTCAGAAAGGTAGAACATGCTTCTCTCATCCTCGAAAGAATGTGGCTCCGAGGAAATGGTAGTTTAATGCTTAAAATATGGTACTCTAGTTTCGACCCTGAGGTGGAAAGGATTAGATACAAACATCTATGGGTTCACCTTCTAGGTTTTCCCTTATCCCTATGGAATATAGAAGTGTTTGAAGCAGTAGAAAATCACCTTGGTCGTTTTCTATTAGTATCATTGAAGATATCCTTACAAGCATGGAAAAGAGAGTTGGACTTAGAGAAGATGATGATTGAAGGGAGAGAGAAAAATTCACACAAACCCTGGATTATTGGGGTTTTCCCTTCTGATGTAATCGGTGCAAAGTTGTAGCCCACATGTGGCATCAATGTTTTTCATTTGTTTCGGGTTCTGAGGGGGAAGAGGACCTTGAAGAGGTATAATATTAGACATCGGATAGTAGTTACTCTTCAGATGATGCTCCAGATGTTGTTGGTCCATCAGAGTTTCCCATTTCTATTCGTTCTGCGGAGATGGATGTGAATCCATCAGATTTGGTAGGTAAGCTATATATTCTCGACCCTGCCTTTGTGGATTCCTTAACAAATCAAGAACTAATTTTTATTTCAACTTTGGAAAAGAAGGGTGACTCTATAGGTGAGCATTTAGTGGGGGGTGACCCTATTTATACCGGGGAATCGACACAAATATCTAGGAGTCTTTTGCTATATGTTAGATAGTAAAGGGGGATATTAAGTACCCTGTGTCATATGGTTCATGGGAGGAGCCTCTACAACATTTGCCTCATAATACAAACCTTATTGACCCTTCTCCCATGTTTACTCCTATGTCTCGAATCTCTGAGGGTTCTACTCTACCCACTAGTAGTAAGTCGATCTCTAAGCCTACGACTATTTCATTAAATTTGGACTTATTACGCAAAATTTGGACTAAAAAAGTGTGAATTTAGACTTTGAAAGTGTCAATATCAACCTTTCTAAAGTGGCAATATTGACTTTGAAAAGTGTGTTTTTCTATTCGAATAGTGTGTTTTTTTACTACTTATGAACCCTAAAATTGCAATTTTTTATTATGAAACTATGAATTTCAATTCAAAAATTGTGAATTTCAAATCAAAAAATGCAAATTTTGATTTCAAAAGTGTAACTTTCATTTGGAAATGTGCAATCTTTTAAGGTGAAAAGTGCAATGTCTATAATATTCATTCCTTGTTTGAATATCAAGTTTATCATTTCTTCTTTCTTTTTTGATACAGTATCAAGAAGATATAGCTTTTTACATATATAATTTTAGTAGTTTCCAAATGAGGAAGGAATTCTCTACGTAATATGTATAGGTACAACTTGCTTACACAGTAGTAACCAGTAAACGGTGTATTCTGCATCACAGTAGTAATTTTCCTCAAATTCTTAGAGGCCTGTGGACATTCCAGACGCTCAGCGTTTGCTCGTCCATCCCGGTTCATAGACAAACTAGAAGGATTGTAACAAAATATAAATTTGTTGGGATAAATATCCCATCAGACGATATCCATAGGAACATCCATCCCACTCTCAACCTTATGCCCCATATTTTCTCGTTGTGCCTTAACTGTTGCGAGGCCTTTCTCATTTATTCTTATTTTTTCTTCTCTCCATCCTAGCCTTGGTGACCATTCCCATATGATGCTATTTAAATCAATCATCATATTTTCTTCTGCACCAACAACCCATTGTTGCTTTCTGTTTAAGCAGTTTTTTAACAAGACCTTCAAATCCTTCGATGCTCTTGTTGCCTTCCACCATTGCACCTCTACTTTGTAAAACCCAAGAGTACTAGCATCTGAATCCTGATAAATATTACCAATCAACCTACCCAACCATATTGCACAATCTAGATCTAGTGATTGCACAATGACCATTTGGCCCTTTACAACATCCACTCTTGGAATGAATTCATCTCTAGGCTTGTTGCATACTAATCCAACATAAGCATCCATAATTTCATGTCCATATCTTGTAGGTTCACTACTATGAATATCATGGCTTGTCGATGGCCAAAGTTAGTTGCAGACTGATCAACACTCTCGAAGGGACTGTCCAAATCTTTATATACATCCTCCCAATAATTTAACTGGGACGCCAAAATTGTTCACCTCCCTTCTCAATCCCTCGATTCCAGAATAAAATATATGTTTCTATTCTTTTTTCTTTTTTTTCCCCAATGTCTGAAGGTCTTTTTTATTGCAGATTTAATAACCTAGGCTTCCCCATCGGCAAGTCTGTGCTACCATCTGGCAATGACCGCCACAGATGAATAGGACACGATCAAGCTTCATCCCGAAGTGATGCCCTCTATTGCATGACTGGAATGTTATCTATGAGTTGAAATTTAAAAAACTGGCATTTTTTTATACCGAGTATCTTGGCATTTTCATCGAAAAGGTGGGGTTTCACAAAACTCTTAAAATCATAAAGTTCATCAATTAGATAAGGGACATATAAATTTTTATGTTCACATGTCCTACACGTATCCATAATTTCCGAGAGTGAAAATATATCCTTGCGCATTAGCTTTACTAATAACCTTCCATAAGTTCCATCTACGTCTTCATGGGTGTGTCCAACTGAGAGGAATCCAACTTCAACAATCTCGAATAATATCCTTATTGTTAAAAGAGATAAAAATGCAAATACAATGCGGTTTTTGTTATCACATGAACAACTATCCATTTGCAACAACAATATGGGTGGTAATTTTCTATTTGGCTTGCATTGATCAGTACCACCAACACACAATACATCATGTTGCATTACATCTTGTTTGTATATCACACATGTTTCATATGACTTTGATTGCAATAGAGCATTATGCAATTGGTGCTTAGATGTTCTTCCTTTGAAGAGAAAATCACCATATTTATCAACCACCGGTTCTTCAAGACTCTTAAAGAATTTATCCAGGGATGTCACAGTGAAATTTGATCTCGTCTCTAAAAATGAGAGGCTAAAATGGCCAAAACCCCCAGCCTTGTGCCCATGAGACAACATTCCAGTCAATGATATGGGAAGATTCATAACATTACTAAAATATTTTGCCTTCTTACCCATCCTTGAAATGGAAGTCTTTGACTTATCCATTTTTTCATGAACAATACTCAGAAAAATCTTTGGATTTTTTTGTGAAACTAATCTGTGAGAATAATATACTTGGTGACAACTTCCTATATATTTATTATGTGTTGCCTGATGTCCTCGCAACCTTTCCACCTCAGCTGGATCAGTGGTCCCCTTAAGCCTATCTTGTATTGTAATGCACTCATAACATCTCAAAAATCAACACCTTACTAAAGGAGGATTGCGATACTAGAGGCAAACCAATACTTTCGATTTCTTCATTTGCCATTTTTCGCAGCAAACCATGAAACATATTTGATGGCAATAATTTCAAGGTTGTACTTGTTCCATATTCACTAATTAATCGTGTAAGATGTGGATATTTGTCTGAATTCTCTTCTACAATTTTATTAATAGTAGCTACCAGTACAACAGTGTTTGCCCTAGATTTTTCCAAGCTACGGTTACCATGCACAGCTCTCACATCACCATTCAAGAAGATGATTTTATAATTGTAGAAAGTGCTCCTTTTTATCCCATGGCATTCATATAATGCATTTTGACAAACGTCTATTGTGTCTATTCTCGTTGTAAACATGCTTATTTTTCTGTCAACTCCTTCTTTGGCCACAGGCTCCCATAGAATTTATAACATACTTCCTTCTTGAATTTTGATTCATACTATGAAATTTATTCACACATTCAACTATCGATTGAAGTGAAATTTTTTATATACAAAGATTTGAGAAACAAGGTTCAGTGACAATTTTTGAAAGGAATGCACCCTGATCAATTCCAAGCCTATAAGGTACTGAGCTTGAATTTGTTTCATAAATTTTAGTTATGGATTTCATCTTTATAGAATTGTATGGCCCTGTTCCATTACCTTTGACATTTGTATATTCATAATGAGGAGTACCTAGAAGGACAATCTGTAAAGGAAATTCTTCAAAAATCTTCCAAATGTTGACCATGTCTTCGCCTGTGTTGTTTTTTAGTATTACATCCAAAGGAACATCATTGAGGTCAAGCAACTTGTTTGCAAGTCAGCTTACAAGAGAGCCTTCAAATACACCACAATCCTCGCAATTGCAAAAGAATTTATGAACTAAAATACCAAACTCACCAAAATCTAGTGGTTTGAATTGTACAATGTCTCCTTAAAAAACACTTGACATTATTCCCCGAGCAACATAATGTGGCTTTAAAGAACATTGATGTATCAAATTAACTTTCTCTCCCACAAAATTGATATTGTGATTTTGACTTAATACTTTCAAATTAGTTTGAGATTGATTATTGTTGAAATTGCTTTCAATAGAAAGCAATGTTTCTGTATTAAAATCTATGATTCTTTTAATCAGCCATACAGCAAAACCTCCACTACTTACCCCTAGACAACATGCCATACAAGAAAACACCACTTCCTCCACCAGAATACCAAAGGAGAATTCACCCAATAACGTTCCCCCAACAAAATCAATCCCACTCACATTTTTTACAAAACCTATGGAAATGCAATCCTTGTATTATGAACATTTATGTAACAACTTAACTTTTCTCGGAATAAAAGAATATTTATCCTCAGTTGTTATGATATGTTCTACACTCGTCGAAGTCGAAGTTGGTATATCATTCACCTCATTCTCTTGAAGAGAAGATCCAAAGTGGTTAACAATCTCATATGCAGGTCATTGAATATAGCCACCAACTACCTCTGAAAATGTATCTGCACCTTCTGATGGATAGGGAAATTGAATACCTGCATTTTAAATCTTGGTAACATTTATAATGATGCATCCATCATGAATGTTGATATTATGCAATATTTTTTCTTTCTGGAAAAGAGATTCCTTCAACAACTTTCAGTCCATTCAAAAGGAAGTCCACACATTTTTGAGAACCAAAATCCATTTCAGAAGCGATTTTTGAAATACAAAATAACAGGAGCACATTAAAAATAATATTTATTTTAAACAAAGAATATTTTTTTCCAGTAGTATATATTATCAAATAAGTCATTGCTCTACAGGTTAATAGAATTATTGTATGATATCATTCTCCATAAGATGGTAAATGAGAAAAGTTCCTCATTATGAAGAAAACGTTCAGAGTTCTAGTAACAATAATCTCATGTAGATTTACCATGCTATTGTTTTTTGAGAAGGAATCAATTTCAGAAGGAGCAGACAATCCTTCCAAATTGGGTACAATGTAATTGTTGCTTAGAATAAATCCATGAGATAAGGAGGTTCCACTGAATGCTCAAAAGGTAATATGTTGTTTTCATTGGAAGGCGCTCAAAGCGATGATGGATGAATGAGTGAATAATTCTTTGAGGAAGGAGTGGTTGTTCCTTCTTAAAAGGGTTCCTTGGACCATAGAGGTTGGAAATATTTATCGAGATAATATATCATTAATAAGATTTAAATATTATACATGAATTTGCTTTACGTATTTGATTTATGAATTATATTAAGCAGTATCAATAAATGACGGGCGTCCTTATCCGTCTAACACACATATGTTTGAATGGAGTGCACGAGCTTTGAACAATTGACAATTTCATTGAAATCATATATGATATACTACATTCCTCACCTCCAAAATTAAACCACTTGGGGAAGGAGCAGCCGCTCTTTTTGTAACACCCTGTTTTGACATTACTACCTAAACTACTATTATATGTTGTATTTGCTTGATTGTGAGACTTCGTCGGTTTGACGACACTGTGGACATATGGTTCTATTATTTTTCCGATATATATATGTGTGTGTGATGTTAGTATTATGATCTGTAGTCATGTGTAGATATGTATCATGTGTTAATTATGTCTCATATATGCAAATTACTGAATGATGGGTACGTAGATACCGTTAAAGTTATATGTTGAACGAATGAACGTTATGCCAGGTGCATGGTGAATATATGAATTGATTTATTTTTTATTTTGATGAAATGTATGTGTACATGGTGAGTATTTATGCACGATATTCTAGATCGTATGTCAGAGACTAACTTACAGGTTAAAATGGATAAGTGATAGCTGGATGGACTACGAGGTGGGAGAGCCTCGGGGACATGGACTATGAAAGATAAATGGTATGCGAGTGATGCATTATTTACCTTTGCATGATTATTATGATGTTTATTATGATGTATGGGTGGGGTAGGGTTTCAGGAAACTCAACCGCCCAGATTGGTTATATGATGACAAACTGAGTACAAGTGCAACGCAACTATTATGTCGGTGTAGACATAGTCCCTTGTTCCGTTAGGGAGATGGAGGCTTTACCCACCGTTTATCCCCGAAACCCAGAGTCATTGGAGGTATGTGTTATGGTGCGATCCCAAAGGTGTGTGATGATGACTGGTGGTTTCCTGCTGGGGAAGCTTGGTTGATGTAGTCGACACTTCCACTTACGGGATCTAATTGGAGCCGGTCATGGGTTGACACTTCAGGGTAGTCCAACAGGGGAAAGAATAGGATGTGGAAGTTAGTTGTGATTAGGTAGATGATGTAGGTAGATAGGTGTAGCTTGAATTCGGGAAGAAAATGTGATCTAATTGTGTATGTCGAAAACCTTTGATTGATTAAGTGTCGTAACTCAGTAATGTATGAATTTCCATAACTTAATAAGATTGCAGTTAGGTAAAGGATTGTACCTTGCAAACTATGCTTAAACCTGTGTCAGTAAACAATAAGTTTCGTGATTATGATTAATGTGTGTGATTTATTACTGTTAGTGTACTTACGCGAGGTATGTAAGCAGTAGCTACGCTTACATAACTCGCCTATGTATTTATAAATTGCGTGAAATAAAACTGAACTATAATGTTTAGGAATTAATTACATTATTACTACTTATCTAACTAGGAGATTAAATTAATACATCGAGTTAGTTAAATTTGGTTTAATAACTGAATAGGATAATAAAGTGAATTAGGTGGTAATGAAATAAGATTAAGTAATAATGTTAATTATTGTCGATTAATGTTAGTAATGTTGATTGATGTTAATTATTGTCGATTAATGTTAATAATGTTGACTAATGTTAATTATGTGTTAACGATGATTAATTAATGTTAATGAGACTAATCTTATCTTTAGTAATAATTGTTAATTAGTTTAATTACAAACTAAGGTGTAATTAATATGGTACTAGTTGAATAAATTGATTAAGTCTTAGTTAATATTATTTAATTAATATAAAAATATACAGTGATAATGATATGAGTTATATAGATAGGATTATTATTGATAATTGACAAATTGAATTAGTTTGAATTTATAATTAGAGGGTAATTAGCATATTAGAAGTATGATAAATCATTAATTAAATTATTAGGTTATTATTAATTAATCAATTGACAATTATTATTAAGTAATTAATTAATAGACCATAATCAATTAAGTGATTATTACGAGTAATTGGATGTTGAACTAAGAATAATGATATATTATTATAATGATTAAATAATAGAAATAGGGATGATTAAACAAATGTAGTGAAACATGAGGGTAATAATGTATAAGTTAAATTGTAATTATGTCGTAGTCGTTTAGAACCATGGTGTAAATTATAAATAATACCATATGCCATTAAAAACAAGTATTGAATTATATTGAATTAATTAAATAAAAATGATTTATTAGTTATAATTGTGAAACTTGAGTTTTTTTCCTTGGAAAAAGTCGTAATTTTATTTCAAAAAGATGAACAAAATTACATTCTGCACATGTAATAGGATCACTGAGATCCCTACATTGTCACATATTTATTGTCCCATTTTAATAACATGTCTAAAGTACCATATAAAAACCACTGCAATGAATACGTCTGTATATACAGCCCGCATATATCCAGCTACATATAACATATCCTGTTCAAAAATGAAAGATGACCCTCTCTGGTCAACAAAATAACTGTTATCCATACAGCCCGCAATATCATAATTAAAAGAAGGTGTCCTGCACAGATCATCAGAATCTGAGCTATTGCTCAATCCGTGCCATGGTCTGTGATACAATGAAAACGACTGTATATACAGCCCGCAAACCAGCAGGAAAATGCCGTAGAAAAATGAGTAAAAAAACATAGAACAGAAAACGATTCCAAAAAACCTTTGGAAAGAAAACGAGCCACTGGAATCTGCAGAGGTTGAAACCCCAGCCCGCCGAATGAAAGCCCCATGACGGCCCATAAATGTGGCTCCCATGGACGCAGCTGCCATCATGATGTGTCGCCGTTTACACCCACCAACCGCGACGATCTGGGGTCAAACAGGTGCGGCTCCCCTGCATGGAAGTATCCGCCACCGTGAGGAAACCCCAGTCCGCAGCCCCTCGACGGCCCATAGATGTGGCTCCGGCAAGGATGCAGCCGCCATCCTGATGTGCCACCAACAAGAGCGGCTCCCCCGCATGGAAGCAACCGCCACCGTGAGGAGCAAGAATCTACCGTCAGTGCAGACATTCGCCCGCCATCACGACGCTCCAGGGACAAGAAATACCTAAACCCCCAAATGCAGCATCCTCAGTCGTTCTGTCGTCAACATAGAAAGAACTGGAGCCCGAGCTCTACAGACTTCTGCTGCCGCGGTCGTCACCTATCTAAGAACGCCCAGCCTCGGGACAACTCCCCTCTTTACAAATACCACCACCGCCGCCACTGAGAAGCAAAAGAAACTCGCTCCCCAATGGGTCGTCGCGCCAAGGCGCCGCCAACCTTACAAAGCGGGAAAAAACCTTCAGCCAGTCAGAACAGGAAGCAGACTCACAGAAGAAAGAGGAGGGTAGCCATGGAAGGATCCATGGCTTCCAAAATCATCTTCAAAGCCGACTACCAAACCCTAGCCCAATTTGTGAAACTTGAGTTACAAGTCCAAGAATGTAAATTAGAATTTAATGTGGTTGAACGTGTAAAAGTGAAACACATGAAGTGGGTAGGTGAACCCACCCAAGCATTTATTTACACAATAAAATAATGGAATTTAATGTTTTAAGTCAAAATGAGGGGGCTCAAGGAGGACTTGGGATTGGGAAAACATTTTTGTTAGAGATAGGGTAATAATGGCAGAAGGGAGAGTCGACAATGGAAAGAGGAATAAAGTTGAGAAGAGAGGAGAATTTGGGGGAGGATCTTCACCATTGGATATTTTGGAAAATTTGAGGGGAGATAGAAATTTTGAGAGCAGAAGAGAAGGGGTTTCTTGTTGGAGAATTTGCAGAGGGATAGAACTGGTTGGCTTGTACTCGGTTTGGGCTCGGGGGTCCAAATGGGTACCTTTGGAGCTAGGTGGTCGACGAGACCTCACTAGTTGGCAGGGTGGCATACTAGATTATATGGTCGGTTGAGTTTCAGGGTTTTGGGAAGGCCTTTGGTTGCAGGGATACAACAAGCATACATACAGCAGGGCAAAAAAAGGAGAAGCAAAACTAAAGGGGATCCACTAGCTATTTACAGGTACTTATCCTACAGGTATACTGATCAATTTCTAACTCTGTAATTTTTGTTTATTCTAGTTTTCTCATGATATTAATTGAAATACATGCGTAAATGTCTCTATATTGTTGCACATGTATTGTTAGAAAATAAAACTAAAATTTAGAAAACAAAACAAGATATTGTTACCAACATGTAAAAAAAAAAACTATTTTACAGGCATGAAGTTTAACACAAACCACCAAAACAAAACAGAAATTGAAACAGTAGGTAAACATAGAGAAATGATAGAGATTTATTTATGAACTAATATTTGAAACTAGGACAAGGGTCCTACACTTTTGTTGAGAAAATTCTTGAAATCTTCACCAAAATCATATATGATCTGCTGAATTCTCGAAACACCAAAATGGACCTACTTGGTAAAAAGGCGTCAGATCTTTCTTTTGACCATCTACTTTCCCCAACCCCAAAATAGAAACCCTTGAGAAAGGATCGATCGCTCTTTCTGAGATAAGAATCTTTTCTAAAAGGTCCATACATATAAAGATCAACCGTTCATTTTTCGTCCTGTCCCCGTGCTCCTCACAGGGGTTGACGCTCTTTAAATGATTTACATCTTCACATAAATCATATATGTTCTTCAGAATTACCAAAAATCCACAATCGACCTACTTGGGGATAAAGTGGAAGCTCTTTCTCCTCATCATCTACTTTCACCACCCTAAAATAGAACAACTTGAGGAAGGAGCTACCGTTCTTTCTCTGAAAAAATTTATACTTTCCAAGAAAATGGATGAAGCAAATTTCCAATGAGATTTTTTTTAAAAGTGTTGATATCTACTTTTCGCACCCCTAAAAAAGAACCCCTTGAAGAAGAAGCAGCTGCTCTTTCTCCTCAGCATCCACTTTCAACACAACAAAATAGAGCAACTTGAGGAAGGAGCGACCACTCTTTCTCCGAGAAAAATTCCACTTGCGAGTAAACTGTTTGAAGGGAGGTTCCTATGAAATTTGTGGTGAAAGTGACGGTATCTACGTTCCCCGCTGCTTAAAAATGACCCTTGAATGAAGGAGATAAATCTCTTTCTACTTAGCATCTACTTCCAACACCCAAAAATAGAACAACTTGAGGAAATAGTGGCCGCTCTTTCTCTGAGAAAATTTCCACTTATCAGCAAACTGTTTAAGGGAAAAAATCCTATGAAATTTTTGCTTAAGGTGTCAATATTTTCTTTCTATACCCCTTCAAAAGAACACCTGGATAAAGGAGAGGATTCTCTTTCTCCTCATCATATACTTTCAACTCCCTAAAATAGAGAAACTTGAGGAAAGAGCAGTCGCTCTTTCTCTGAAAACATTTCCACTTGCCATCAAACTGTTTGAAGCAAAGTTCCTATGAAAATTTTGTTTAAAGTGTCGATGTCTATTTTTCCCACTTTAAAAAAAGAACCACTAAGGGAAGGAGAGGACACTCTTTCTCCTTAGCATCTACTTCCAACACCCCAACATATAACAATTTGATGAAAGAGTGTTATCTCTTTCTCTGAGAAAATTTATGCTTGCCAGCAAACTCTTTGAAGCAAAATTACTATGAATTTTGTTGTTAAAATTCTTATATATACATTCCCCACCCCAAAATAGAACCCCCGGAGGAAGGAGCGAACGCTCTTTCTCCTCGCTATCTACTTTCAATACCCCAAAATAGCACATCTTGAGGAAAGAGCAGTCGCCTCTTGCTCTGAGAAAATTTTCAGTTGCCAACAAACTATTTAAAGCAAAGTTCCTATCAAATTTGTTATTAAGGTACTATCTAATTTCCTCACCCCTTAAAAAGAACCCCCGGAGGAAGGAGTGGACACTCTTTCTCCCCAGCATATACTTTCATTATGCAAAAATAGAACAACATGAGGAAAGAGCGACCTATCTTTCTCTGAGAAAATTTCCACTTTCCAGCAAACTGTTTCAAGCAAAGTTCCTACGAAATTTTTGTTTAATGTGTCGATATCTACTTTCCCCACCCCTAAAAAGAACGCCTCGAGAAGGGAACGAACACTATTTCTCCTCACCGGATTCTTTTAAAACCCCAAAATAGAATAATTTGAAAAAAGAGCAGTCACTCTTTCTCTGAGAATATTTTCACTTACCAGCAAACTGTGCGAAGCAATGTTCCTATGAAATTTGTGTTTACAATGTCGATATATTTTTTCCCCACTCCTAAAAATAATCCATGGAGGAAGGAACGGATGCTCTTTCTCCTCAACATCTACTTCCAACACCCCAAAATAAAACAACTTGAGGAAAGAGCGACCTCGCTTTCTCTAACAAAATTTCCACTAGCCAGCAAACTATGCGATCGCTCTTTGTCCTCGGCATATACTTTCAACTCCCCAAAATATAGAAACTTGAGGAAAGAGCATCCACTCTTTCTCTGAAAACATTTCCACTTGCTAGCAAAGTGTTTGAAGCAAAGTTCCTATGCAAATTGTGTTTAAAGTGATGATGTCTACTTTTCCCACTTTTAAAAAAGAACCCCTATGGGAAGGAGCGGGCGCTCTTTCTACTCAACATCTACTTCCAACACACCAACATAGAACAATTTGATGAAAGAACGTTCTTGTTTGACGGACAAACTATAAACCACTTTCCTAGATCTAGTTAAGGATCAAGTTATTAGATGTCTTACCTTAAGTTTGTAGCCCTTTCTCCAGGATGTTGTTCCACGCCTCACGGTCGTCAGATCTTAGCTACAAGACCTGTCAAGATACATAGAACAAGGCAAACAAGTAAAAAACATCGAAACGATAACAGATCTAAGTAAACAATTAAGCAGGTAAACTACATGTTGGAATATTCTCCCCATCATTTTTTAGTTTTGCATGCATGCATCCAGTCATCATCATGGTGGACCTCCCAGCTCCTAGAGCTTGGTTCTAGCTCTCCACATCTTGTCTACAGCCCCCAGGGGGCCTCCTACCAGCATTTCCATTATTTGCATTTTCATCCATGCATGCATTCTTGCATGCAGCATGCATTTTGCATGCAATTGCATGCATCCCAGTCATCAGTCCCAGCTCCTAGCCCTCAGTTAGCTAGCCCCCGGGAGCTTCTCACTGATCAGTTTTATCCCTCTTAGTGATTAGTGCACCCTGCATGCAGTTGCATGCATCTCATGCGCCCTCTCTCACCTACCATTCAATTGTACTTCAGTTATCTTTAGTTCTTTCCTTGATTTAAGGCTAGACTGACTCTCAACTGATTGTATCACTCCGATGGACCTCCAATGAGACTAGACTGCCCATTCTGACTCCAGTTAACTCCTCATGCACCCTCCACTGAGCCTCCTTCATTTAGTTAGTGCCTACCTCACTCAGTTAGACTCCTCATGTGCCCTCCACTGAGCCTCCTTGATTTAGTTAGTGCCTACCTCACTCAGTTAGACTTAGTTGACTGACTGTTACCATTGATGACTGATACATTGACTGGATGATGACTCCACTATCATTCAAGCCACACTCTGAGTTAGGGATTCGAATGCCCTACTTGGCCTATTCGAATCCTATATCATTCCAAATTCATGGCTATTGTATTCATTCCCTTACATTCTTATTCATTGTATTATACTGAGATATTGTTCTATTCTACTGTGTTTATGAGTGATCATTGAGTGTCTCCTTCTCTTCTTCTTTGCAACATTCTTGATAGTTGATTGTGAGTTGCTACAGCTGCTAGATCTCTTGCATATTCCTACATGGTATCAGAGCAGGAAGCAGCTATTCGAATTGCAGCAGTTGCAACATTTCTTTGAGCAACTATCTTTCACTTGTGCACCAGAAGCCTCTAAGTTTCCACAACAAATCCTGGTGCTATCACTTGATTTCATTGGATAAATCCAGTGAGGTCTAGCCAGGTGTGAAGGACTTAGTCCATGTGCCAAGTGTCCTTAAGGTAGTGTTCAGTCAAAGTGTAGCATTCTCCATCAGCACATCTTTTATTGTTTTGCAGGTTTATTCACCCGCTCAGAATCTTCTTCAACTATTTGACTTTCTCTATTCAGATGGATCTAAAGCTTACATATTCCAACTATGTTGAGTGGAAATCCAAGATGGCTCTCTCATGAGATCAAAGAGCTTCACCCGAATACTCAATGAAATGATGGTAGAACCTCTTAGTGTAGTTGAAAAGACCAAGTACTTGGATCAGCTTGATGAAGCAATTGGTCTCCTCCTTCCCTCAATTTCTGATGAGCTTCATTTTCATGTCATTGATCTTACATCTCCGAAAGAAGTGTGTGACAAGCTCGAATCTCTTTTTGGGCCAAAGGATGATATGGAAGCACACAAATTGGAGAATGAGCTCATATGTTTGAGTCCTAGCAGCTTCAAATCTATCAATGCCTTTCTCACCAAGTTCAAAAGCTTGATATCACAGTTGAAAAGATATGAGATAGTGAAAGAAGACAAGCAGCTTATACTTTCTCTCAAAGTTGGGGCCAAACTACTCAGTTTTTGTCTCTATTTTCCAGTCAACTAAGATGTTCATTCCAAAATGGAAGTTTCCCTCCTTTGATGATTTCACACAATCTCTTCCTCAAGAGGAAGAGAAGTTGATCTCTATGGGAATAATCAAACCCAAATTGGATTCAGCCCTTAAAGTTGAAAAGAGAGCGAATGGTAAAAGCAAGCAAAATATTTTTGTCAAGAAATCGAATGAAAAAAGGCCTACAGAAAGTACAGACCAGTCAGATAGGGCTTCGAAATCAAGGAAGACCAAGCATTCTTAGAAGGAAAGATCCAAATGCACATATTGTCATAGAGGTTTTCATCCTGAGAGTACTTGCATGAAGAAGGCTATAGATTTCATGGCTCAATTACTTGAGAAGAACAATCTTCCTGTACCTGCATGTACAAGGAAGAAAGATCCTGATATTAAACCTTCTATATCTGAAGACAAAGAAAGATGGCATGCCCTCATGGCAAGAGCATCAACGGATTCTTCCTTCATCATAGATTCAAGAGCATCAAGACACATGTCTTCCTCCAAAGATCCCTTCTCCAGTTTCAAAAGCTCAGTTGGCCCTTCCATCAGATTGGGGAATGATTCAGAAGTCTCCTCCCAGGGGATTGGAAGAATCTATCTTAACCATGGTTATTTTTCTGATGTGCTTTATGTTCCTTCTCTTGCAGCTAATGTTCTTTCAGTGTATCATATGACTCATTTTGGAGATCCCAAAAGAGTGATCTTTTCTCCAAATGAAGTTGAGGTACAACACATGGTTTCAGGGGAAATCATTGGAAAAGGAGTTGCAAAACATGAGACAAGACTCTATGAGTTTTCACACTTCTTGCCCCTCTCAAAGAAATCTTCTCTTCACTCTCATACTCATGAAGAGAGTAGACTATCTCATCTCAACCACAAGATTGACAAAAAGAGGACTCTTGAAGAAGTGCGAATGCAAGATCCAAAACCTATTTGTCCAACTCCTACTTCAAAGTGGGCCTCCACTACTACATCCTCTTTTGATCTTAATGAAGATCCATCATCATCTAGTCCTTGTTATTCTATTGATTATAGTCATATTGGTTCAGATGAGGACTACATGCATATTTTGGAGCATTTCCATGACATCAACTCTTTTGGATATGTTCCTCCTTCAAGTGATGGTGAGTCAGTTTTACTTACTCCTCCTCTTGATATTTCAGAATTTGCATATGATGATTCAACTTTACTTGCTCCCACTCATGAGATTTCAGATTTAGAGTTTGGATGTGATGATGCATCTTCACACTATATTGTGGATTCAAAAGATGGTGATGATGATGATAGAATGATAGACTCAGATCCACAAGAACCTAAAGGTCTAGCAACTGATGATGAAGATGAGCGAATGGGAGATCCAGATCCACAAGAACCTGAAGATCTCTCACCTAATATTCCTCCTCTTCCTCAATGGGCAGCCACTACACTCCGATCTGTCGGTGATTTCGTTGGTGATTCACATGATCATAGAAGAGCCAGATCAGATTTTCAGAATGGAAGGTTTCGTCCTTCTCACATTGCTGATCCATTTCAGATCGATCAATCCTTCTTCGGAAAAGAAGGATACTTGCCTCCTTCAGGGGTAAGTCATGATATTCTACTTTAGCACCTTTCAGTCTATTTTGAGGGAGGGCTTTCTTCCCACTGGGTTTTCCCTCTTTCCTCACTTAGTTTATTTAGATTGATTGTATGGGGTGACCTTTGGTCTCAGTAACTAGGGACCTATCTTGCTATTTTACAGGGTGACCTTTGGTCTTAGTTACCAAGGCCCTACTCTTCATTTATTTTATCATAGTATAGCTTGCGGGGGGTGTTGAAATATTCTCCCCATCATTTTTTAGTTTTGCATGCATGCATGCATTCTACATGCATCCAGTCATCATCATGGTGGACCTCCCAGCTCCTAGAGCTTGGTTCTAGCTCTCCACGGCCTGTCTACAGCCCCAGGGGGCCTCCTACCAGCATTTCCATTATTTTCATTTCCAGCCATGCATGCATCCTAGTCATCAGTCCCAGCACCTAGCCCTCTATTAGATAGCCCCCGGGAGCTTCTCACTCATCAGTTTTAGCCCTCCTAGTGCTTAGTGCGCCCTGCATACAGTTGCATGCATCTCATGCGCCCTCTCTCACCTACCATTCAGTTGTACTTCAATTATCTTCAGTTATTTCCTTGATTTAAGGCTAGACTGACTCTCAACTGATTGTATCACTCCGATGGACCTCCAGTGAGACTAGACTGCCCATTCTGACTCCAGTTAACTCCTCATGCACCCTCCACTGAGCCTCCTTCATTCAGTTAGTGCCTACCTCACTCAGTTAGACTCCTCACGCGCCCTCCACTGAGCCTCCTTCATTCAGTTAGTGCCTACCTCACTCAGTTAGACTCAGTTGACTGACTATTACCATTGATGACTGATACATTGACTGGATGATGACTCCATTAGCTTTCAAGCCACACCTTGAGTTAGGAATTCGAATGCCCTACTTGGCCTATTCGAATCCTATACTATGCCATCTTCATGGCTATTGTATTCATTCACTTACATTCTTATTCATTCTATTATACTGAGATATTGTTCTATTCTACTGTGTTTATGAGTGATCATTGAGTGTCTCCTTCTCTTCTTATTTGCAACATTCTTAATAGTTGATTGTGAGTTGATACAACTACTAGATCTCTTGCATATTCCTACACTACACAATATCATCAACACAACAATATTGGTGGAAAGCATTTATATTACTATAAAAATAGGGAAAGTACATAGAAAATAACGACTACAACCAAAGCTTAACGAAGTAATCCTTCTCCATCCAAGCCAATGCCATGTCCTCCCAAGGAAGTGTGAGTCTCTCAATGGATGATTAGAGATGTCTCTAAGATGATTTCACCAGCATGTAAATACTATAGACTTCCTCGCTTTGGAATGGGAGTGAGCTTCACTTATATAGGACTAAGTCGATAGGGTATGGATAGGGTAGGTTGAGATATGGTAGGAGAGAGATAGGGGATCCTTCCAAGAGGTTAGGAACCGAGTGCCAACTCTCCCAAAAGGTCGGGGATATGGATCCATGTCAGCGAGCTTCGAGAATGGGCTTGAAGAAGCTATTTTTTTCCATTAACTGACATCGTTGCACCCTGCAAGAGAGCAAGCTACGACGTCGCAGGTTGCATGATAGCAGCCTGCGACGACCTCTCAAAACCTAGTATGAATGGGTTTATATCTCTTCCAAGTCAATAACTTAGTCAAGTAAACTTTAGGGATGTATACACTGAATCTCATGCTGGTAAGATTGTAGGTGTAACAGAATGCCCCCAAAGCATGAAGCTATTGAAAATTGGACAGGTGAAATGCTTTGACAGAAGGAATGGCAATGGCTTGTCGGATGAAGGATGCTGCTGCAGCACAACTGACTCTGAGGACACAATCTCATATGACATACAACATGGTTTCCGACCAATACAATGCAGATCCATGGTAGTAATGACTGACTGAACACAATCATGGCTACTAGACATAAGCGTAGATCCATGATGAGATGATAACATAGCCACGACCAATACAAATGTGGATCTGTGTGACATGACTCAATACAAACTCCATCACAACCTGGGTAAAATATGACTCCCCAGGGTCTTCAAGTCAAACCTGCAATGATATGAATCTATCTAAGTGATTACAAATGTCTTGACGTCGAACATGGTAGAAACCACTTGATTACCGGCCATTGATGTATACTGTTAACAAGCGCGAGGGAAATCACCATTAATGTCAATGATTCCCAAGGTATCATAGTACATATCATCAAGTGTGAATGAATGAGTTGAAGTCGAACGCAAGTTGAAATCTTTCAATCAAGAGTCAATGATGTAAACTCATGTTGAAGGCAAGGTAACTTGCCATTGAGGCATGTAGGGCCAGGGTACTTGGTTGGTTTCTAGATTCAATCCTCGGATGACGAGTTGAAGTCGACAAGGATGAATCCGTCGAAGGAGGGTCATGATGTATCCCCCATCATCGACACGAAACACGACAAAGGATGTGTAGAGCAGATCGGATGATACAGTAACATGCAAGACTGACTCAGAATAGACCGACATGATAGAAGGTATACTGACTGCAGATAATGAATGGTGAGAGTATTCTTGAACATGAGCATGGCATGACTTGGCAGTATTGACATGACGAGTATGACACCGAATCCTAATGAAACTGATGACAGAAGCTTTCTTTGAATGGATCAAAGGAGTAACAAGACTTAGGAAGTGCATGATACTTGAGGACAAACGGATGATACAAGTGCAGTATGCAAATGCAAATGAGTGCCATGTTCAAGAAATGACTAGGTACATCCACTGATAAAGGGTGTAACCTAAAAGCTTTCCTTTTTCCCCATCATGAATGATGAGTGCCTCATGTGTTTTTTACGAGCTTGATGAGGGTAACCAGATGCTCGGTATAGCTCATCTCATAGATGAGTCCAATCCCAAATATTTTCTGAACCTGGGATAGGAGGGTTTCATCCCATGACGGGCCCTTCAATGTGAAAGTTTAACGAGTCCATAGAAGGTAAACTCGGTCGTCATTTCATGTTTAGAGAGTTTGAAAAGAACTAAAGAAGACTCCAACGATCCTTTTTCATAAAGTTAGCCTCATCGCCCAAAAAAAGGGTAAAACAACGCAGGAGAGGACTCTTCCAGTCATGATTGGCTAGAGTATACCGTTTTCGTAAGTAGTGCCCCCTAGTATGAAAAAGGGGTAAACTATCACCAGGAAGACGACCATTCAAATTCTTTAACAAGCGTGAATGCGATAAGTTCGCTTGGCAATCTTTTCGTATTTCAAGAGCTTAAAGATAGACTCCGGGGGGGTTCCTTTTTCGTAGGAGTTTAACGAGCCCGGAAAAGTGATAAATCGTAACTCGGTAACTTATTCTTATAGTTTCAAGAGCACGAGAAAGAACAAAGAGTAAGCTCATCATCATTGAATAATTACAATCTAACAGATACAAAATAATGACAAAAAATTCAAGGGATTGTTCATACCTGAAATGACCATTATAATGCGAGAACGACGTGCAAAGACCACTTAACAACTCCCGCACACTTGAAAACTAGGTCAAAAAGTCAACCAGGTATTCAAATGTCATTAAAATAATCCAAACTATAGCAAATGACCTAAAAAGCATCAAATATTTGAAAAAAGAATATGCCTTTTGTTTATAAATAGAAACAAAAAACCAAACATAGTCACCATTGTTCATTTGCCAAATTGGGGAGAAGAAGTGCCATTTGGAGCCAAAATTTCACTTGTCGATTTCGGGAGCTGCGAGCAACCATTTCACCAACCGTTCGGAGTAGGTAACTCTAAACTTCATCCAGCATATTTCCAGTGGTTTACATTTTTTATTTTAGTTCATTTTTTTGGGTTTTGAGGTGGTTTGTGGAGGGCTATTGCATCCTCGGGTTACCGCAAGTCGCCCTTTCGGGATCTGCGACGAACCCGAGTCGTCGCAAATCTCACAAAAGTGGATTGCGACGATGTCGTACTGTCAGAATTGACGCAGTGCGACAGCAGAAACGTCCAACCCAACCATCAAAACTAGCCCAAAAATGGCCTTTCAGTGGTTGAAGTGAGTGCTAATGATGTTAAAATGGTCCTTGTGGTAGGTTAATAGCAGCCAATCATGGTCTTGGAGTGGCGCGAGCGAGAACATGAGGTCGATGACATACAAGCTGTAAACGATCCACAATGTGTAGAAGCAGTGAGGAACTATGGTCTCCTAAAGTTCTTCCAGATCTAGGGCATGAGGGCCCAAATCCCATTGCTGACACATATGCTGCGATGTTGGGACGCGGCTCAGCAATATTTTGTGATCAGTGAGCACATACTTACCATGGATGTCGAGGACATCTACTTTTTGACTGGATTGTCCCAGAGGGGGGACAATGTAGCTCTCGCCGGATCACGGGGGAGTGATCAGACCGTGGATGACATGATCCTGCAGCATTGTACTCTTCATACCCGTGCTTCTAGTGGGAAGATTCCCATCAAAGAAGTATGGGAACGTCCGCTGCGTGCCATACTTTTTACCATCACGAGGATAGCAGGGATCCAAGCTCCTCACTTAGCTACTAGGTCCCAAATGCTATATGCGGAGGACTACATGTCTCCGAAGATCTTCAACTGGTGCAAGGGGCTCCTCGCGAACATTCAAGCTCAGCTGACCAAGTGTCGACGGGGAGAGCTCAAGCAGTTCGGATACAGGTCGATAGTGATCTCGTTTCTATTGGAGCGGGTTCCCCTCTTGCGCCCGCAGGTACCGTTGGATGACAGGGATCCTAAGGATCCTCACATGGATAGATGGATAGAGGTGATGGCCCACCATGGTGGGGGGCCCATCATCGGATATGGTCCTGATTTCTTCACTTGGCTAGAGGGCAAGTTGCTCACGATAGAGGACTACCCGTACAGTGGTACGGATTACAGAGATGACCCAGACTTGGCACTGCCCGAGGGAGCAGTATGGGGAGACATAGGTAAGAACAAAAGCCCTTGTACTTTTTAGTTTTTTTATATTTATGATTTTTTTGTTATAGTTCTGACGAGTTAACAACATGTGTGTGCAGATGTGGATCCCATACGACCAGTAGGAGTCTCTCTTCTTGCAAGGAGAGAGAGAGGAGAGGGAGCAATCATAGCTCTATCCGTACATGCTACCATCACAGAGATGGAGGACGTCTACGCGAACCTGAGTGGGTTGACGTTAGACGTTCCAAAGCCAATAGTAGATGAGTTACCGCGGACTATGAAGGGGTATACAGTGGGAGCGTCTGGGCGCTTCAATGCGTTGCTTCGTAGGGTCACGAGAGTAGTTGATTGTTTCCATGCTCAGCAAGCTAGAGCTTCTAGACCTAGGGGTGTATGAGCCAAGCGTTAGGCCTTGTGTTGTTATTATATATGTACTGAGAGCTTAGAAGCCTCAGATTTTGTACTACTAAAAGCTGCGAGGCTTTAGACTTTGTATCGACTTACTGAAAGCCATCGTGCTTCAGATTTTGTACCAGCACTACTTTTATGATGATATATATACAGATATTTTGGTGGTTTATACATTATGTGTTTTAAATGGATGAATGATGTGATCTTGTTTATATGTTTGATTATAAAATGAGTTATTTACATGTTATGTCTACTTTTAACAATTCATGAATATGCTTATGTGTGTGCAATGTACCAATCTAAGATGAAGTTGGCCATAGAATCGGCAACTGTGTTCATGTCTCGTGGAATGTGCAGGTACTGAATGGACTCGAAGGACCTTTCCAGGATACAGACTCATCTATAAAGATGGAGTAAGATGGGATCGTGGATGGCGTAGACTCGGTTAAGATGAGAGACCACTAGTTGAGAATCCAGGTGGATGACAACATGGTCCATACCCAAAGAAATAGCATCAGTTAGGGTTCCAATGACTGCTTGATATTTTGCAGCATTGTTGGTTGTGAAACCTAAACACATTCCCCCTGAGCTGATAAGCTCGCCAGTGGGTGAATAGAGTACCCAGGATGCCGAAGCAAGGTTGCGGGTATGTCATTTGGCGTCGTCCGCGAATCCATAGCAAGTTGCCATCTGCACATGCAAACAGAACATGGTGTAAGAAACGAAACAAGACCTAAACACGCAAAAAATCAAAGCTTCACACCACACAAAAAACACACACACGCCATGTACAATATATACAAAAATACTTATGCATGAAAGACTTAGGCATAGTACCTCTTCAGGTAGAGCCCATTGCGGGGTCCACCCAAAGATATCCCGTCGTAGTCTTCAAGCTCATAAGATCCCTTCTCTAAGACACGTTTCACTATGTAAGGTCCATGCCATATGGACTCAAACTTTCCTGCCCCCAACTTATCATGTTTTTGGTCATATGTAAGGACCAAATCTCCTTCGCTGTAGGCGCGAGGTTCTACCGACTTGTTGTCCTGCGCTTTGATGCATTTCTTATGAGCCTCATTGGCAAGAGAGAAATCTCGACGAGTCTTTTCGTGCTTAGCTAGGTAGAGGAAACGTTCTTCCAAGGCAGTAGTGTTGGGGAGAAGTTTGATGACGAGCTTGAGGGATGAAATCTCGCACTCAATAGGAAGGACAGCCTCCAATCCATACTCTCGTTGGAAAGGAGTAAATCTAGTGGCGGTTTTAACAGAAGTTCGATACGCCCATAGTGCAGAGAAGAGCATGTTATGCCAATTGGTCTTGTGCATACCCACCATGCGTTGGACCATGGTTTTCAAGACCTTATTAATGGCCTCGACCTGTCCGTTTGACTATGGGTAGTACAGTGTTGATTTCTCATGGCGAAAACCCAATCTATCGCTCAACTCGTCAACCATGTGGTTCATAAAGTGAGAACCAAAGTCAGTAACTATCGCTTGAGGAACTCCAAACCACACTATTACATGATTAAACATGAAGAGTGCGGCGGTCTTGCCATCATTCGTGTATGTAGGCATTGCCTCAACCCACTTTGTAAAGTAGTCCACAACTACAATAACGTAAATATGCCCCCCGACCGAGGTAGGATTACAATGCATGAAGTCATTGCCCCATTTAGCGAAGGGGCCAACGACAATAACCGGGTGTAACAGGGCGGGATGGGTGCGCTTCTTTGTTTGAAAGTGTTGACATGAAGGAAATTTTTTTATGGCCTCAATACAACCTTTGAAGATAGACGACCAATAATATCCTACGTGCAGAATCTTCTGGGCTATAGCCATCCCAGAGAGATGCCCGCCACAAGTACCAACGTGACAGTCATTGAGGACATGTTCAGCCTTGTCATGAGTCAGACAACATCGAAGAATAGAATCGATACCACGGTGGTACAAAGTATCGCTGATAATCAGATAATACTTCGCATGGTGGTGTATTCGACGACGGTCGTCACGAGTCAATTGAGGACTGAAACGTTGGGTTTGAAGATATAAAGTAATATCTCCATACCACGAATCAGACATACTAATAAGGAACAATGACTCATCTAGAAAAGAGTCATTGGGCTCAGATTCTACATCAGCACGGGGGAGGTCGCAAATGAGCTCAGTAAACACCCAAGACTTTTTAGACTTGGATTTTTCAAAAAGAAGATCGAATTCTTGCAGTATCACGATCCAGCGTGAATACTTGCCCCCAAGCACCTAATGTGTCAGAATGTGATACATGGGGTTCGAATCAACGATGATGGTGGTGGTGCGAAGCAATATGTCATGATGGAACTTCTGTACAACGATGATTGTCGCGAGAGCGAGCTTCTCAACATGTGAATATCGCGTTTCAGCGTCAATAAGACCTTTACTGGCGTAGTATATCACATGTTCTTGGGCGTTTTGGTCTTCCTCCACCAAAACCATGGCAATAGTGGTGTCGGAAGCAGCGAGGTATAGAATGTAATCTCGATAGTAATTCGGTGGTTGGAGTACAGGGGCATGCGTGATGGCATGTTTCAAACTATCAAAATATTGTTGAGCTTGGTCATCCCAAATGAATGGGATGTCCTTTGTCGTCAATCTCATGTAACCTTGCATCTTTTGCACAAAATTACAGACAAAACGTCTTAAATAAGTTGCTCTTCCTTGTAGACTCTGAAGTTCCGTAATATTAGTTGGAGGTGGAAGGGCGACGATGGATTCCACCTTCAAGGGATCAATGCGGATCCCATCTTTTGAGACAATAAACCCTAAGAGCGTCCAGACTCTACACTAAAAATACACTTATGAGGGTTCAAACGGATATTGCACTGTCTGCATCTGAGGAAAATGACTGTCAGATGATCTATGTGGAACTTACGTTGCTTTGGATGGGTAGGGAGATCATCCAAGTAAGGTTCCACAAAGTCCTTCACATCATGGAAGGCATACGACATGGCCCGCTAGAATGTGGAACCAACGTTTTTAAGACCAAACAAAAGTTTTCGATATGAAAACGTCCCCCATGGGCAGATGAAAGTGGTCTTATGTTGGTCGGCGGGGTGGATCTCAATCTGGTTGTATACGGAAAAGCCATCCATAAATGAAAAAATGACGCTTCCGGCACAATTGTTGATAATCTTGTCAATAAAGGGAGTCGGGTAGTTGTCCTTAGGACAAGCCTTGCTAAGGTCCCAATAATCGACGCAGACGCGAATGGTGCCCTATTTTTTAGTAACAGGGACGAAGTTTGAGACCCACTCTGTCAATGGGATAGGGTAGATAAAGCCGGCCTTCAAAAGTTTCTCAATCTCTGCCTTTGATTGCCGCAGTCTTCTGAGGGTGTACCGGTTGCAACTTTTGGCGGACAGGTTTGACATCGGGATAGGTTTTGATTTCATGTAAAACGATGGTAGGGTCTATCCCAGGCATCTCCTCGTAGATCCAAGCAAACACGTCTCGGAATCGCTTGAATAAGGTCGTGTAAGCAATTACTTCTTCAGGGGAACACTTATGGCCTAACTGAATGTGTTTCACTACACTAGGAGTAACCGAAGTATCTATCAAAGTGGTAGGCTCAATTTTGGCTAGGTTTCCTTCAGAGTCCGTTTGACATGTGAGTATCGAGGACTGAGAGCCAGAATAGAAATCCGGTGTGAAGATGGTGCTAATGTTATTCTCCATAGTGTCCAGAAAGGGAAGGAAAGACAAATGATGATGGAGGTCTTCCCATGGAGGATCATCTACACTCATGATTTCCATAATGGACTCATCAGAACGAAAATTCCGTAGCAGGGGGTCGGATGATGTCCTTTGTGGAGAACAGGAGGTGGAGGCCACAACTAAGTGGTCCTCAGGTGCTAACTGGATAGCCTCGTATGTGATTTCAGCGGGTGACAGAGGCATGGTGTCTCCAATCAGGTGTGTGCTGGCTTCGTCAGGGACAAGCCATGAATCAGTGGAGTTTGGGATAAATGAAATCTGCGAGGAGATCATGTTTACCGTGGCATCATGATTTGGGGGATCTGAAGTAGGAAAAATGTCCATAAGGGATGAATTCTTAATGAGGACGACCCCCACGCTCTCATACTAATGTGAAGATTGTCCAATTGATGGAACGTTATCACCCGAGGAGTAGCAGTGTCAGGTGTGAAAAAATCCAATTGGTCGACTGTGACAATTCGGCCTTGATGGGGGAATTATACTATGCGGAAGACAGATTATGCGACCGCAGTCATGGCGTAAAACCAATTAAGACCAAGCATAATGTTTTAATCTAACAAGGCATCAACCACTTCCGCATTAATGGTTACATTCTTGCCCCCCATCTCGACTGCTAAAGCTTGTAATAGCCCATGAGGTTGAAAGCCACGTCCGTCGAATGCTCTCAAAGTGGTAGGAGAATGGTTCAACTCGGGAGAGCCAATGGCTCTCCAGCGTGAGATCGACATGACTAACGTAGAGGCACCTTCGTCCAAAATGGTACGATGGATTGTCTTCCCAGCAATGTTTGTGGCAACTTGAAATGCCAACTAATGGGAGAGCCTCGATTTGAAATATTCCAGTCGGAACATGATGGTGTTCGAAGAATCCAGGTCGACTACACCGATGGCAGCGAGGAGAGTCTTGCGCTGATTCGGACAATTTTTCAAGACCTCCAGCTTCGACATAGCACAAGGTGCTTGTGCTAGGTCCTCTACGATATTGTAGTTCTGAGCAGCCCAAGCATTGGGATTGAAAATCGATTTTCGAATCGTGCTCTTGGGTAGACGCAATATTGACTCAAAAGAGGGCTTCTCAATGGTGAGAGAAGCCGCTGGTACGGTGACGTTGGGCATCGAAGTGGAAGATTTTTCAGTATTACTTCCGACAGGTTCCTTCTCTGGAACGGAGTCATATGAATGAGAATGGGTGTTCAAGTTGATGGCCTCGCTACACATCATGAGAACATGTGCGGTGGTGGATGTTTCTCCTTGGGAAGGGCAAGTGTGAGAAATCAAATGCTAATTTTGAGCAGGGAAGGGATCGTTGAGAACTACGGGTGTGTGTTTTCCCTTAAGAAACTTTTGAACTTCGTCTCTATGGGGGCACTCTTTAGAAAAGTGGTCGTCACCACACAGCATACAAGGATACTTCAACTTCCTTTTCTGTTTGGTATCATCAGGGGTGCTCTTATGTTCCTGCTAGGTGGAAGATTTCTTAGGTTTCCCTTTGTTCTTCTTGTTACCACCAGACTTTTGAGGTGAAGATGATGAAACAGAATTCACTTCTTTGGTGACAGTAGGAGTGGATGATTTGGTGGTGCCGTGAACAGCCTGTATTGGTGATGGGGAAGAACCTTGGGGGTTCGACAATCCAATAGTTTGAGAAGAAGGTTGGGTGTTAAGGGATCCAATGATGCCATTGGCTTGGGGTCCTTTATGTGGTTTCATGGGGTGCGTCGGGAAGGATATCAAACAACGTGCCATGTTGGGCATAGACTAAGTCTAGCAAGTGGGCACGGGCGATGGCTTGTTCCTCAGTGACAGCGCCTCCCATGGCAACATCTCATGCTATGGTAGGGATGAGAAACTTCGTAAACCAATCTGCTAGGAGTTGGTCTGGAATAGGAGCCTTAATGAGACGTCGTCTCCTCCGCCACTCATGTATATGATATGAGATGTGAGTAGCGGTATTTTGACGGAGCGAGGTTAAAAGCTCTGTGCCAGTTTCATACCGTATAGGCAGCTGGAAATGAGTCAAAAAATTCATAGCAAGAAAACCAAAATTAGGAAAAGAATGGGGTGGTAGTTCAATATACCACTTGGCAGCCGAACCAGTGAGAGTTTGTTGAAATAACCTAAGATGGATTGAGTCATCCATCAAGGAGTTGGATGAACACCACAAGTGGTATGTCATCATATGGTTTTTAGGATCCTCACCCGGCTTGCCATCAAATTTTGGGATATTTGATGGAATTTTCACAGTAGATGGGGTCGTTGGTTAGGCGATACAGGTCAGGTAGGTCCAAAGTAGCTAAAAAGGGCAGTTGTGGATTAGGCTGCGGGTACTGATAGTACTGATAAGGCATGTAAGGACTAGTGGGACATTGTATCGATTGACCGTAGGGTGTTCCAGGAGGAAACTGGCCATAGGGGTATGGGCTGCCCAGACAAAATGTAGGTCCGCTGCCATAGTAAGGTGGTCCATTACCATAATAAGGTGGCCCATTTCCATAAGGTGGGGGGCCACCTCTGACGTCGGGAGGGTGTGGGACGCCTCCAAATGGTGGTGGTCCACCACCACTGCCAGGGTAGGATGGGTCGCCTCCGCCTCCGCCGAGAGGAGGTGGTGGTCCGTTACCACCGTCGAAATAGGGTGGGCCTCCACCACCACTACCGGAATAGGGTGGGCCTCCACCACCTCCGCCGGGAGGGGTGGTGGGCCATCGCCGTCGCCGAAAGGGTAAGAGCCTCCTCCGCCACCTCCACCATAGTAGGGTGGTGGTCCACCACCACCGCCACCAGGATGAGAGGGTCCTCCACCACCACCACTAGGATGGGATGGTCCTCCACCACCACCACTAGGATGGGATGGGCCTCCACCACCACCATCATAATGGGATGGTCCTCCACCGCCACCAGTGTGGGATGGTCCTCCACTACCACCACTAGGGAGGGTGGACCACAATGACCGAAATGAGGTGGTCCTTCGCCAAAAGGTAGGGGTCCACCTCCTCTAGAGTTATGTGGGGTTCTTCCTCCTCCGATGGGAGGTGCGGGTGGACCAAATGGGGGTGAAGGGACTTGAGAAACTATAAGTGGGGGTCCATGTTGTAAAACATTTTGCTATCCCCATAGAGTGTAAGGGTTTCCGGGGTAGGGTGCCCCGTAAAGTGTGTTTCCGGGATTAAGTTGACCCGGCATAGGGTTAAGATGACCTGGATACACTTGACTCGATGGAGGTTGAATTACATTGGATGGTCCCCAACATGGGATAGTCCCATAGTTGAAGGTCCGGGAGGTAAGGCATTTCCAACGGAAGGACCGATGGGAACTCCTGCTGCAGTATTATGGTTAAGAGACGAGGGTTCCCCCCCCAACAACAACTTGATGACCACTAAGTAAAGGTTGAACCAACATTGGTTGTTGATTATTCACCGTAGGATTACCATTACCTGTAAAGAAGGTAGGGGGTAAAGAGTATCCTCCCCTTGTAGTTTGGGGTGGGAAAGGAGCAGGTGACGTAATCGTGGTGGTCACAAGAGTGTTGGACTATTGTTGTTCAACAGGTTGGGTCGTTAGAGGTACTGGAATGGATGGTTGACCAGCTCCAGAAGTGGTCACGTGTTGCGTGGATGATTCTGGTGACTGAAAATATAAAACACGACTTGGGAGTGGTTGATAAGAGTATAACGACGGGTCTTCTACCCTTTGCAAAAGACTCTGTCTTTGAAGTTCATCACCCTCAATACGTAATCATTCCAAACGATCCTGAATGGATGCGAAGATTTCTTCAAGGGTAGGCCAACTAGGTGGGGATGCAATGGCAAAATGAGCCACTGAGTGGCCTAGAGAAGATGTCCAATAAGATGTTGAAGGGCCAACAGCTGTTGTGGGGTCTTCCTAGGGTTGGTTTATCCATTCCAATAATCTAGGCTCTCCCGGTGAAATGGGAGGTAGGTCTTGTGAAGTGGGGATTTCTGCTTCTTCACCCTGCGGGGGATGAGAGGCAGGTGAATCTGGAGGAGTGTGAGGAAACAAGAGTCCTCCAACATTCAAAGTGGGGTTTTCCACTTCATCTAACCCGACCCTGGCTTGTGGGTCCATTCTTACCCTCAAAATTACCTCCTGGTTAAGGGGATATTCGGGTGGCAAGTTCTGAATCCTACGGGACCTTCTCCAAGGAAAGTCAGCTAGAGTGACTGAAACAAAAAGTTTCTCCTAAGTCAAGCTAAACAAAAGAAAAGTAGACCAAACAAAACCCTACACAAACTAAGGCCACAAGAAAACTTATGTGATAAGAGTAGATTCAAATGTCTGGAACCTCACAGGATTGTTAAGGTTGTACCCTTGCCTGAATACTCGATTACCTAGATGGTACGTGCATAGTAATCTCCCCGAGTCCTATTCTTGGTGTATTGCTCCGCCAAGATGGCCAAAAAGTTAACTCAATTGGTTTCAGGAATCCTAGTGGTGTCTCCCGATATACACAAGGTACATGGGAGCTCAAATCCGTAGTGGTGCTGTTTAATGCACAACCGTACGGCACGAGACCTTCTGATATACTACCGAGTACATGAAACACCTTTCGATATACGCCAAGTACGTGTGGTACTTGGTGGGTACGTGAAAGAGCTCGATATACTGATAAGTACGTGGAAGACTAAAATACCCCTGGAATACAATGTTGGCAAATAACGACAGCTACCACGCTTAACAACGCTGGAACACGTCTCTAACTTGCGCACAAGTTATTAAAACATTTACCGTAGTTCTACCGTTAATTTTATCTGGACGGTTAGATGAATGCATGAGGTGAGTACATAATCATAAAAATAATGCAATCCCTAACTACGTGCAAGAAACATTCTTTGCTTTTGATGAACTCTACGTATGGGAGGGAGAATTTTGTTTCCAATGATTTTGCCAAAACAACACAATGCAACACAATCGCAAATCTACCAAAAAATTACTATGAAATATTATTTTCCTTTTCAAGCGAAACACATCAATAACATAACACTACTAAGCCAAATCAAAGCATGTTTTCTTTTATTTTTTATCTTTTCAAAACAAAAAATGATGCTAAGGGATGAAAAGAGAGAATTTCTAAGTAGAGCATGCAAGCTTTTCACTTTCACTACAATGGCCTAAAAACATAAAAACCAAAAGATGCATGTAACTTTCCAAGCATGGAACTACTTTTGCAAAACTTGATATCTATTCGATTTTTTCAAGAAAATGAGCAACTCATAATTCATGAAAAACATAAATAATTCAATTCTCTTTCAACTTTTCCAAAAGATCTACAAATGAGACATTCCAATGCATGTACAATTCTTCAAATGAGCTCGAAAAATGATGGAAACAAAGTGCTTTTGATCTTTCAATGGATGTATCAAAATAACAAATTGATGATAGTGATGCTTTTAAACATAAATATTGAAATGAAAAATTACTTGCAGCACTCCAATAACTCAGAAAATCTCAAGAAAATGATGAGCACTCAATGGACTGAAAGTACACAAAAATACTCAAAAATCAATCAGTAACAAGCAGCACTAAAGCAAGCAAAGCTCAACAATGTATACAAATGAGATCTGGAAACCGATCCAATACAATGACCAGATCTAGCAAGGAGAGGAGGGAATGCAAGGGTGAGTGGATGCAGGCGAGGGAGACAAGAATGTCCACCACTACCAAATCAGACTTCTCCAAGATGGAACCCAAAACAACTCCAAATGAAACCAAACAACTCAACACACAAATCAAAATGGGGTCTCTGACTGGATCTTACAGTACAGAGGGAGTTTGCACACAAACCAAAACTCAAATCAAAAATGGAGAAGGGGTGCCTGTATGGAAATTTTGGCAGATCGGCGCAGTTTGTGTTTGTACACAGTGCGACGTCGTAGTTTACCAATGCGAGAAGTGCGACGATGTCGCAGTAGACCAATGAAAGGGGTGCGACGATAGGCCCACAGACAAAGAACAGAGATAAAAAAAAAATGACACAGTGTCGCTCTGAGTCCACTGAATAGGTGCGACAGGCGAGATCTAAGTTAAAAAATGAACCAATTCTCCAAACAATGAGCAATGAAATTGTTTGAAAATGAGAAGTACAAACTCAAAGGAAGATAATCAGACTCTTCAAAGTGAATATCTGATGGTGAAACCAGTTTAAGAGGCAAATAACAAATAGAATGGCTTGTAACAAGAAATCAACCAAAAATGACATTCAAATTGACAACTACAAAACAATGTCCTATCCCTAGTATGATCACCAGATTTGTTTGACGGACAATCCACTCGAGCGGACGCGAGCCGGATCTCCCTAGCTCAATGTGAGTCTAGAACAAATAGAATAGACTATAAACCACTTTCCTAGATTTAGTTAAGGATCAAGCTATTAGATTTCTTACCTTAAGTTTGTAGCCCTTTCTCCTGCATGTTGTTCCACGCCTCGCGGTCGTCAGATCTCAGCTGCAACACCTGCCAAGATACATAGTACAAGGAAAACAAGTAAAAAACATCTAAACAATAACAAATCTAAGTAAATAGTTAAGCAGGTAAACTACACAATATCATTAACACAACAATATTGGTGGAAAGCATATATATTATTGTAAAAATAGGGAAAGTACATAGAAAAGAACGACTACAACCAAAGCTTAACGAAGTAATCCTTCTTCATCTAAGCCAATGCCATGTCCTCCCAAGGAAGTGTGAATCTCTCAATGGATGAGTAGAGATCTCTCTAAGATGATTTCATCAGCATGTAGATACTATAGACTTCCTCCCTTTGGAATGGGAGTGAGCTTCACTTATATCGGACTAAGTGGATAGGGTAGGTTGAGATATGGTAGGAGAGAGATAGGGAATCCTTCCAGGAGGTTAGGAACCGAGTGCTAGCTCTCCCAAAAGTTCAGGGATAGGGATCCATGTCAGCTAGCTTCGAGAATGGACTCGAAGAAGCTATTTTTGTCCATTAACTAACATTGTCGCACCCTGCAAGAGAGCAAGCTGCGACGTCACAGGTTGCATGAGAGCAGCTTGCGACGACCTCTCAAAGCCTAGTATGAATGGGTTTGTATCTCTTCCAAGTCAATAACTTAGTCAAGGAAACTTTAGGGATGTATACATTGAATCTCATGATGGTAAGATTTTAGGTGTATCAGTTCTCTCTTTTTTTGAGAAAATTTCCGCTTGCCAACAAACTCTTTGAAGCAAAATTACTATAAATTTTGTTGTTAAAATGATGATCTCCGCATTCCCCACCCCAAAATAGAACCCCTGGAGGAAGGAGCATATGCTCTTTCTCCTCAGTATCTACTTTCAACACCCCAAAATAGCACATCTTGAGGAAAGAGCGGTCACCTCTTGCTCAAAGAAAACTTCCACTTGCCAATGAAGTGTTTAAAGCAAAGTTCCTATCAAATTTGTGATTAAGGTGTTATCTCCCCAAATAAGTTAGGCTAGGCACTTGTCTAGGAGATAGAAGTTTGGTATTTTCACTTTATTGTATTTGAAGTTGCATAGCATAGGATTGGATTATGTAATGAAGCTTGAAATAACTGTTGAAGTTGCTCTTCTCCAAATAGAATTTTCAGGTTTCGGTAGCTTAAGCGGGCCTATCGATGGTTCATTAGCTACCGAAAACCCCACTTTTGGTAGCTTGCTACACGAAAGATGAAATGCTCCAACTACCGAAAGGGAAAGCATACAGCGTGAGTTGTGGGACAGTTTTCGGTGGCTTGGGAGAATACAATGGTGTTCATTAGCCACCGAAGGGTAGATATTTTCCACAGTTCGCAGTTCAAGAATGAAACCTTCCTTAGCTGCCGAAAGCAAAGTCATTTTCGTGATCCATGGGGTCGTTTTCGGTGGCTTGGGTGAACATGATGGTGTTCATTAGCCATCGAAAAGGCGGATACTTTTTTCGCAGCTTACCATCTAAAGGCTGGATTGTCTATAGCCACCGAAAGCAAAAAGCATTGGTGAAGATTGTTTTCCGGTAGCATACAAGGTTAAAAGCAGATTATCGGCTACCGAAACTGAGTCAGCGTCAATCGTGGACACGTCAAATCAGGGGTTTGGTCATATTTTAAAGGAAATTCATTATGTCTTAGCCGCCGAAAGGGTCACTTCAGCGAATACACGATCTGCTCCAAGGTGAGGCCGGACGCCATCGTCATACCTCTAGCCAGACGGACCTCGTTTCCTCTCCGCATATCAGCATTCTAAAATTTCGTTCCTCCAGTATAATCATGCCGTAGTAGACATCATTAGGCCCTCATGATTAACCACCTTTTCACCCCCTCGGAGTCAATTCCCGAAAAGCCACACCACCTTTCCTCTTTCACCCTCACCACGACGATTAAACTCGTTTTCTCTCTGATTTCGTGTCTCTCCCTTGGTCCCGTTTTCAGCAGCAAGCACCAGCGAGCAGGTTGTAAATGAAGAAAGGAGGAGCAGCCCTAAGAAAGGAATTGAACGACATCTGCTACTTGGAGGCGCACCCTGAGGTATGTCAATTCTTCAAAAATGTTGGCTGCTATAATTTTTTCAAAAAACTACAAGGTTCTCATCAACAGGTGGCCGAAGCATTTTCCCTCACGTTTGACGGCAATAGGGCGGTAATAGGCAAGGAGGAATTCCAGGTGGACGAGGCCCTTATAGCCCAGGTGACAGAACTTCCATCGACCGGAGAAAACTGGTTTAAGACCACTGTCAAAAAGGATTTTGAATTTCAATCCTATCTGAAACCTGAGCATAAGAACCTGGTGTGGAAGAAAGACATTCCTATGTCATATCTGGAGGATAAATGGAAGCTTCTATTGAAGTCGATTCTGGTTTACATAACCTGTGAAGGCAAGTATAACAGGGTGCTGATTTACCATTTTAGATTATTGGATCACTTCACTGGCAAGAGCCCCTTAAATATCCCTTTTTACCTCCACGAGAGCCTGACCAAAATGGCACATCAAGTCAAAGCCCAGCCAACCAAAATTGCAGGTAGGTTGTACCACCATGGTTTGATCAAACTCATAGTCTCTGAGTTGTTGCAAAGGAAAAACATGAACTGGACTTTCTTCCTTTTCTGGAGTGGGTTCGAAATAGAATTGCGACCGGAAGATGGAAAGAAGTTTTCCACCCCTAGAAGTGGGAGAAGGAAGAGGAGGGCTATCTCCCCAATTACAACCGACCCCCTTTCCTCAGCCCCCAAAGTGAAGAAATCCAAAAGGAAATTAGAATTCAAAAGCAAGACTGAGGACGAGGGAGTTGTTTCAGAAGAGATCCCTTCAAGGAATGCAAATCTTTTAAACCTCCCTTATATCGACTCTGAGGAGGATGATTTGCAGGAAGCTAGAGCAGGAAATAAGGAGGTGGCGAGGGAACAAGAGCTCCAGGAAGCAACTATGTTTGTGATGGAACGGGAGGCCCTCTATATTAACTTGGCTTCTCCTACACCTGTGGAAGAGCAGAAATTTGAATGTGCAAACTTACCTTCCCCTACACCTGTGGAGGAACAAGGTCAGCAGGTAGCCGAATAATTACTTCATAAAGCAAAGAGTTATGCCTCACAGAAAATTAATCGACTCCTCAAGCAGGCGTATGAACTCGAGATGCTCCAGAGAGTCATCAAGGAGAGAAATGAGAGGTTGACTGAAAGATACAATGAGTTGTATGTTTCTTTTCAGGGGTTGACCAAGAAACATGGCAAAATGAGAGGAAGAAACATTAGGCTGATCAGAGAAAATATCAGGCTGAGGAGAAAGGTCGAGTCTCTGGAGGATAAGGAAAAAACTCAGAATCCCCAGCCCAAGGTGCAGTCAGACCTCGACACCTTAGCAGCCGCTGCAATCAATTTTGCTGACACTCCAGCTTTGGCCCAGGAGGAAGAGGAAACTGAGCAGCAGGGAGAGGAGTAGTAAAGGTCAGAAAGCGCAGTTTTGGAAAACGTTTGCAGGTTGGGCCATACATTGTTTTCGACAGCTTAGGCGAACATAAAAATTGTTCATTAGCTGCTGAAACCCAGATTCGGCAGTTTACGATATACAGGCAGGACTCCCCTAGCTACCGGAAGTAGAGGCAAGTTTCAAACACCTGAGGGCGATTCGGTGGTTTAGGTGAAACGCTAAAATTAATTCATTAACCACCGAATGAGGGGTTTTTCGTAGCTTATCACCTTCGAGCCCAGTTTTGCTAGCTACCGAAAACGCAGAAAACGTAGTGGTCTGTCTTGGGGCATCAAAACCTTTTTGGTTGGTCCGAGCATCTTAAAGGCATTTTTTCCAGGGGATTGATAAATGTTCAAGGCATCATGATCACCTTTGGTTCCAAACTGAGGGCGCCAACAAGGTAAACAGAGGAATAATCCTGTTTATTTTTAGAAAAAGACACCTACAGTTTTTTGCAGGCAGCGGTTCAAACTTGTCCTCCAGCTCCCAGAGGCTCGTTTCAACTGTCGAGTATAGGTGTATCAGCAAGTATCAATTACTTTGATCATAATACACTATCACATCTTTCATAAAACTGTTCTTAGTTGTTATTTTTAGATGATTTGATCCATCTTTTCAGGATCTGAAAAAAAGTTTGTAAAGGCTATAAAGCCCATGAAGTATGTAGAACAGGGGTTCGATTTTGGAGAAACTTTGCTTAACTTGTATTATCAGACTTTTGGTTACATATCATTTATATAAGCTTCTTTTTTCATATGTGTGTTCAGTTTTCCTTCTTATATCTTTCATACTTGCAGTGAAATGTCTATTTCGTGAGTTTCCATTTGTCTATGCCAGATAGCTGTAATCCTATCTTCGTATTGAGAATTGGATATTCAGTGCCCTTTTCTTATCGTGATTTGCCATTTATATATATATGTTGTATGTATGAGTTTGCTAGCACGATAAGAGTTCTTCTGTCTATCTTTTACAACTTCCTAAACACCAGTGGCTAAAGCCTTGTCTATTTGAATGTATCCCTGTATGTTTTGAGCATGTAAGTTTCGATCTCAGTCATCCAACTTGATCCACATTTACCCCATCCTTCAAGATAAGTTTAAGTTACCAGGCTCATCTGAGTGCAACCTAGGAAGACTCCTGGAGAGATAACAGGATGTAAAGAAAGGGATGGATCTGACAGTGCCAGGTATGACAACATGCCATAGGAAAAAGTCAAAATGCGGGACTATATGCACCTTTACCAGTTCTGACTATCCCATGGGAGGATATCAACATGGATTTTATGTTGGGATTGCCAAAGACATAGCAAGGTAATGACTCCATTTTTGTGATAGTAAACAGTTTTTCAAATGTGGCACACTTTATTCCATGTCGAAAGACGAGTGATGCCACCAACATTGTTGTATTGTTTTTTAAAGAAGTCACGAGGTTACATGGGTTTCCGAAGAGAATCACTTCAGATAGGGACACCAAGTTCATGGGTCATTTTTGGAGAACCTTGTAGAAGAAGCTTGACACGAGGTTTCAGTTTAGTTTTGCATACCATCTGCAGACTGATGGAAAGACTGACGTCATGAACATGAGATTAGGAAATTTGTTGAGGTGTTTGGTTGTTGATCGACCAAAGCAGTGGGAGAATGTGTTGGAGCAAGCAAAATTCATGCACAACTCTGTGAATAGGTCGACTGGGATGAGTTCATACCAAATAGTGTAAGGCAGGATTCCACATGGAGTAGCCGACTTAGTAGAGCTACCAACCAGGACGCAAAAAATCATAGACGTCGAATCGTTTGTCGACCATTTGAAAGAAGTGCACAAGAAGGTGATGCAATAACTTGACAAGAGCAACGTTTCATACAAGTTGCAAGCCGACAGGAAAAGGTGGCTACATTAATTTGTAGAGGGTGACTTAGTGTATGCACACCTGAGGAAAGAAAGGTTCTTGCGAGGAATATACAATAAGATGAAGTTGAAAAAGATAGGTTTGTGCAAGATCTCGAAGAAGATTTCAGATAATGTATATGTGCTGGAACTTCCAAAGGAATTGGGCATATCTCCAACCTTTAACGTTTTCGACCATATACCAATCCAACCAGTAGAGGAAGTCAAAGACATACTCAATGAGCGAGAAGTCGAAAGAACGCACCGAGAGAAGAAGAAATAATACCTTGTATGATGGAAGGATAGAAATTTAGAGGAGGTGACATGGATTTCTAAAGAGAAGCTTGAGGAATTACAAAACCGCGGGCGTAGTTCTTTTCAACCCAGGGAGGTTGATGCAAGGGAGTCTAGGCCCGAGAGAACCAGTCGAATTTGAATGACTAAAGTTTCCTAGAGGATGGTCGAAGACCTCCAAAGGAAAAGTGAAGAGTCAATGGGAGAATGGAATTCGTGGGAATTCCAACTGACTGTGGTTGATGATGGATAATGAGCTTGAAAAGTGAAGTCGCAAGTAGGGCGACCGATGACTAGTCGCATAGGACGACTGAAGACCAGCATATGTCTAGGATGATGCTGCTTGGAGGATCGATGGAAGGCATGAGTCAGCCAACGACGATAAAGAAAAGGTGATCGGCAGAGAAGCCAGGACACTGAGGAATAGAATCGTTCAAGTAGTTGGAATAGTTGCAGAGCAGTTATGGAGGTTATTGTAGAAGGAAAAATGGCAGAAGAAGCCAACAAGGGCCACGTGAAGGCTTTAAATGTAGGTGACAGTTCCTAGGAGTGAGTGAAGCTCTAGGGGAATATTTGAGCGGGACTTTAAGCTCTGAGACACCTATAAATACCAGTGGTGAACTAACAAAGAGGGGTTGGTTGGTGAGTTGTTGTTGCTAACTAGATAAGCATAGGTGGTTGTCACTACGCAAAATATTGCATTCTTTCCAAGTGTTAAGTGTTGAAACGGTCGATGTCCATTCCGACTGAATAGAGGTGGGATTGATATTGTAATTTCCTCTTGTAAATAGATTGTTTATTTAATATGTGAATTAAATAACTCTCATTTCCACATAACTCTCCACCATATATGTCCTCAACACCTTTATTTTCTTCTCTGCCTGGTTTTCTACAAGAGCTTGAAAGTCTTTGAATTTACCAAAAATCTTAGTTTCTTATGGAGTAAATACACCCATTTGTTCCTTCATAAATCATCAATGAATGAAACATACTACATAGATTTTCCTAGCGATGGGACATGAATAGGTCTAAACCCATCCCTATGTATTAACTCCAAGATTCATTTTACCCTTGTAGCACCATATCGAATCCCACCTGATTCTGTTTACCATATATATAATGTTCGTAAGAATCAAAATCTAATGAGCAATCAAACATACCTTTACCATGTAATTCTTGAAGTCCCTTCTCTCCAAAATGTCCTAGTCTTTGATTTCATATCATTATCTTCTCTATAGAGACAATAGGAGTCTTGCCTTCTATATTTAAATCATTCAGACCAACAAACCTATTATACACGTCATTAAAAGTTCTTCCCAATAGCTTGCATAGAGTTCCAATATGAACACCCTGCATCAACACCATTGCCCCTCAAACCATCTTGCATGTGTTATTTTCAAATATAGTATGCACACCTACATTACCCATCTTACTTACATATATCAAGTTTCTGGCTAGATCTAAAATGTGCAAGACCCCATGAAGAGTTATAATCCTTTTATCTTTGAGCAACATCTTGACCCTTCCACGTCCTATGATTTTGGCTATCGAGTCATCTTTTAGGAAAACATCACCTTCGTTGTAGTTCTTGTATTCATAAAACCACTCCCTATGAGGATTCATGTGAAATGAAGCACCCAAGTCGATCAACCATACATCATGATCTACATTTGTACCTGTAGATGCCAAGTAAACATCACTTCCTTCTTTTGTGAAGGTTTTTGTTTTTGTGGAAGCACCATCATTAGATCTCTTACCTTTATCAACATTCTTATTTTTGCAATTTTTCTTATAATGCCTAGCTTTACCAAATTTTCATAATTTCTTTTCAAATTGTCCTGGAGATTTAAATATACCTCTAGAAATAGATCTTCCCCCATACAACTTTTTTTTCCTCTCTTGGGAACGACCTCTTACAAATAAAACATCCTTGGTCACATCTCCCATGGATTTTCTCCCCATTTCCTTTGATAACAAGGATGCAACTACATCTTCAAACTTTAATGTGGATTGATTGGCACTACCAATTGATACAACCATCTTATCCCAAGATTCTAGCAAATAAGATATCAAGGTAATACACTTATCTTCTTCCTCCATTTTAATATCAAAATAGACCAATTGACTTACCAGAGTATTAAAGGCATTTAGATTATCTTCCATAGAGTCACCATCCTCTATCCTAAGATGATACAACTTCTTTTGAAGAAATAAATTGTTTACTAGGGACTTTGACTCATACAAATTGCCCAACTTATCGCACAACTTCTTCACACTATCTTCTCCATAGACATTCAACAACATTGAATATGAGAGGAAAATCCGGGTTGTGCTTCTCATTCTAATTTCCAACTTTTCCCAGTCTTCTTTCAACGTACTAGTGGGATTTGTACTTGGACCCATAACAACCCATTGTTCTATGTATACAAGAAGATATTCCATCTTCAGCTTCCATAGCTTGAAGCTTTGACTGTTAAACTTCTCTATTTCTATTCTTGAATTGCTTTCCTGCATTTTCTTTCACAAGATTCACTACGGAAAGCTCCCACTCCAACATAGGTTTATCGTAGACCAAAGATACCCTTGCTTTTAATAGGATGAATTGAATCCTAGCAACAAAGGCATCCCCTTGAATCCAATAACCTCACTCTAATACTAGATGAAGATCTTTGATAAACCTATGCAAGAAAAACAATACCAAACAGACTTTGAAACATAAGAATTAATAATGGCTCACACAAACATTAAACGAAGATTTACCCTAGAAACCCAAAATCGAGAAAACCAACATTCTTGAGAGTCTCTCCACTCTCTATCTCATAGTATTATCTTTTCTATTTACAATACAATATTATAGCATTCAAAACCCCAACACGTTAACCCATATTAGATTACAACCCCAATTCCTTAATCAAAATTAGTATACAATGGGCCAAAACAACTCAAATTGGACTGAAAATGAACCTAAAAATTTATTTTTGGGGGCCTAATCAGTACCCTTGTACCTCATTTTCTTTGGGAACCTACAAAGACTACAACACATGTCCAACATTTTTATCATAAAAATATTTTTCTTAAATTATACAAGCCATGGAGTGTTTTTTTAACATTTAAATAATATGATTGTTCAAACATTTTAATTATTAAGTTTCAACCTTAGACTTGAGCATATAGTTTAGTGCCTAAAAAACGTTTCAAAAGGGAAAATACATTTGTTTATGGATCTATATCGATAGGTATAGGTTTTAAGTTCAATTTTGTAAGTGATATTTTTAAATTTAGTTATATGGATATCCCATTGACACCCTAACTTGGCATTTTGGTTAAGGATGTATATTGAGTAAAGGTCTTGGGTATCTCCCAGGTGATCTTGCTAGTCACAACAACTTTATATACATGGATAAATGAGTAACAACATGTATTCCTTGCTAACACATTGGTTTGGTGATTAGGCTTATAAGGATATGTATCCACAAGTAAAAGGCTTTTAGTTCCACCTATAAGCATCCTTACTAGCTTACAACAAATCCATATATAATAATACAAGTTTAATGTTGTGGGTACCTCGTTGAACACCCTAGTTTGGTATTTTGATTAAGCATCCATATCCATGAGAAAAAGGCCTTAAGTTCCATCTCTTGAGTAGGCTTGCTAGATCGTGACAAATCCAAATACATGGATAAAATATTAATGAAATGGATATTGTAATATACCCAACAACCTTTGTGCTCTATTGAGGCCATGAGGTACTCCATAATTTTTCACTTTCATACCATAAACAACCTCAATGCTCTAATGATAAATAATTTATGGAATGCATGCATATTGATGTTGATTATGCAAACTTAATAAAACAATATTCATTTTATGAACAAATCAAGATAAATTCAAACTAATATTTGCATTTTGAACTTAAAAAACTAGAAAGTAAAATAATCCATGACAAGAACAATAAAAATATTGCATGAATATACTCAAATCAATAACACTTTTCTTTGGAAATTCTTTGCTAGCTGGCTACAGAAGAAGGACATTCCACCCAACTATAGGTTATATGTTACAACTTTTCTCTCCATAGAAAAGGCCACGTTCGAGCTGAGGTTATGAATCAACTAGAGTGAAATTCCTATGGCTTGGGTCTAATTCCTCTCTCATAACCCAATTCCCATAATTATTAGTTTAGTTTCCACTACAACAATCCCATTCCACTAGCCCTCTTTCCCCTCAGCCTACACAACCCAAGGAATTGGATTCCTTTCTCCGTTAAATGGTCCCTCGGGCTATCCCACTTCACTCCAAAGCTCCAACATAAGTTGGCCATGAAATATCTATTCTAGGATTCCATGATTATTACTTGTCATAGTTTCATCTAATATCAACAATTACCTATACACTCAGTCCATAAATTCCTCTTAATACCATGGTTGTAATTCTTCATAATTTTTATGGTTGTAATTCTTCATAAAAAATAAACAAAGAATGAATGTGAATAATCTCTTGTGTGCCCATGAACCATGTAATATATTTACATGCAAAGGAGAGACCATGTGCCTTCATGAGAAGCCCACGTATCTCCCTTTGGTTACTGGTATCAAGGTGTAATATTAATTATAAAGTAAAGCTCAATAAACTTAGGATATACATAAAATAATATTCTTTGCACTTAGCCCCCCAAGGCCTCTTATTTCCCCCTATCATGGACTCATATCCCAATTCTTTGTTTTTTCTTCTTCTTCAACATGTGATGTATTTATTTATTATTCAGTGCACAAATTACAATTGCATATGTCCAACTTATAACCATTTTATCATATACATATATAACAATGATATAGCGATCAAAAGTAGGGTATTGCATTCCCCTCCCCCTTGGATTTGCACCATCTTTGTTGCACAATCACTATATACAATAACACAACTTTTACTTCAAAATTTCAAATTAAATGCAGCCATTCTTCTGGCACGGTATCCTCCAACTCCCATGTTACTTCCTTAGGGATGTAGTGGGTCCATTGGACCTTTATCTACCCTATTGCTTTATCTTTGAGCAACATAACCTTCTTGTATAGGATGCATATTGGTTGTACCTGAATAAATCCTTTTTCCTTCACTTGGACCAAATCCCAATCAATAACACAGTTAGGATCATGAACATATTTTTGTTTACAAAGATACATGAAACACATTAGGAGATTTGATGCTAGCGGACAATGAAAGCTTATATGCAACATGCCTTATTTTATCTAAGATATCAAAGGGTTCATAGTATCTAGCTACCAACTTAGCATAGCTTCTAAACTTTAAGGATCTCTTCTTTGGTCTAAATTTTAGGTATATATGCTCCCCAACCCTGAATTTTGTTGGTACCATGTCTTTGTTTACATAACTCTTTTGTGTATCAAGTGTTGTTTTCAAAATTTTCTTGACCTTGACCATGTTCTATTCCATTGCATGAGAAGATTTGGCCCAACTACTACTCAGCTAGGTAGACTGTCCCAACTAATTGGTTTATTTCCATTTCCACCATACAAAACTTCAAATGGACTAATCTTCAAAGAACCATGGTATCCATTATTGTATGCAAATTCCACTAAATAAATGTAATCCTCCCATTTGGATGGATTATCCATCACATACATTCTTAACATATCTTCAATCACTTGATTAACTCTCTTTGTCTTCCCATCTATCTGTTTCGATAATATGATGTTGTTAAGTTCAAACTTGTTCCAAATCCCTTCAACAACCCTTTCCAAAAGTTCAAAGTAAACTTTGGATCTATGTCTCAAATAAATGCCTTAGGTACCATTTATAATTCGTCAATCTCTTTCATGTAAATCTATGCTATATCAATTGCCTTTAGAGTTGACTTAATTGGAATAAAGTGAGAAACATCTAGCAACTTATTTACCACTACCATGATGGAGTCATCTTGCCTTGATTTCTTGGGCAACTTAGCCATAAAATCAATCATCACCACTTCCCATTTCCACTTAGGTATTGGCAATGGTTGTAGCAATCTTGTTGCATCTTTGTGCTCAACTTTTACTCTCTGACATTCTATATATATGCCTATATAATCAACAATTCCTTCTTCATTCCTAAGCATAAATATTTATTCATTACTTTTGCAATTGTATTTTGGTTCCTAGGATGTCCAACATATGGAACATAGTGCATTTCATTTAATATAAGTTTCCTTAATTCATGAGAATTACGAATATAGACTCTATTGGCAATGGTTGTAGCAATCTTGTTCGATCTTTGTGCTCAACTTTTACTCTTTGATATTCCATACATATGCCTATATACTCAACAATGTCCTTCTTCATTCCTAAGCATAAATATTAATTCATTATTGTTGCAATTATCTTTTGGTACCTAGGATGTCCAACATATGGAACATTGTGCATTTCATTTACTATAAGTTTCCTTAATTCATGAGAATTAGGAATAAAGACTCTATTTGTATGCACAAAGATTCCATCAACTCCAAGCTTATGACCTTCATATGTATGTTATACATTTTCTTGTTGTAATCCTTATTTTACTTGTAGGTAATGCTCATTTGAAATAGGACCTTCCAAAATTATTTTCTTCAAATTCTATTTACACGTGATAATGGTTGTAGCATGAATTGCATGTAATCTTATCATGAGTGCATCCACAAATTTGTTCTCTTTCATGTTTGATATCAAAATCGTATTCACAAATAATCCCAACCATCTTGTTTGCCTGATATTCAAAGTTTGTTATTCAAATAGATATTTCAGACCATTACAGGATATTCTCGACTCAAATTTTCTCCCCATTATATGATCCCTTCGCATCTTCAATGCATGTACAATGGGAACACGTTCTAAGTCGTGTGTAACATAATTCTTTTCACGATTCTTAAGCTTTATGGATTCATAACAAACTACCCAACCATCCAGAGCGAGAAGTCTACCAATTCCCTCCTTGAAAGCATATGTACATACCATACAATCTTCATTTGGATCAACAATCTCGAGAATGGGTGCACTAGTGAGAAATTTCTTTAACACATGAAATATTTCCTCACACTTTGGTGTCCATTCAAATTTAATTCCTTTATTTTGTAAAGATGTGATTGGACGAGCCACCTTGGAAAATCCTTCTATAAACCTTATATAGCATCCATCCCATCCCATGAATGATCTCACCTCTAAAATTTTCTTTGGTGTAGGCCATCCCATTGTAAATTCAATCTTCTCTAGGTCCATTGCTATTCCTTTATTGGATATAATATACTTGAATAATGAATTTACTTCTGACAAAAGGAACACTTGCTTAAGTTAAGATAAAGTGATGCCCTCTTAGCACTTGTACTAGTGCCAACCTCAAGTGGTCTTCATGCTCCTCCTATGGTTTTGAGTAAATAAGGATGTCATCAATGAACACAATGACAAACTTATTAAAATATTGTTGAAAGATACCATTCATCAAGCACATGAAAATAGTTGGTGCATTTGTCAAGCTAAATGACACCACTAAAACTCATAGTGCCCATACACGGTCTTGAGTGTTGTCTTATTGATGTCTTGCTCCTTTATCCTTTCCTAATGGTAACCATACCTCGAGTCTATCTTTGAGAATATTTTTTCTTCCCTCAGATTATCAAATAAATCATCAATTATAGGTAAAAGGATATTTATTCCTCACAGTGACCTTGTTTAATTGTCCAAAATCAATGCACAACCTTGGAGTTCCCTACTTTTTCTTTACAAAAAGTATTGGTGTTCCCCAAGGAGAGACACTTGGGTGTATATACTGCTTTTTAAACAATTATTCTAACTACATTTGCAGGTCCTTTAGTTATAGTGTACTCATTCTATATGGAATCTTAGAGAATATGGCAGCTCGAGGTACTAAATCAATATCTTTTTTCAATGGCAATTTAGGTGTTTCTTCAAACACATCCACAAGCTATTGAAACACTAGAAATTCCTAAAGACTTGGGCTTTTGTCTTTTGTTGGCTCTTCCACATGTACTACATTCAATTGGCGCCCTTTTCTAAAGCATCTCTTCAACTGCACATATGGAATCTTCGTTATAGAAATAGGCCTTGAAATGCCTTTCACTATCCTTTGATTTCCTTCTTCATAAAGACAAGTGAAAGCCTTGTTGTGCCAATCTAAAGCAACATTATGTTCATCCAACTAAATCATTCCAATAAGAACATCATAAGAACCCAATGGTAGTATGTTCAAATATGAAAAAGTATTGAATCCATTCATATCTAATGGACAACCCTTTACTATATCATTGATTTTCCTTTCTGTTATAGTAACCAATTGAACTAAACATGATTTATCATGTTTGCTTCTCTTTAGATGAAATATTTCAACCAAATTAGGAGCAAAATAGCTATGGCTTGCTCCTAAATGAATTAAAATCGTAATAAGTTGCTTGGTAATCTTACCTTCCACCTCCATCATGTTGGATTGATTTGCTTGTCGATTGTCCGAGGCTGCATAGCTTCTTGGAATCCTCCTTACCATATCTTCCATTGTAGTTGCTTCTTTGATATTGTGCACATTCTTCATTCTATCTTACCTATGACGACAATCTCTAAACAAATAATCTCCTTCCCATCCCCAACATTTGATTGGTTGCCTTGCCCTTTTCCCTAAAGAATTTTCCATCTTTGATCCACTTTGAGTTGGTTGGATTGGTTGATATGTGTTAGGGATTTTTTAAGAAATGAGATTTAATACCATTCTTCCTTTCATCTCTCCAAGAATTGTGAAATTCTACTTTGCCTTTGTTTTGATCATATAAGTATTTGGCCTTCTTGATTGTCTCTTCGATAGTTTTAGGCTCATCAAACTAAATCTTGTCTCTGTGTCCACTAAAGATAACCCAATTAATAAACATTGTATCTTGTCCTTTTCCTCTTTAATATATCCAACATATTTAAACATATCTAAAAACTTTTTCTCATATTCTTCCATGGTAATGTTTTTGAGCTCGTGTTCAAAGAACTCCTGCACCTTCTTTTCATAGTAGTGCTTAGAAAGGTGCTTATGTTGGAAATACTACTTGAACCGCCTCTGATAAATCCTCTTCTCATTGATGTGCTTAATTTGATTTAGCTCGTCCCACAAAATGGAAGCTTTTCCTCAAAGATTATATAAAAAAAATTTGGCTTCTAGATTGGATGAGTAATTATGTAGCTGAAAATACTTCCTTATCCCTAGTAACCAAGATTCAACATCATCTCACATTTTTTTTCACCATCAAAGGTTGTTGGTTTAATACTCGTAACCTCGCCTTGCAAATTGTCTTGTTCATGTCGTCTTATTTGATGTCTAATTGGAGACATTTCTAGCCCGCTCTTCGATTCTTTAGATGTATAAGAATTTCTTGTAGTGAGATAGTGAACAATGAGGCATTGGAGCTCTAGTTGTGCTTCTTTAATGCTTGGGCCTTCCATAATATTCCCTTCTTTAATGAATTATACTTTCTTCTTCATGCCTTAAGTCTGACACATTCCTCATTTTCCTCTGCAACTACTTCAAGCTTTGCACTAGTTGATTGTTTAGCTAATTCCACCTCTCTTGAGTTCTTCACATTCTCTCATTATTTGTTTTACAACCGTGCACTTCCATCTTCATGATCCTTAGTGATTCTATAGTTGCAAGGGTTCAAACATTTCTCTATGCCCATTATACTCTCTCTCCTCATTTCCTACACTAATATTTAGGCCTTTAACTTATTATTTATGATTGTAAGGATTATGTCCCTCTCCTAGTTTCCTTCTTCAAGTAATTTTTGATCTCTTACCTATATTTGATGCAACAATGTATATGCAAGGTGTCCATATAATTTTGTTAGATAAACTTTGTTTCTAAAATCTGTAGAGATTATTTTATATGTGCATGTTAGAAACTACCCATTTTTTTCAATCAAGGCTACTTGCCATTTTCTTACCAAATTCTAAAAATACAAAGTACTTCACCAAAATACAAATATTCAAGATTATTCCCTTATCAATAAGCTTTCTAATGAATATACCCTTAGTAAAGTAGGTTTCCGGATAATCCACGATAGGCATATTTACTGTCGACGTTTCGAATCCGTAACTGGATTCATCCTCAAGACAAACATGGAAAGAAGAGTTGTTGTCTAGGCCCTTAAATAGTTAAGAAAGCCCCTTCATTTCTACTTCCATTACAAAGAATAACCTTAACACTTCATCTCCACCGATGTCATAAGAGATAATTAATAATAATGAATAAATTTTTTATTATTAAGTCATCATCATTACTTCATTTATTATTAAGTCATCATCATTACTTCATGAATAATTCATTATTATTAATTATCTCTTATGACATCGTTGGAGATGAAGTGTTAAGGTTATTCTTTGTAATGGAAGTAGAAATGGAGGGGCTTTCTTAACTATTTAAGGGCCTGGACAACAACTCTTCTTTCCATGTTTGTCTTGAGGATGAATCCAGTTACGGATTCGAAACGTCGACAGTAAATATGCCTACCATGGATTATCCGGAAATCTACTTTACTAACACTATTCACCACGGGAATCTGAAATCTTGAATATACCCTTGTTGAATTTTGATCTCTAAGCTAAAAGGTATAAGCCTAAAAAATCACAATTTCAACCCATTTTCTACACTGTTGTTGTTGGTGCAATCAAGCTTGGAGACCTGCTTCATCCACTTGTAGAAGAAAATCAAGCAAGAACCATGAAAAATTTGTATTGGACGCAAATACTACTTATGATGGGAACACTTAGAATCCTTTAACTTGGTGATCTGACACTCTAGTTAATTTCTACATAATTATGGAATTGTTATCTTTTTCACTTTTTACACTTCTTTTGGGCTTAGAATTTTGGCTAAAACTTCTATGTTTAAAATTGAGCAAATCTAGCACTGAAGGTGTAGATCAATTGGAGATAGGGTGCATTGTTAAGGAACTCGTTGCGACGTCGTTGGTTCAAGCCTTGCCTAGCCTTGTGTTCCCAACAAAGGCATGCTTGGAGGTCATAGTGGCACCAGATCGAAATCAACCTCATGTCACACAAGTATGGGCCTAACCCAATTATTGATTATGCCATATACAAAAAATAAAGATAAAAATTAAACAACTTTGGAAAATTTTCAGTATAAAAAATTCATCCAGATTATTGAGGAGATCAAAAGTCGAGTAATATTTTTTTTCTAGTTTTGTGGTCTTAGGTCACTTCTCTAATTTCAACTCTCAAAATCACCAAAAAGTTAGAATAATGGATTTTGACATATTTCTTCATCTCCAATACAAGCCCCTTGGAATTTGACCAAATCCTCCACTAAGTTTATCCGTGACTATTTTTATTCCACTATGTCCAACTCCATTGAGGTACTACTAGTGAGTACCCTTGTGTTCTTCAAAAACCACTAATTGTTATTTTCTTGAATTTTGGAACTAAATGAGCAAATTTTCCTCATTGATGCTTTTATAGTCCTTGTCACTATGTACATACACTCGAAATTTCACCTTATTGTGACATTTTTCAAATCAATTTCCAATATTACAGTTCAATTTCGTTCGAAATTATCAGTTCAATTTCCATTACAACAATCCCAATCTACCAAACCTCTTTCTCCTCATCTTTCACAAACAAGGAATGAGATCCCCTTTTATGATAAAAATCCCTTGGGCTATCCCACTTTCCTCTAAGGATCTAACACAAGCTGGATAGGAAATCTCTATGTTGGGATTCCAAGGATTAACAATCATAATAATTTCTTCTAATATCAACAATTACCTCTAAACATAGTCCATAATTTCCTCATAATGTCATGGTTATAATTCTTCATAATTTTTATGGATGTAACTATGCCAACGTAAGCTTAGATTAGAACTCAAGGAAGAATGAACATGAATAATCACTTGCATGCCCAAAAATCATGGAATATATTTCTATGCAAAGTAGAGACCGTGTGCATTTATGAGAAACCCACATATCTCCCTTTGGTTACTAATATCAAGGTATAATAATAATCATAAAGCAAAGGCCAAGGAACTTAGGATATAAATAAAATAATATTATTTTCATTTACACCCTTAAGACCCCTTATTTTCCTCTCTCATGGAGTCATAGCCCCCATTCTTTCTCCTTGTTCTTTTACAACCAAATTACAACCACATATGTCTAACTTCCACCATTCCATCACATACATATACATTAATGATCTCAGGTTCAAAATTGAGGTATTATAGATACCTCATTGACTACATATGTGTAATGTTTTTGTTAAGGATCCATATTGATAAGGAAAAGGTCTTGAGTTCCATCCCCTAAGCAATCTTACTAGATCATGATAATTCCATATATATGAATACACAAATTAATGATGTGGATGCCTTACCAAACAACTTGGTTTGATGTTTTAGTTAAGGATCCATATCCATAGTTAAAAGGTCTCGAGTTCCAACCCCCAAACAGTCTTGCTAGATCACAACAATCCCATATTAAAGAACATATTAGTGAAATTGGTACCTTGTTGAATACCTTGGTTTGTTGTTCTGGTTAAGGATCTGTATCAATAGGTTAAAGGTCAAAATTATTGGCGTGGGCACCTTGGTTTTAGGGTTTTGGTTAAGGATCTATACCCACAATTAGAATGAATATATATATCGTCAAGGATCTATATCCACAAGTAAAAGCTTAATGACTAAAATGGGTACATTGTCGAGCACTCTGGTTTGGTGTTTGTCAAGGATCCATATCCACAAGTAAAAGCTTAATGACTAAAATGTCTTGTTTTCATCAAGGATTTATATCCACAAGTAAAAATGACTAAAATGTCTTGCTAAACACACTAGTTTGGAGTTTAGGTCAAAGATCAAAATCGATAAGTAAAAAGTCAATGATCTTGAATTTTATCCACCAAGTCACCTTACTAAATTATAACAATCCATATAAAAAAAAAAGATTAATGATCAATGATGTGGATACCATTTTGAACCTCCTAATTAGATGTTTTAGTTGATGATCCATATCTACAAATAAAATGTCTCAAGTTTCATCCCATTTTACCTTGCTATTATAATGTTTTGTTTTAAGAAATCAAAGATTCAAACACTCTCCTTATGCTTCCCGCCAAAGATCCAACTTGAGGAGCACAACCTTCGTCTCTATTGCTGGGGTGTGTAATACACGGGATTTAGAACTTCGATTCCTTTTGGCCTAATACGGAGCTTATAAAATTGAGAACATGGCGACCTCTTTTGCCCAACAAAGCCCAGTCATCCTTCGTTCAGTGACTAAGAAAGTTATTTGAAAGGTCCGTTCACATGCCCTCTCACTGCCATTGCTTGTTTTGTTTGTGACAGAGGAGACTGCACATCAATGCCAACGCTTCCCATTCCCCACGAAGAAGAAGAAAAATGGAGTGATATTGTTTGGATGTCCGTGTAAAGTCACTTGGGCTGTGCCACGTCTACAATGTATATTGTCATCTCTATCAGTGGACTCGAGAAGTAAATAGGTGTGTTTTGGTTATGTTCGAAGCACCTGGGCGTGGTGTTTCTCATGGAGTTTGGAGGTTTCAATATGTTGGGTGTCAAAAGGCGCCCTTCATCTGCATGCCCAGATCGCCCTCAGTCGAAATTGACCAAGGACGATGCTCTCTCCATCTACGGTGAGATTTTATCTATACACCTAGGGACTGCAATCTCTATTTCTTTCATTAATCTGGATCGAAGGGCTAGTATTGATATTTAGTATGTAAGAGAGAACAGTCTGTTGAGTCTGGCATGGATTTGATGGACATATGAAATCGGAACCCGGCTTCCTTAATAGTGGCAAGCTTGACTTTTTAGTTGAAACTGTCAACAGTGTTGTGCGTATGGATTCAGTGCGAGGAACGAATTGGTGCGATAGTTCTGATCTTTCATCTGAAAATATCATGTACTTTTGCCATTCAGAGGAATAAACTATTGTGGCATTGACTGGGTATCAGATCGGAAATGGTTGTTAGAGTTCCCCGTGCCTATTTCACTTACCCCATTTAACAGTGGTACTGCAATGGGTATCTGTTTACATTGCAAGTGATGCTTCATGGTTATATACGAAGAATCGCCAATAGTCTACTTTTGCGGACTCAGCTGCCCATGAAGGTTCAATCGTTTTCTTTCAATCACCCGGAGAGGGTCATACTAGGAAAGGGTATGCTTAAGGTTGGTTAAGATGCCACTACATGGGGGATTTTGGGTATTTCTTCCGTCGAAATCACACAGGACTCGCACCTGTCCCTAGCTATGCCTCCAGCAGTTTAGGGATCTCTGCTAGAGCGGAACCCTGGGGGATGGCATAACAAGACATTATTTTCATCTGTGAAACAGCACCCAATTGGTGGAATGATTGTGCGGGACTCGCAACTGTCCCCCGCCATGCCACCAGCAGTTGCGAGGATCTCCTCTAGAGCGCTGGAATGAGTGTGCTGTTACAAGTACTGTTACAGCATGCCATTAGAGAGACTTGAACCCTGGCGGGGTATTAACAGTGTCCTGCTTTCACCAACCCAGCAAGTCACCATTGACCACCTTACATATGTATGCACACCTGTGTCATTGGAGAGACTTGAACCCTGGTGGGGCATTAACGTCGCCTTGCTTTCAGCAACCCAGCAAGCCACCTTTGACCACCTCATATGTTTTTGAAGTTTATTTTCTGGTTATACCTTTGGAAAGTCACAGTGGTTCTGAAATTTATGAGTTTTTGGTCATGTAAATGAACCTTTTCGAGCCAAATCCCTTGTGGTCGATACTCCGTGTCTCAGTTATTGACTAAAGTTTGTTGTTGGTTTGGGAACTGGGTTTTGTATCTTGATGTGGCCACATGGCATTTGACTGGAAGCACCCATCGCAAGCAAGTTGCACCTATGAAGAAGATCAAACCTGGTTTCCCCTATTTGCTGTTTTTTACTTTCCTTTGATAATTTTGATAGATTAGTTGAATTGTTAAAAGCAATCAGTCTTCACCTCTGAAACATTATCAGTGCTTTAATAAAACAGTTGAGAAGAAACAATTTATTGAGATATTGGCTTTCCTTGGAGAGGAAGATATTTGATTGCACAAATTTTCCCTCAATTTTCACAAGATTGATCCTGACAACCTTTTGAAAGAAGTCGATTTTACCCTGGAAGTCTAGGGCATTTACTTGGAAGAGTGCAAAAGGGAACAATTTCTTCTAAAATATTGCATATTCTGAAGGATCAAGGAAGAATTTTGAGGTCTCAACTTAGAAGTAATGTATGTGTTCACTTAATAGGATGTGTTATGATTTATTCTCTTTTTTGAGTACTCTCAGGAATGTTTATCTGACATGTTTTTTTTCAAATCATAATGGGGATGTTTCAGATAGACTTTGTTTCTAGAGGCATCACTTATCCTACTTGTTTACCTATTAAATAATTCCCTCTCCATCATAGTTCTGGAATCTGAATGTTCCCAATTTTTAATATTGTACATCACGTGAAATCTTTTATGCAATCTTTGCTAAACTTGCTCGATTGACTGAACTTGTTTGAATGTGGTATATTAGAGTCTACGTTGCAGAAACTACGAGCTGGCTCTGGCTTGATTTTGAGCTCAAACGGGGAAACACCAAAGCCAACAGCATCAATGATTGAAGGTCAAGAAAGTACCTGTGGAGATTCCTCTCTTAGCAGTTCTGGAAGTACATTGACTGCAAGCCTGTTGTGTATCAATAAATCAAATTCGAAAGAAACTTCTTGCTCCTCATGTTCCATACAAAGCCAAGGAAATTTGTGCTTTCTCTGCTCCACAGAAAGTCAAGGAAATTCTTGTTTCAATTGTAGGTAGGTAAACAAATTGAAGGTCTCTTGAACCCTGCTTTATTCTTTGGATTAACTTGATGTAAAATGTATGATGTGTATACCAAACTTTCGTTTCCTTGTTAGACAATTGTGCTCACTTATCAGCTCTATATGTTCCGTAGAGATGTTTTTTTCGTTTTGAAACAATGACCTTTAATACTTTTGATACATTAATAGCAACTATCATAAATCCTGGTCAATCTGGAGGGCAGGTATTTTTGATTAATACACAAAGATATTCTCTTATTGGCTATCACAGAGTCACCACATGGGGGTATTTTCATTATTTTACCATAATCTTCAGTACTAGATTAAGGGCAGCTATCATAAATGTCATCCACTACCAAACGTGGATTTCCCAAGGAAAACCACAGTGAAAGATTTAGTGGTTGACTGAGCATATGATGAGCCAAAAGACATGATTGATGATTTGATGCATGCCTTATAGACGACTAAAACAGATTGCTGTTGATCCATGATCATGAAGTTGCATGACAATGCCCGACTTCAAGTTCATACATTGAAGCATTACAGACAAGGCTTCTATGGTTTTTTTCTTAGTACTTGTTGTATGTAGGGACCATTTATAGGTTAGGGAGAATTTAATGAGATTGCAAAAGTGTTGTCAATATGTTTCTAGATGATGTGAATGCTTTGCAAAATTGCATTGGTATTAAGGTCTTTTAATGTTTGCAAGTTTTACTTTTTTACAGTAGGCTTGGTTGCATAACAGTTACAAATGGGTTTCATGTCATTTTGTTCTTTTTTTTTCTCTATTTTTATAATTATTTTTCCATCTAAAAAGATTTGCAGCTAGTTGTGTAGTGGCAAGGTCCATTGACAAGCTCTGTTGCATGATACTTATGAAAGGTTTCAATGTCATGTCATGTCAAGACTCAAGGATCAATAGCTGTCTAGAAAGATCTTCTAGGGTCGTTTTGAGTTTAGATATTTCAAACATGGTAAATGTGTTTTAGTCCTTCTAACATTTTATTTTAAGTCAGACTCAATATTCAGTTGTGTTAGAACAAAATCTAACACCCACAAAAGTGTAAAGTCCCATGAACCAAGGTGGTAGCTACATGGAATCCCCAAGAAGGCTTCCCATTGTCACCTCGGCAGCTCTTCCCCACGCTTTAGTTTGGCTCTTCTCCAACACAAGTTGGCCTTCTGTAAGGTGGGATCATCAAGGCTATGGAGTGAGGTTCAAGGTGAAAATGAAGAGTAAGCCTTGATAAAACAGAGGGTGTTATAACTTATGGGGAAAGGGATATGAGAAAGAAAGGAATGGGAAAAGGAATGATACAAGGAAATGAAATGATATGATAAGGGATCAATGCCTATCAATCTATTGGGCCAATGGAGTCATGAAATATTGCATGAAAGAGGTAATTTGTCACAATCAACTACTTTTGAGGTAGGCTATAAGGTAGAAATGACTAATTTGGGACATTCAAGTTTTCAACCTATTTAGATGAAATAGCCAGTGTTGATACATTCATACTAAAAAGAGTTAGGTTTGATACAATTTACCCTAAATGTTTGCTGAAAATGGATGTGGAAGCTAATCTTGGAGAACTAGAGTTGCCACTTATCAATCTAACATGAAGGTGTTGTTTTATGGCTGAATTATTATTTCAATTAGCAACTAAATTTGATAGAAGATGGATATCAATTGCAAAAATAAAACACCAAGAAAATCAAGAGGGAGACCCTCCTCACATTGCTTCACTCCTAAATGAAAAGATTTCTATGCCTTCACATTAGAATGATAACAAGAGGTTTCTACACACAATTTACAACAAATGAAGAGCATAAACATAAACCTTACAACATAGTAGATGCAATACCTCATTTCTTCATTAAGCCTAAGTGAAATGAAATAGCCAATGCAACCAAGAGGTTTCTACACATAATTTTCAATAAAAGAAGAGCATAAACATAAGCCTTACAACAAAGTAGATGCAATACCTCATTTCTTCATTAAGGCCAAGTGAATTCAAATAGCCAATGCAACCATCCAAGCATCTCCTTAAGGTCATGGACTCTTCCCTTGTGTAATCAATTATTTAGCAATGGGCCAAAACAATGCTTTATTAAAAATAAGGTCTATGTATGTTGGTATCTTTATTACAATCAGTGTTTAAAAAATTGGTTGATTTGGACTTAGACTCGATTGAGTTGATCGATTCAACCATCAGTTGCTTTGACTCAGCCTTCAAATCGGTTTAGGGATTGGTTTGGTATTGAACCGGCCAGGTTAGTGCATGACTCAGTCGGTTTGGTACCAAATTTGTCCAACTTGGCTGAGTTTTGTACCTACTCAGCCGAGTCATACTGATAACTACTCAAATTGATTTGTAGAGTTGAAGGTATTTGCAAAAGCGGAATGGTGAGTCATAAACTCAAACCTGTCTGAGTCAGAGTTGAGTCTGAGTTTGAGTCTGTGTTGGGCCTCGACCTAAGTTGCCAGGAAACGTGGGTACGGGGACGGGGACGCGACTTTTTGAAATAGGGTACTTGGGTACGTCGGGGGTACTGCATATATATATATATATATTAAAATTTATAAAAATAAAACATGTTACAGTCACATCATACATGTATATTTGATATTTCTAAATTCAATGATTCATATGAACATTCACATTGAAAATTTGAAACATAAAATAATAAATTTGGTAAATCATATGACATAGACTCATAGTAGATATCAAGTGGAAGACCAAATAGCATTTCCAGACATGAAAAAGAAAGTTCAAAACAGTAAACATTGAACAATGAACAAGATAGCTGATTTGGCTTCCTCAAGCCATGTCATCAGCGTCCTCAGGATCAATGTCATCAGCATCACCAAGGTCCTCTGTCAGCAAGCTCTCTAGATAGGCATCGCTGGAGTAGTGAGCACGGAGCACTAGTAGTGAGAAATGGAGTGCCGCGCATGTTTAGGTAAGGGGTAAGTGCCCACATAACATGTGTTTCAGTGTTTTAATTTTTAATTTTTAAAATTTTAAACATAAAACATTGCAAATCGCCCCCCCTCGACCGGCGAGCTAAGGTAAATTTCCCAACGGCCGTACCTCCTGCATACCCAAACATGCGGTACGGCATACCAAAATCCATGCAAGTACCCTGTTTTCATAAGTGAAGTACCTGGTACGCGAGTTTGAATATGGGTACGGCTGGGAACGTACCATTGAAGTACCCAAGTACTCGATATGTGTACCCGGTATGGGTTCGTGTACCCGACCCCCTGGTACGGGTACCCATGCAACATAGGCCTCAACTGATTTTGAGTTCGAGTTTTAAAACATTGATTACAATGTGGCTACACTGGAACTACATAGCATGCATGGCAGCCAATATAAAAATCTGAACAAGGGTAGCATGTTCTAGCACATGCTAACTCAATCCAATGTTGAAGAGCGCTGAAATAAGGTTTGAAATATGATCTTTCATCAATATGCAAAACATCAACTATGTGCCTCTCCAAAGGCTGATCTGTATGAGAAAGATCATTTGCACCTTCAAGCTTTGATGGATATAGGCTGCTCCAATAGTAAAATGTCTTCAAATAAGCATGGAGATGAAGTATGAGATAGAATTTCAGATCTTGAAAAGAAATTCTGCTCACAATTTGATGGCTGGAAATGACTGTCATAAAAACTGAATTCAATGTCTTGCTGTTCCATACTATTTCCAACATCTAAAACATGATTACCAGTTGGAAAGGTATATGCACATATTTCTTTTAGGGGAATCAGCAAGTGGGCCGGGGCTTGTACTTTTGTGACACAGGGTCAATTCCCGTCCACTACCACTATGACCCTAGGTGCACCCACACTGCCCCTACATAGGTGCACAAGCTATTCAAGGTTTGAACCTGCGAAGTCACAAGGAGTGCCTTAACAAAGCACCCTATCACCAACTGGTCTACACCCTGGGGGCTAAGTCATATGCAATTTCACACAAATATGAAGTAGATTGCTGGAAAATTCACACCTTTATCATCATTGACATGTTCTAAAATCTAATTTTTTTTCTGAATTATCTATGGCAGAAGATGGCTGTAAATATTATACACTCTTAACATCAACAATCTGAAAATTTTCTGAATTATTAAGGTGCAAACATGGCTGTAAATTAACATCTGAAATTTTTGAATATGCATCTATTGAACATGGCTGTAAATCTGTGCTTTCCTCCAAGGTATTAGGTTGTTCAAGGATCAAAATTTCTACATTTTCATCTCTAGAGTTATCTCAATCAGTATCATAGATGGCAACCCCATATGAAGCCCAATAATCCATATCCCAACTATGACAAATTAAACCCTTATCTTTATCACATGGAGGAACACATTAATCTTCATTCAAGGATTCATCTTCAACAATTTCTCTTCCAAATAACTAAAAGATGATTCACTGGATTCAAAAATTTGGAAGGGAAAACAACTATTTAATCCCTTGTTTTCATCACCAGAAAAAAAATCTTTTAGGTTTGAAATATCATGAGAAAATGGTGCAAGAAGTGAAGGTTGGTCCTCTAAGGATCCCTCATCACAAATATCATCAAAGCTATGTGGATCATAACCATCTTCCTAATGCATGCAAACTACATGTAACAATCCTGCAAATGAAGAGATTTTCTTTTCCTTATTTAAGTCTCAATACCATTCCATTTCCATGGCATCACCATCAAAAGTAGATACAAAGAATTTCGTCATTACATTCTCATTATTAATACCAAGATCCAACATAACTTGAATGATACATGTCTTATTGTTGGATCAATATGTCCATGGAAACTCAAGCCATACCCATCAAACTTTTCAGAAATAACATCATCAAACTCATGTGGATATGTTGGGATATTTGCAAAATCAAATGCATGATACAAATCTGAATCTAAATCTGCCAAATTTCTTCAATATAAAGAGATGAAATCTGGAAATGCAAGCATGCCCTAATACCTCATACACAAACTGAACTGTGGAGTTGTCAAGGTGAGTTCTTCAAATGTTTGCTAGCTGTCCTCACCTCCAAAAACAACAAGCCTTTAAATATGGTTGCTAGATGAGAATATGATCTTCAAAAAGGCACTCTCATCAAGCAATGTAGTTGATCTATTGAATCTTCCTAGAAAAGGACTTCATCCATGGCAATGATGCCAACAGTACTTCCCCATACTTTAGGTGGGTTCTTCTTCAACACAAGGGGGTCTTCTCTAAGGTAGGATTATCAAGGCTATGGAACGGGGGCTCAAGGTGAAAATGAAGAGTAAGCCTTGATAAAACAAAGGGTGTTGTAGTTTAGTATAATATGTGAAAATGGAAGTGGAAATGGGGAAAGGGATATGGGAAAGAAAGGAGTGGGAATAAGAAGGAAACACTGAAATGAAATGATACGACAAGGGACCAATGCCTATCAATCTAATGGGCCAATGGAGCCATGACATATTGCATGAAAGAGCTATTTTGTCCCAATCAACTACTTTGAGGTAGGCTATAAGGTAGAAATGGCTAGTTTGACATATTCAACCTATTTAGATGAAAGAAATAGTGTTGATATATGCATCATTTAACCATGCACTCACAATGAAATTAACTAGGTTTGATACAATTTACCTTAAGTGTTTGCTGAAAATAGGTGTGGAAACTAATCTTGGAGAGCTAGAGTTGCCACTCATCAATTAACATGAAGCTGTTGTTTTATGGTTGAATTATTATTCCTATCAGCAATTAAATTTGATAGAACATGGATATCAATTGCAGAAATAAAACAAGGAGAGAACCTCCTCACATTGCTTTACTCCTAAATGAAAAATGTTTCATTACTAGGCCTTCACATTAGAATGATAACTAGAGGTTTGTATACATAATTTTGAACAGAAGAAAGAATAAACATAATCCTTAAAACAAAGTAGATGCAGGACCTCACTTCATTAAGTCTTCAACGGTTTGATAATAGAAGGGAGCTCAGGGAGCTCAGTCCATCATCATCTCCAAGCTCCTACTCTATCTTCTAAGACTTCTTGATCTTGTTGAAAAACTAGATGTATGTATGAATTTTTTTAAATTTTTGTAGCATATATCATTCATAAGCATACACCTACATAGGTAAGGATAACTAAAAGTAAGACAATCACAGAGAGAACACAAGATTACCCCGGGAAACCCTCTTGGGGTAGAAAACCCAGCCAAAACTTCTATTTTGATTCCTCAACAAAGCACAATAGCAGTACAAGACTTTGGACTAACAACTTTAACTTGGAGTGCTGAAACAATACCTCTATTTCAGCACTTTTACTAACAGCACTGATAACACACTTACAAACACTGTAGCAGACTTATGGTAGACCCAGTAGCAGCACTAGATCTCCCTCCTTGCAGCAGAATTCACTGCAGCAGCACTAGATTCCCCCCCTTGTAGCAGACTGTAACAGCAGTAACACTCTTGATAATTGGAAGCCTTATAACAGCAGAGTTCTTCTCCAAAAATTGTGTATCCAAGTGATGGGGGTTAGCCCCTTTTTATACTTGGTTGGGCTTGGATGCCCTAAGCATACACCTACATAGGTAAGGATAACTAAAAGTAAGACAATCACAGAGAGAACACAAGATTACCCTGGGAAACCCTCTTGAGGTAGAAAACCCAGCCAAAACTTCTATTTTGATTCCTCAACAAAGCACAATAGCAGTACAAGACTTTGGACTAACAACTTTAACTTGGAGTGCTGAAACAATACCTCTATTTCAGCACTTTTACTAACAGCACTGATAACACACTTACAAACACTGTAGCAGACTTATGGTAGACCTAGTAGCAGCACTAGATCTCCCTCCTTGTAGCAGAAGACACTGCAGCAGCACTAGATTCCCCCCCTTGTAGCAGACTGTAACAGCAGTAACACTCTTGATCATTGGCAGCCTTATAACAGCAGAGTTCTTCTCCAAAAATTGTGTATCCAAGTGATGGGGGTTAGCCCCTTTTTATACTTGGTTGGGCTTGGATGCCCTAAGCAGCCCCCTAGGACTGCCCTAAGCAGACCCCCCAGGGACCGCCCTAAGCTGGCCTCTAAGCGGCCCTTGACACTTTGCATTAGCCTTTTGACACTTGGCATAGACTTGACACTTGGTATGACTATGAACCTTTTGACACTTGGCATGTGCTAATGACACTTGGTCATAAAGTTAACACTTGGCTTGAGCCTTTTGACACTTGGCATTAGCTTGACACTTGGCTTGAGCCTTTTGACACTTGGCATGAAATACTTTTTATGTACATAATTTAATTACATCCAAAAATAGCTTCCAAAGCTATATATTTCAACAGATCTCACCACACACAAATGAATGGAGAGAAGGCTTCTCTTTATGTAGAGGTAGGTTCATCTCTCTTACAATAAAATACAATATTTTCCTAACTAACTCCATGACAAGTCAAAGAATAATATATCATTGGAGTAGTTTCTGACAAGAATTGATCGTGTGTCCTATTGATTGGTTGATTAGAAAAAAGAAGCTTGAGGTGTCCACCTTGTGCCCTTATGCAGTTGTTGCCTTTACAGTAAATCTGCCCTAAAATTGTAGGACATTGCCAATAGCTAATTCACGTGGGACACTACCAATAGCGGCTTCAAAGTTGTCTGCTCTTGGAATTAGTGTGTCAAAATTTCACATAAACCCAGAAACTGACCATCTTCATCCTAAAAAACAAGGATGACTGCATCATTTATCCCATACTTCCTTTGTTTTAAACAATCATTGGTTTGGATATGGCAGGACATAATTCACGTGGCAGGTTTCCTTCTAAGCTTGCCTTGCCAAACACACACATGGAGTTCAAATCAAGAATAGATGAGGAGTTTCAAGGGATGCTGTTGGGCGTGGTAAGTGATTGATTCAATCATCAGAACCGTGGGAAACCAGTGCTTTATCAGCTGTTGTGTATGTGTATAATTATAGCTTGTGGTCAAATCTTGTTAGAATTTTCTGAATTTACTTCAATCTGATCTAGGATCTTAACTGAGAGAACAACATGTACAGCATATCTACAGCATATCAATCATGGAGACAATAATGCAAGCACACAAGAGACACAAAGATTTACTTGGGGAAAACCATAAAGGTGAAAAACCCCAATAACTTCCTCAGAGATAGATAGAGCAATGATACAACCAACCATGAGAGATAGACATAACCTAGCAGCAGATCCTCCTCCTCCATAAGTGCGCCACTCCTCCTTGAGTGCATGTGTGAGAAGTGAGTGAGTAAATAGAGTGCCTCCCGCACTCTATTTATACTTGACTTGACTTGCCTTTTTACCTAACTCATGTAGGCTCGAACTTAACCACATAACATAATGCTGACTGGGCCGACCCCCAATAGGGTGGTCTAATAACCCTTCGACCCACATGGCCGACCCCCAATAGGGTGGTCTAATAACCCTTTGACCCACATGACTTATACAGGGCCGACCCCAAACAAGGTGGTCTAATAACCCATCAAGTATAAGTTACGACACTTACAATATAAATAACGACACTTCCGTATAGAGGAACAATAACATCTCTATAGGAATACAATATACATATATGTGAAATACATTCCGAAGTTACATATACATCAACAAATCTACCCAATCTTCTTGATCAGGAAACAGTGTTTTGAAGTATTTATCCTACATTCAAAGTAGTTGAAATTTTTATAAACAACAATGGTTTTCTAATTCATAACAAGTGAAGTGCAAAACAAGGGCTTTGTTTGAATTGGGATACAAATTGTAGTTTGTGTGGGGACATTTTGGCCTTTGCAGTTATGTTTTCCTCTCATTTATTTTTTTGAAAAATCATAAAACCCATTGAGAAAGTGAATGTTTTGTAAAAAGGGTCTACACTTACCCTTCATTTATCATTATACAAGGACAACTCAGTTGTAATTGTGCTTTATGCACCGGTCATACCCTATGTAACAAAAATATTATTTTCTTTTGGTGGTTGAGTCTCATTTTTTGGGATAGAGGCTTTTGGTCCTAATGAAGTGGGACAGTTTGTGTTGATTTTTGACTTTTCTCTCTTTTCTCTTTCTTTGAGTTATGTTTTGTTTTCAAATAGTGGCAAGCAATATTGTATAGCGTATGCTAAATGACATGAACTATGCTTATTAGAGTTGTAGAATGAAATATCTCTAAAGAATTAGGGGAACTTGTCATTGATGGGTATTATAAACCCACTGTTGAAAAATTTAGTCCTTTACAAGATGTTGACAAGAAAATACTCAAGAATGGGAAAGAGAGAATGGAATGCTTTCACTCATAGGAAGCATAGATGATGAAGCCATATTTCCAAGGAGTAGTGTTGTAGAATCATTTAAAGAAACATTGGATATTTAAAAGAACACAGTTGAAGGTGTAGCAACAACTAAGTTGCAAACATTAAGATGAAAATTTAAAAATGAAAAGATGAGGGACAAGGGAGGTGTTCGTTTGAGAGGAGGTTATAGGCCCACCAAACAAGGGCACACATCCCAAGAGGGTGACTAGGTCAACCTAGTCATATATATATATATAAAATACAATAAAGAGGATGCTTATCCATAAATGGCCACACGTGAAGATTACCATCATTCCAATAGATAGTGTGTTTGCTTCCTTATTCTTCTCCTTGAGGATGTGAGCTAAGGAGATAGTAGAGAAGTTGTTAATGAGGTCCTTGCATTGATGTTTTGGAGGAGGAGGTTTTCCTTTGCTAGTCTTCTCTACATCCATGAGATGACAAGGTTGGATACCCTCAAAACTTGAAGATCCCTTATTGTTCATTCATGGGCCAACTTTAGAGGGGAGTACATGGACTAAAGTTCTGCCCAATCATTACTCCCTTGTCTTAAACCACCTTTGAAGGAAATGATTTTATTTTGGAAAAAGCATGACTCTTGCCCTACAAAAGCCTATATTACCGATGGAGGCACCATAAAAATTCTTATGTCATATACTTATTGATGCAACTTCCTTAGCTGTCTAAGCCTCCTAGGCCTAGGGAGAATTTTCAATTCATTATAGGAAAATTTGACCATGTAAAAAGCTTGTGATGGACATAGATATTATTCTTGAAAGGTGGCTTTTCTCTTGGCATTCCATACCACCCAAGAGACCATCTTTGGTAGGTGAGAGTGGACCTTAATCTCTATACAACCAATCCAGTTTTTTAGTTCGATTTCTAGGTTACACCTTATCCCTTGTACACCTTTCTCTTATTAGGGACGTTACAACATCCCATACAAAATGAGTGAAAAGGAAATGTGACTAGTAGATGATGGATCCATTTTGAGTTATTCTTGCATGTTAGACAAATGCTAGATCCTTGCTAGGCTCTTCTTTGAAAGTTGTCCCAAGTGAGAATTTTATTTGCTAGGACAAGCCATAGAAAGAGTCTCACCTTGAGAGGAGTCTTTAGCTTCCATACCACATGCCAATGTCGATTCTTATCCTCTTGATTCAAAGCAGGGAAGGCATGTGAATGCCTTTTTTTCATTGTATTAATGCCCCCATCTAGATTTGCGGACCATGCTAGTGCATCATCTTTGTCTTCGATTTTGATGTATATTGACATTAGAGCTTTCTTGAAAGTACTCCATTCAATGGCAAGGTTCGCTTCAAGCCCCAAGTCTTGTTTTGTGAATGAGCCAACTTGTAGTACAAAGAGATGTTCTATTCTCATCATAGACATCTACTAGGTGTTCATAACCTTGTTGAATTAGATGGTTCTTCAATTCCATTGAAACTTTGTAGACCTCCCTTCCCCTAATCCAAGGGCCCACTCCCAATTTGACCCTATTCCCATTACATACTTTTCAAGCTAGTAAGCTTTAGGGAAGGATAATACAAGAGCTTTCCAAAAGGATGGTCTATTTGAATACTTCTTCGAGGGGGATTTGATCCATTATTCCAAAGACAAGGCCTTAATGTATTTCTTAATGATGATCTTTTGCCAGAGTCCTTTAGTAGAAATGACCCTTCACATTTTTTTGTAGGAAGTGCTATCCGAAAAAAAGCGTTTTAAGCCCCATTCTCTTGTCTCTTCGGCTTGGCAAGGAAATGCCATTTGATAAGAGGAAGGCCTCCTTTCTTCTTTCTTGCCCATAAGAATTTAAAACACTAATATTTTCTTGAGAATGGCCTTAGGAATATAGGCAAGGGAGTGCAAATACTCATGTGTATTCTCCAAAATGGATTTTACAAGGGTCAATCTTTTCTATCTTATATTAGAGCCATTGCGAGTCTTTCCCACTGCAGTTATTAGGCTTCATTTCAAACCCCAAGCATTTCATTCTATAGTCAAAAGGAGTGACTTTGAAGTGTAGGATAATTTTGGTGGTATGCTGATGGAAGGGCAAGAGCCTGTGGTAGGCTAGGCTTGATTTGGGGAGATTGATTTGCATCCTTGTTGCCTTACCATAGAGGTTAAGAATTCAGTTACACACCTTTGTTTCTCTATTAGTCTTTTTACGTGGTACCAATACCATGCAATGTTCCAGATACACCCCAGGGAGATGGAAACTTATTTTCTCACTTTGAGGGTGCGATACAACCACCTTTTATGGATGGGAGCATGGCCAGGTTCTCTGGCTCCCTCCTGGGGGTACTATGGCTTAATAGCATTGCTGACTGCCTCATAAAAGGGTTTGAAACCCCGAGGTTGGTGTCTAGGGCCCCCAGGGGTGGGTCATTGGACCACATGATCTCCCCAAGCACTTTTACATTTGTGGCATCTTATCTTTCAGTACTGGGGCCTTTGTCATTGACCCATGCCTCCTTTTGCACCTTCCTACTGTTCCAGAACTCCAACGCCATGCCTCTTTGGCCTTCCACAGAGGATGACGTCATCTTCATTTGGCTGCAAGATGTTTGCTTTTGAGGGGGGGTGTTGAGGGCTTTTTACTGTTTCATGGGGTTAGTAGGGGTATGACGACCCCCCCTCCACGTCTCAGCTTTCAGTTCAAGTCGATGTGGTCTTTTCAATCATTTTTGACATGCTGGGGTGAAAACTAGGGAAAATGTCCCTTTTCACCCACTGAAATGATTATTTTATATTATTTTTGTTATATTTTTAAGTTGACATTTTATGAACTTAATTTGACATTTAAAAAGGCATGTCGGCTTGGATTTATTTTATTTTTGAAAAGTGAGTGTGAGAAGGATATATCTTCTCCTCACTTCAAAACAAAACAACTTAAGGGATTATATCTTAATCTTATTTTTCTGATTTCGATCTCCTTGGGCTTTTGAGGAAGGCACATTTCTTGAGGATGATTACATGAGCTGGTTTTGGAGATTTATCTTTGGAGATTCTTTTATTCTTGCCTCTTGTTTGGGTAATGCTAGGAGTTGTTTGCTTGACACATGCACACCAAGGTATCCAAGTTTCTCTTCTTGATATCTTCTTGTTGAATATTGAAGTCTATGTTTTGTCTAATGGTAGAATGGTAGTTACATTGCTGCATTTTGCCCCAGCCAAGTAAGGTTTCAGTATTTTGTTGCCCTAGTATGAACTCGAGCCTTTGGTTTCCAAGATTTGTCTTGGCCAAGTCTCCTCCAACCAATCCTTGAGGTTGTTGGGAGAGCCTTTGGCATGCCAAATCTGGCAAGTGCCATCTCAAGGAATAGCCCTACCCTTTGAGCCCTAGGTTAAGTTGGATCAACTTACAAACCCTAAGTTGTTCACCCTTTTTACCTATTTTAATTTTCTGAGTGATGTATATGTTGTATATATTATTTTTTATGGTTTAGTATTTCAATTTTTTAGTTTAAATTTTAATTTATTTACATTTTAAATTTCCTTTCATATTTTCTGTGTTTTAAAACCCTAACTGCAGGTGTTAATCTCCCCAACGACCTGCCTTCCTTACCTCTCCTACCCTCGCTATCCTTCCCAATCCACTCGGCTCCATCTACTCCCCTACTGTACACCCTCGCTGCCCCTTCTTCCAACTTGGCTGCTCCCTTTAAACCCTGCTGAACCCGTGGCCTTCTCCACAGTCCTTGCTGCCCCTTTTTCCATCCACCGAAGGCCTTCCCTTTTAGCTGCCCACCTCTCTTACAAATCCGTGGCCTCCCTCCTGCTCTGCCTTTTACACAGGTCTGCCACAAGGGCAGCCCTTGTGTGCCCTAACTCACCCTTTACCTACACACAGTAAACAGAAAACCGAGTTAGTTTGCATGCTATGTTAGTAATTGTTATCTTCCAGAATAGTGCAAGTATTGTGAGGTAACCTTTTTGGCACTGCTATATCCCTTTGCAAGGATCTGATTTTTTATTTCTGAAAATGCATTTGTGATCACCCACAGATCAGGATTGTACTTGGGTCAATATTCATTGGACGTTTATGTAGTACATGCTTATTATTCCTTGTTTAAAGTGGCAAACTTCAGTGCTGATATATACTTGCATTTATGAGATAATTTTCTGTGTTACTTTACTGTATATTTCTCAGCTGAAGATATTATATGTAGATTTGAAAATCGACATGTTGATTAACTTAGTTTGATGACTTTTATTGAACAACATTGTAAACTACATATTCCTTTGTCCTAATACTTGATTGGTGATGATAAAGTGCTCTAAATTATCTATTTGACAGTAAGTATCACTGAGGTTTCCTTGATTACACTTCACCTTGTTTATGATGATTAATGAATTGACATTTGTTTCTTATTAAATGCGGATGCTGATTCTCATTTACTTTCACATACAGCTGGCTATATCTAGTTAATGATATCCCTTGCATCATCCTGGCTCAGCTAATAGTTGCAACTTTTGACAATTACTACTGAATGCTTATTTGATGGTTGGTTAGTGGTTGTTGACAATATAGTCTTTGGATCCAATATTGTTTATCTTGATATACATGTATGTACTTCATTGGTTCATTGGCTGGGATTGAATGCATTTGAATCCATTTAGGCACTGGTATAACCCTAAGATTGCATAGAACATAGTTTGTTGGTTGCCTTAGTGTCTTTACATGATCCCATAAGGATACTTCTCCTTGGAGGTTTCGACTTCCGAAGAAGTTAGAATGGTGACCGAGGTGACATTGGGTCACTCATTCTTATTTGTGCTTACTGGGAATTAGCCTTGCTAATTTGCTCGGTAACAAGTCTCATTCCCAAAAACAAGGGTATCATCCACAACGAGAAAGTGGATGATGGATAAGTCGCTACATAGCTGAACCCCTTTGAGTGCCCTTGAGGCCTTATGATGGATAATTTGCCTACTCAAGGCATCGACTACCAAAAGAAAGATCATGGGGAAGGAGGGCACTATTGCTTAATCCCTGTTGAGGGCTTAAAAAACTAGAAGCAAGCATTTATCCAATTTACAACTTGTAAATGAAGTCCTTTATGACTAAGAATATGTCTTATGAAGATCCAACTTGCTTTGTCCAATTTTGTAATTAATGTAGACAACGTCCTTGTTTTGATAGAGTGCATTGTTTCATGGGAAACACCTATTGCATCATGGATGAGCCTCGTTAACTTTTCATAAATCTGATCCAATTGATATTTATTCACTCATTTTTATACCCAGTCTTAATTTAACACATAAAACTGAATCGGAAATAGTAATACATTGATTTACTTAACAAATAATGTACAACGAAAATTCAATAGGAGATCATCAACACATTTTGTTTTGACACATTGATTTACCTTGGAAACCCTAATCCTCGGGAAAAACCAACAAACAATTTGTCTTTTTATTGTAGATTTGTAACAACACTTACAGTTTCAGGTTCCCGGATATAACACACCGGATCAGACTCTTGAATCACCCCTACTACAAACTGTGCCCAAACCCTTAGCAGTAAAGACAAACCCAACTTGAGAGAAGCACTCTCTCCAAATCCTCTAAGAGAATCCCTCTCTTAGATCTGATCTCTCATTGATCACTCTCTCAGACAGTCTCAGCTTGAGAGAATCCCTCTCTCCTAAGCCTCTAAGAGAATCCCTCTCTCCTAAGCCTCTAAGAGAATCCCTCTCTTAGATCTTATCACTTACTGATCTCAGCTTGAGAGAATCCCTCTCTCCAAAGCCTCTAAGAGAATCCCTCTCTTAGATCTGATCACGCACTGATCTTAGCTTGAGAGAATCCCTCTCTCAAAAGCCTCTAAGAGAGTAGAATCCCTCTCTTGGATCTTATCACTTACTGATCTCAGCTTGAGAGAATCCCTCTCTCCAAAGCCTTTAAGAGAATCCCTCTCTTAGATCTGATCACGCACTAATCTCAGCTTGAGAGAATCCCTCTCTCAAAAGCCTCTAAGAGAATCACTCTCTTAGATCTGATCACTTACTCTCAATGTGTCTCCTACACATTGACATTGATCATATGATCTTTTTACTACAGCTCTCCATAGACTCTTTTATAACATTCACTTTATGCAAATACCATGGGCCCTCCAATACCATGGAATAATACCACCACCCAATACAATTGACCCTTAAACCCTTAAATCTAGACCTTAGATCTAATCCAATGGCTGGGATTTAATCTATCGTTGAGATCACTTAAGTCATAGATCAATGGCTACGACTTAATCTCTCATTGAGATCACTTAAGTTACCCTTTTGCATTTACATAAAGAGTTATAAAATACATTTGTCTAGAGAGTCACTTTTTAGGACGACTTCTACATGCTAGATACCTTAGCCAATGTAGAAGTACCTGCTTGAGCTACAAAATTGAACAAGTCTATCCTCAAGAAAGCCAATTTGCTTCATTGTGATTGTGTTGGATGGGATAGGCTTGATTTTCAAGGCAATAATTTTGGCTATAATTTTATAAATGGCAAAGCAAAGAGAAATAGGCCTCAATTCTTCAAAAGAGGTAGGGGAGCCCTTTTTTGGGATAAGGGCAATGAAGGTGGAGTAAAAGGCTCCAAGGAGACCCCATCTTCTCCTTGAATCCACCACTCCAAGGATATCTTCTATTAATTAGTAGAATCCATTATATAATTCTATAGGGAAGCATTTGGCCCAAGGCTCTTATCATGTCAGAAAGATTGGACCACATGCTTAACTCTTCTTTACTAATTTTTGCATAGAGTTCCTTATTTTGATATGCATTTACAAAGACATTGAAGAAAGGGGTAATGGCCACAATCTCTCCAATGTTGACCCCTTATGATTCAATAAACAACCTTTCCAAGAAATTTACCTCCTCCTCATTGAGGTCTTGGAAGGAAGATAGTAGTTCTCCATTTGTCTTCTTTAACTCCCATATGGTGTTATGTTTCTTCCTTAGGTTTGTATAGTTACAGAAGAATTTGGTATTGCCATTCCCTTCCTTTAGCTAAATTGCCTTTCTCTTCTACAACCATCTTGCCTCCCACTCCAAGATCTTCTTCCTTTCTATTTCTAGGGGCGTCAAGAGATCCATTTCAACATCAAACAAGACCCCTCTTGCATTTTCTTTGTATATCCGCTCTATCTTCTGCTCTATGTTTGCTAGGTCTATTTTGGGAGTTTTTGAAGTAGACTTTGCACTAGCTAATGGTTAGCGTTTAATTCTAAGCAAGTTTTCTTGGAATCATTGCATAGCTTCTTTGTCTCTATTCTTGTCATAGGGTTTCCATTCTTGAGCTACTAAGGCCCTATAATCTTCTATATAGAGCCAATAGGGTTAAACTTAAAGGGCGCAAGAGGCTTTTCTACCCCTTTATTCAATTGAAGCAAAATAGGTCTATGATCAGAGGGAATATCAAGACCCACCCATGTCCTTAATCCTTAAATTTGTCTTTTCTTTCAAGAAGAGAAATCTGAGAGTAAAAATCTATTTAGACATTCTTGCTTCACCTCTCCTATTGTTTCTCCAATTGGGAATACTTTCAAGGGTCTCTAAGTCACAGAGTTGATGGTCCTCTAATACATGTCTAAAATAATTTGATGAGGTGTCGTTTCTTCCTCCATTGCCCCAAATCTCCCTTTGATTTAGGATGAAATTCATGTTTTCCCCTAGGATTAGATCATTCCTTCTTACCTTATTGCATCTTAGAAAGTTCTCCCAATAATCCTTCCTCTTAGACTAGGGCCCATAAATATTGATGATAGAAAAACTTCCCCTACTCCTAGACTATAGAGATGTGAAAATCGCTGAAGGAAGTCAAGCAACCCTGCAAATAAGACAATAAGATAAGCCATGTTTATTAATGTCCATCAGATGATCACAAATAGGTCAATGGGTTAGCTAAGTACAAAGTATCAACACATTGTGGGAGTGCAAGGGTCGCTCCTATAAATGTCAAAAGTAGTTCTAATCTAAGATCTAAACTTTATAAACTAGGAAAGAAATTGACACTGGTACAGATCGATAGAGACAATCATTGCCTAAGGGTCTAATGTAAAAAACTCCCTAGAGAGATGCCTCAGAGGAGGGTACTAGGAGATCAATGCCCCCTAGACTTGTCGCAAGAAGCGGAAGGAAACTTGCTCTGCGGGTCAACCACCTTGGTATATGTATCTATCCAAGCATTTGCAACAGAAGAAAAAAACTCTTGATAGAGGATTGTCTAGAGGACTTGGAAGAAGAATTGGTTGGTTGAATGTTTCATCCTCTCAAAGGAGGGGTTTGTTACAATGCATTATCCATTGCAAACAAGAATTCTTGGGTTTGTCATCTAGGTGGGGTGCGAGGCTCATCCTTTGCACTCTGGGGCCATCTTTAGACTCTTCCCCTTCCTTCCTAGAGTTTAGATCCTAGGAGACTGCATTCGATAGAGATGGCGTACCCCTACGTAGCTCTATGCTCCTTAGAAGATTGTCTCCATAGATTCCCTTGGATGGAATTGTTGGTTTTTGAGGGCTTCTTCGTTGTTTTAGTTGGTAGCCATTTTTACCAATTGACTTCTTAGATACTCATTAGATTGTCCATGTCGCTTCCTACCCTCTAAATAGGGCTTAGACCATGTGATGAGGGATGATACCTACAGGTAGTACATCTAGGTCACTTGGACTATGGTCCCTCCCCTCCTTGAGGGCCTTAAGCCCTAAGATAGCAATTTTGAGCAATGCACTCGAGGGATGATCTTATTGTTAGACCTGAGTATATACTATTATACACATACAGATGCATGCTCTCAGGATCCCCCATGGACAGTTTAGGATGGGCTCCCTTCAACTTCCAGTTAAGGTAAATCACTGCATCCCTCACCTTGAGATGACTTGTTAGCTCTGTTAGCTGCAGGGGATTGAGTACCTCATTTTCAAGTGTATGGTCTACTATGAGTTCAAAAGGTGATTTCATTACCTCTACAAGGGTTCAAGAGGTTCCCCCTCCACCTTCTTTCACTATCTAGATCGGAGATGCTTGGCTTTTTTTGCATAAGAGGTTTTAGGGCATAGATCAAGGATCCGACTTGATCCTCAACTAGATCTCATCAGGAGGATCACTTCCTTCTTACCTGTTAGTTTTTATAGCAGCATAACCAGGATCACTAAAAGAATGGCAAAGCACAGAAACAAAATGAGTGTGGAGCTCGTTTAACCACGATGATAAGAACAATCATCTCCCAACAATAGACAAAGCTATTTGTCTCCCTCGATCTCACACCTTCCAATAGAGAACGATGTACATCCGGATAATTGTAGTGCAAACCCAAGAAAAATAATAGAGAAACTTCTCCAATAGTGAAGAACCCCAAAAATCACTTCTCTAGCTGCAGATGCAAACTTCTCTCTCACTAGTGCGAACTTGCTTTAGTGAATGTCCAAATGAGAAGTTCGACCTCTCTATTTATACACATCAAAAGTGACTTTTTCCCTTATTGGGTCAACTTGACTTTCCCTAACTGGGCCGACTTGACTGGGGTAGTTTTGCCCATTGTCTGGGGCAGATTGCCCACAGTTTTGGGGCAGTTTACCCATTGGGCCGACCTGTCTAATTGGCAGGGTGACTTGTCTTGGGGGAAGATAAAATAACATTTAAAGACACTTTTCTTTGTGTGTTTTCACCCCAAGGTTTACATTGATTCTTTCAAGGGTTTACATGACCAAATACATCAATATCTTCTCCGTAGGAGGTACAACAATAATATAATAAGAATAGCTTCCGCAGTTGCACTATTTCCAACATTACCTAGTGTCATGTCTGTTAGTAGTGGCAAATGACAAATTGAAGGCCATATCTTTTTAGATTCTAGATCATTACGGCCTTAGACTTCTTGTTTACGGCCTTAGACTTCTTGACTCCCCCACCCCCTCAATGGCTTAACTAGCCTCCATGAGACTTTTGAGGAGATTCACTTCCAGAGCCCAATATAGACCCCTCCATGTCACAAAGGAGACTAACTCTAAGAGGTCATAGCACTAGATTCAGTCTACATAATGTAGTGAATCCAGGGTGGCTCATGCAGCTAGTGTTCCATTTGGATATTCTTCCCCTTGACATTGGATGTTAGGAGTGATGGACCTCGTCGATCTAGCCCTCCTCGCAAGTTTTCACAACTATGGCTCCTTGGTGCTAGATATTTGTTGGTGGACATCATTAGGTAGTGCATTGATCCCCTCACCTTGATTGATAACTCATGCATTCTCTCTCTTCCCACTTTGCTTCTTGCCTCAAGATGCCTTGACAACGGTGTTGTAAGCTTGACATGGCTTTGATATTGGTTTTGTAGTTGCACTACTTGCTTTTCTATTGTTTAATTAGTTAACTCTTTCTCTGCTTTTAGTCAAGTAGTGATAGGAGTTGCTTTCACACTCCCACTGTTTATTCATTTTGGCTGTACTTTAGAGTTGCATTGACCAACTTTGTGGTCACTTGCTGGACACTAAAAGTTTTCTTATCTCAACTTCTAATTGTGTGAGTTCCTCTGTCATGGCTACTTTGACTCCCCACCAGCAGAGCCTCAAATTCTGCCATTTTGTTGGTTGTCCTGTCCAGTCCCTTAATGTAGGCTATTAGACAGTTCCATTGTTCATCTCTGATTATCCCTCCACTGCCTGCTTTTCGTGGGTTCTTGGAAGCCTCATTATAATTTATCATCCTTTAAAAGTGTCAGTGGTTTCCAATCCTCTTTCCTTTGTTCCCAGTTCATCGTGTCTTTATTTTTACTAACAATTTTACTAGGTTTGGATTATCAAAACACTAACTAGAGGAAAACCAAAATTTGAGCATCATCACTATCCAATCTGGGAAATTTGGAATTAAAAATGCATAAATGCTTTGTCAAGCTGTCATATCCATAACAACTATTGTATGAGTTTGCTAGACTCTGGCTTGTATGTGGCAGGTACCTATGTTTTAAAAATCGACCAAATCGGTCTCGAAATCGGTCGATCTATCGGTTTGATAAGGAACCGAATCAAATCTGCCTGCAAATTGGTTCGTTCGACTGGTTCGGTACGAACTGGTCCGGCGGATTTGAACATTGAATCGGCCGGTTTGGTACCGAACCAGTCTAATAAGCCGAGTTATGTAAAAACCGGCCGATTTGTCTAGAATTTTGTGTGGGTGCCCGCAGACTCAAAAAAACAATGCAGTATCCCCAATATCCCCAAAGTGACATTCTCCTTATCTTTTATTTTCCATCCTTTTACTTAAATTTTTAACATTACCATTAATTGTTTCAGGATGTTTGAGAGTGGTTCCAACCTCATCAGACTTCATATGCAAAAAGTAGATTTTTAGATCCCATTCAAAATTCAGCAGACTTAATAGTTTTCAGGATTTTAGGATTGCAAGGTTTCCACCAGATTCTATCATGTATGAGGGTATGGAATTGACATTTAATCAAGCACATCAACCCCTATATGTACCTTGATGTTGGTGGTGTTGATTGTTGAATTCCTCTGTCATGACCTTAATGAAAATGTACTCTTCACTCATGCAAAATCACTTATCAAGCATGGGAAGCTTTTTCTATGTTATTTTAGCGATTGGATTAGGAAATTTCATCAAAATTGTAGTGTGTTGAGTCGTTGACTAATGTCCTTGGAGGATCAACTTTGAAATTCGAGTTAGAGGCAAGGGCTAGAGCCTAGAGGAGGGAGGCATAGGTTGCTATTGATGAATAGGATCCCAATATAGGCAATGATTCGTTGACATGTATGATTGATGATTTATATTTCACATTCATTTTCGTAAATGTCTTTGCTAATTTATTAATTTAATATATATATATATATATATTGCATTTCCTCATTTCCAAAATTTTGGGGGGTCACGTTTCCCTTGTTTCGAAGTTTCCCTGTTTAATGCAACTTAGGTTGAAGCTGTTCAAACCCTCGTACAACAATTTTGAAGCAAACATGTGCCTGTTATGACCTTTGCATCAGTAAAAAGTCATGAAAATCACCTTAAAGGCTAAAAATAAATTGTGGGCAGTACTGTGGATGAAAACAGCCCTAAACAACAAGTATAGGTGCTCTTTGGCCTTCAAACAACAGGTCTGGGTCATAACAACAGTCCTAAAATCTTGAAAATGTTGTTTTTCTTTAAAAATTAAATATTTTATGTATTTTTGAGTAAACTGATTCATTAAATTCAAATCGGCCGATTTATGACCGATTCATTACCGATTCCGAGTTGACCCTCGACCGATTCCGAGTCTGATTTCGATTTTTCAAACATTGGCAGGTACTATATGTTTGAGTTTTTAGATAGTGAGTACATTTGAAAATAAGCTTAATTTTGATGTTATAATATTTTGACTCTTCGAAAAATGTGGAAAAAGTGTGCATAGAAACTAGCAGTTTTAGATAACATGATCACTGTCTGTAAACACAAAACAGAGACTTGAGCATCATTTTTGTGCTTTGGTACAACTTTCAATTCTGATACGTATGTTCCAGTGAACCATATGTGCCACGTAACTTCACCTTAAGGTTTTCTAGTAATTTCCAGTGTTGGAACTTGATTAACTGCACACAGATCTGATTGAAATGAAGAGTGTCTAACTTCAAAAACATCTTTAACACTTGAATACTTAAATGATTACATTGCTGAGGCAGAACTGTTGGAATTTTGGTTGTCATTGATGTCAACCTTAGTTAAGGGCTTGAAACAATAAGAGTCATATTATGCCTGCCATGTTACATTGGCAAAATGCCTGCAGCTGCTTGACGAAAATGCCCGCAGCAGGCCTATAAAATGCATGCAGCAGGCTTAAGGAAATGCCCGCAGCAGGCTTAAGGATATGCCCGCATACCTTGTAGTAAATGCCTGCAGCAAAGTTGAAGAAATGCCTGCACGGTTCTTCAGAAAATGTCCACAGCAGGCATAAAAAAATGCCCACAGTAGGCCTAAAGAAATGCCCGCAGCTGTTTGACAAAATGCCTGCAATAGCCTTAAGAAATGCCCGCCAGACCCTCAAAAATGCCTGCAGAACCTGTGGAATGTCTGCCAATCTAAGAGAAAAGCCCATCAACATAAAAATATGCACGCCCAAGTCTATATGCATGTATAATGAGGCAGTTCTATTGCCTTGGTGACTAAGTGGACACTATCCCAACATAAGGGGATGTCTTAAGCATTGATGACGTATTATCCCTCTACAACACCTTCTTCCTACACATGTAAATAAACATTAGAAATTTAGAACATAAAACAAGTAATAATGATTATGCTAAGTCAGCCCCATACTATAATCTACACAGGTATATAGGTCTGAACATATGTAAAAAGACATTGGATGTGTATAAATAAGAGAGGAGTTCACCCTCATTGTGAGAAGGATGTAAGCGAGGATGATGGACTGAAATAAGAGGAGCAGATAAGTGTTAAATTTTCTGAATTTACTTCAATCTGATCTAGGATCTTAACTGAGAGAACAACATGTACAGCATATCTACAGCATATCAATCATGGAGACAATAATGCAAGCACACAAGAGACACAAAGATTTACTTGGGGAAAACCATAAAGGTGAAAAACCCCAATAACTTCCTCAGAGATAGATAGAGCAATGATACAACCAACCATGAGAGATAGACATAACCTAGCAGCAGATCCTCCTCCTCCATAAGTGCGCCACTCCTCCTTGAGTGCATGTGTGAGAAGTGAGTTAGTAAATAGAGTGCCTCCCGCACTCTATTTATACTTGACTTGACTTGCCTTTTTACCTAACTCATGTAGGCTCGAACTTAACCACATAACATAATGTTGACTGGGTCGACCCCCAATAGGGTGGTCTAATAACCCTTCGACCCACATGGCCGACCCCCAATAGGGTGGTCTAATAACCCTTTGACCCACATGACTTATACAGGGCCAACCCCCAACAAGGTGGTCTAATAACCCATCAAGTATAAGTTACGACACTTACAATATAAATGACGACACTTCCGTATAGAGGAATAATAACATCTCTATAGGAATACAATATACATATATGTGAAATACATTCCGAAGTTACATATACATCAACAATAAGAAGGGCAAGAAACAGGTTTGGTTAAGGGCAGCAATGAGGAGCAGCTGATGAAGTCTGAGGGCGAGGTTTATATTGTTGTAGCAGATGTAAAGGCAACTATTGATCCAGATTTCAAGAATTATATTGGGGTTTGATTGTAGATTGTAGATTGCTGTTGGCACATCTTCCAAAGCAGATTTGAAGTATTTTGTTGGTAGATATTGAGGGATGTTGAATGCAATCACTTGGAGTAGACATTGACTATTGGTAAAGACAGTTTTTGGAGCAGACTTTAATTAGTGGTAAAGACAGTTTTGGAGTAGACTTTGACTATTGTTAAAAGCAGAGTATTGTGAACAGCATTGTGTACAGTTGATTAGAAGATTTGAAGAAGAGTTTGGAGCATATCTGAAACAGTGAAGACAAATTAGGAGATTGGTGTCTCCCACAGGTTGGGGCCTGTGAACTACGGAGTTGGAGCCTCCTTCCCGTTGGAGCTGGTAAATCAGGGGGGTGGAGCCTCCTTCCAATTGGAGTTGGATAATTTTGGAGATTGGTGTCTCCATCAGATGTTACAAAAACCGAACCGGTGGTTGAACCGGCTGACCCTGTGAACCGGAACCGGACCAAAACCGGGAAAAAAACCGGATCACCAAAAATACATAAAATATTCAAATTTTGAAAAATTATATATATATTCATGTGCATCCATGTGCATTATAACCATTATATACAAAATATGAAAAGTATCTCATTTATATAGCAAATAAGAGTGCATAGAACCAAAATAGTAGTTAGCACTGAGTGCAATACATGTTTGAATCAAACATCTACTGGTCTTGTATCTTAGATGGTGTAAGCTAAGATCCCTTTAGGATATTCATTTTGTTTCAAGTTTCCCACCAGTAAGAATTGCATCGAACTTCCTCAACAATCATAGTGGACAAGTGAATTGTTTGATGCCATCACCAACTTTCACTTCAAAATGCTTTTCAACAATCGAAGATTAACCAAGACAATAATACAAAATATACTTGTACAAGATAGATGTAATTGGGAAAAAGGTTGCTTATGTGTTGCGTGAGCACATACAAGCCCTAACTTTGTCCATCTCAACATCGTTGATCACTCCGCTATTTGTCTTGTCACTTCAACATGTAGAAATTTGACTTTTGATGCAAATTAGAAATTTCTCTTGGCAAGGAGGCTTCCTGGATAACCTTCTGAATTTAGAGCCTAAAGGATGAAATGAAATATAAATAAACAATATTTCATCTATCAACAACTCTAATACACTAGGCAACCAAGATAAAATATAGCAAACATATGTCAACAAGTTTCAGCCCTATAGGGCAATCTTTTCAAGCATAAACCAGATCTGAAATCACTGCAATTAATGTGGATTTATAGCAATAAATATGCCCTCTTATCTTTTATATTGATGTTAAATCTCTTAACAATTTCAGCTTTCACAATAGCATGGCAAACTAGTGCTGAAAATTGCCAAATCTTAAAGACAATTGCAGACTGCTGAAAATCAAATCTACAGTGAGACAATTTCAGACTGTTGAAATTTTCATATATACATATAAAGATGAAGTACATGCATATGCCATGTGGACAATTCCCCCCACCCACTTGCCTTTCAGAAAAAAAAAAATCGTTTCCTGAACCGGCCGGTTTTCTCTGCAAAACCGGTTTTGACTGGTTTGGTGACTGAACCGGCTGGTTTAGGACAAAACCGGACAAAAACGGTTTGAAGGGCCGGTCGAGACCGGAAAGGTGCCGGAACCGGTCTAACCGGCCGGTTTTTGTAACATTGACTCCACCTAGTTGATGTAATACTAATCTATCCTATGGTTTTAAACTTTTATCAATTCAATAAATTGAGTTTCCACATAAAGATTCTGTGTATTGTTTTTTTATATTGATGAATGCTTCTGATTGATAATGGTACATAATTAATGAAGTGAAAACTGAGAAAGTGTGTGATATTGATTCAACCCCCCCTCTCAGTATCACTGTATATCATATCCATAACAACTACTGTATGAGTTTGCCAGACTCTGGCTTGTATGTGGCAGGTACTATATGTTTGAGTTTTTAGAAAGTGAGTACAGTTGTCAATAAGCTTCATTTTGATGTTATAATATTTTGACTCTTCGAAAAATGTGGAAAAAGTGTGCATAGAAACTAGCAGTTTTAGATAACATGATCACTGTCTGTAAACACAAAACCAGGGACTTAAGCGGCATTTTTGTGGTTTGGTACAACTTTCAATTCTGATACGTATGTTCCAGTGAACCATATGTGCCACGTAACTTCACCTTAGGGTTTTCTAGTAACTTCCAGTGTGTTGGAACTTGATTAACTGCACACAGATCTGATTGAAATGAAGAGTGTCTAACTTAAAAAACATCTTTGACTTTAACACTTGAATACTGAAATGATTACATTGCTGAGGCAGAACATATTTCAGTTTTATAATTTGAATTATGTTTCGAGAAGTTTGTTGTGTTCTTGTTGCTATGATAGCAGTTTAGGGATGTTCAATTGTTAAATGCCTTACTTTTGGGTTCTAGAATCTAGCCATTATGGATTTTCCTCCAAGCTTTCTACAAATGTCTGTGTTTGGGATTTTGTTTTCCAACTTGAATGGCTTGAAATTTTTCATTATTTGTTTATTTAAAGGGGAAAAGAAAGACACTCCATGGAAAATTCAAGTGCTAATTAGTGATGTGTTTGTCTTGTCAACCACACACCTGTTTAGTTGTTCTTGGTTTAAATGCGATTCAAGGAAATAAATTTGATGTGATGTTACAACAAATTAATATGGGGGTGGCTTTGTATTTTCCTGTGTTTCAGCTTTTTAGGATAATACTTTGTTTGTTCAGATTGGACAGATTGAATCAGATAATAGCTTGTACAAATTGTTTCTAATATGACTTCAAATCAATGGCACAGTGATTTTAATGTTTCCTTTGTTTCATATTCTCAGGAGAGTAATTTGTGACAAGTGTTTCCAACTATGTGAGCGGTGTCAAGAATATTTCTGCTTGTATTGTTCGATGCACAAGTACACATCTATCCCCTTATTTATTCATGGTGTTTTTAAACTTGGTGATCTTGTTCTGGGTTTGAGGTATCTTGTATGTGTGCTTTGGATGGTCTGTTTTTGCAGCTTTAATAAACAACATGATCGTGTTTATTGTTTGGGGTGTAATTTGGAAGACGAAGGGAAAAATCACTGAGTTTCCACCAGCTAGTATCTATATGTATGATCATTTGTTAAGCACCTCGGCCAAATGGTTATGCAAATAACCTCTTCTTGGCTTTTATGTATATTTATGATCATCAGTTAATTGCCCATTTGGTTATGCACATACTATATTTATTTCCATCTCAAATGATTTTCATTAGTGGATGTTCTAAACCTTTTAAATAAAGGAATTATGAAGCCACTAAAATGTACAATACAAGATCTTGGAACAGAGGAGAACAAGTCCAGGATGTAACCTCCAATTTTAGTTCTCTACCTGCTCTGCAAAATGTGACAGGTGAGGTGCTTTATAATATGTCCATTGAATAATGGTTTGTCATCAAGCTGTTTCTATTGAATCATAATTTATGATTTATATATGCTCTTTAAGTATGGTTATACTGGTAATCACATTGTCCAAGTGATTGCTGTCCTAGTGAATTTCTTGTGTCTATTTAAATAGAAGCATTTGATTAGCCTTTTAAAGACACTGTTGTGAAGTATGCAGAAGTATTTGACGGTTCCCTAAACTTGCACCTCACAAAGCTTTTGTGCTTATCAAGCGATGTAGATTTGTCCGAATGGAAAATTTAAGGGAGCGCCTCTTAAATTTACTTATGTTTAGATGCTTTCATTCTCGATATGTTCTAGGGGTCAGTTATTAAATAAAATGATCAAGTGGTAAGCCACCCTTATGTTTTAAATCACGTTTTGAAAAGGGTGCCTACTGGTACACCTATCCTGGCAGAGAAATGTTATGTTGGAGGTCCCCAAATTTGTTCTAAAATGTTTGCTTGTTCGACTACATTTGTACTATATCCACTGCCAAAGTTTTTCCATATAGCTAAAGCACAGTTTTCCACTGCCAAAGTTTTTCCATATAGCTAAAGCACAGTTTTTCACTGCCAAAGTTTTTCCATATAGCTGAATTACAGTTGAGTTATTACTTCTGGTTGAAGTTGATGATTACTATCATCCGAGTTTAGTGCAGAATCTAATAGCATGGGGCACCCTATAATATTCTTTCAAGTGCAATTGAACAACATTTATATCTGGGACAGTTGGATTGGAACTAGGCCTTCTCATATCTGTGGCCCTGTGGGGGGTATTTGGGATGTTTAAATCAATTGAGCTGCCCATTTTCTGTTTGAGACCGCCATTTTTTTTTAAAATTTAAATTTAAAATTTATTTTTTATTTTGTTTTTGGCATTTAGAAATAATGAAGAGAACTTAAAAAATAACAGGGTTTAGGCAATGTGTACTACTACAACCATCTCAGCTCTACCTATAGGTGGAAGGCAGAGAAAGAATTGACTGGTGTTTCTCCTTGAACTTCCTACAAGGAGTATCATTCAGTAACTACAAGGTTGTTTCTTCTAATTTTACCTTGTTACTAGCAGTGTTGCAGAATCTGGACTTTGGAATGATTTGGCCAGGGCCCCAAGTTGTTGACTCCAGAAAAATATGCAAACTCAGGAATGATTTCGCTGAGGTCTTGAACTGTTGACTCAAGGAAAAAATGGCACACTCGAGAAAAAACCAGAAAAAATCAGCAAATTGGTGGTCAAGTTAAAAACAGAATCCCCCCGCCCAAAAGGATTTTTTGAAAACAATTGGAATGACTTGGCAGACCATAGTTTCCACTCAATTGGGAGTCTGCTGATTTTTTTTAAAAGTTGCTGATTTCTCTTTTTGAGTTGGGCTTGGCAAGTCCTGCAACACAGGCTTGTACTAAATGGGAATCTTGATGCCTTCTTCTGGACTTTGGGAGCTTGGTCTAGATGCCTCCATTGCAGTTGAGCTTCTCGGATTTGTTGCATCTTCTGCAGGTATGTTCCTTGCCATTGTTTAAGGTTCTTTGTTGGAAACCTATGATTCATTTTTAGTAGCCTTATCCTAGGATTAAATCTCCATTCCTTGACTGTTCCATTTCCTTAGTACGCTGGGTTGCAAGCTAATTGGACTCTTCTCCCTAACCTTTTGAAAGCCTCTGTTTGTTGTTTGAAAATGGAAGAGATATTATTTTGGGCTGTAAATGGGACAACCTTGGAAGGCAACTTTCTTTGAAGTATCTCAAATCACGGCAGTCCTATAAACAATCGTGGTGTTTTCATAGTATAGCAGTTGAAAGTTTTCTGAGATTTCAACCCAACCCGGTTTTCGAGTCATATTTTCATTGTTAAATGCCCAACCCAGTTTTTGTTAATGGCTGGAAATAACATAAAATTTTCAGACTTTAAAAACACTGCTGAAACTCAATTTTAGTGACACAAAATTAAATATCCAAGCACACCATAAAAAATTTCAGACTCAGAATTTTGGCTAAACGCCTAGGAAAAACCCACAAGGGGAAAACCTGTCAGAGAGAGTGAAGATGATATTATTTTTTCAAATAAATTCAGTACAGTAATTTTTCAGTCAACAGGAAACTTATCTCCACCGGAAAATACACCCAGAAACTGCCTCGAAATCTGTGCAATCAGCTGGCTTGATTTCTGTGCAAAACAGTACCTCGAAATTCATGCCAGGAAAGGACAGTACGCCCTGCCTGTACCTTCCTTGATTTCTGTGCAGCAACAGTACCTCGAAAAATGTGCCAGAAAGGACAGTCTGTACAGACCATATGGTCCTCGAAAAATGTGCCTGAAACTTCTCTCGAAATCTGTGCTGTGTATGGCCTCGATTTCTGTGCCTGCTGTACCCTGCTGCATGGGCTCGAAAATCTGTGTCACTTTTCTTTGCTGCTGCCTCGGGATTTGTGCTGTGCTAAAAATCTCTCTTCCTTGAAATCCATGCTGCTCAATAAATGCTTATGGAGCTGCCTCGATTTCTGTCCCCTCTCTCTTGCTCTCTTCTCTTCACCAAAAAAGTGAATGCAAAATGACTTCCCTTGCTCTTTTTGAATAGACCCTAGGGTGAGTGAATGGTCATCTAATCCAATGGCTGAGAATGCTCAATTAATTCTCTTAAAAATTAATTTCACTCACCTCACTTAAATTGATCAAAAAGTGATTTTAATCCCTAAAGTCAAATTAAAAGCTCATCTCAAGTCATTTAATGCAAGGGTCACTTTATTCCCCCTTTTTAAGTGACTAAGGCAAAAGTCATCTAGGGGAACACTTTCCTAGGTACAAAAATCAACAGCAGTTGGTTCTTGTGGGAGCCATCAAGATTCAAGAAAATTCTATTGTATAAGCATTTAGTGAGATTGAGTGTTAGAATTTTACTTAAAAGCAATTATGTTAGACTTTCCTTCAATTTATCATATTGCATGCATAAGGATCACTTAAAGAAATACATTCAACATTAGACACAAAGATTTATCCTGGGAAAATCCTCTCATAGGAAAAACCCAGTAGAACTTCTTAGTATAGATTCATCAACAATGTACAATGCCAATACAATGAAGAGCTAAAGCTCTCTCATACAAAGAATACACAAGAAGCAAAGATAAGATAACCCAAGAATATTGTCTTCCTCCAGCTGCTGCTACTCTCTCTCTTTCCCGCGCACTTGTCTTCACTAGCTTGAGCGAACTTTCGTGATGTCTACAAATGAGGAATGCGCCCACCCTATTTAAACTCTTTTCTGGCTAACTTTTCCACTATAGGGCCGACTTCACTGGGTGACTGGGCCGACTTCTGTGGGGCAGTTTTTCCCATTGATTTCTGTGGGGCTGACTTGTCTATTTTCACTTGATTTCTTGAGAGTATTCTTTTAGGTTTTTACATTAGGGTTTATGCAATACAAGAATATCTTCCGTAGTTGCATATTATTTCAACACTCCCTCTCAATAAGGAATGTATTCTTCTAACACAATCTTCAACACTGCTTTTGTTGACTTGTAATTGACCATTTACTTGTTGACCTTTCGCGAATCTCTCTATCACTAGAAATTCTGTACGAGTAAGCCCTTAATCACATCATGCATTCAAGACCTTAGCATAACATTTCACTAGTGGGTGCATTCTCATGGTCCTTTCGGGCCTTATAGGTCTCGACGTCCTGTCAGACCTTATGTCATTACACGACTTTACCTAGCTCACACAAAATCTAGGTAACTAGTCTGTGAATGACCCACTACTGCCACAATTAGTGTGCTATTGCCACCTGAAATCGCATATGTAACTCATCACTCCCTTTCATGAGGGAAGTCCATTAGGACCACTCCAAGCTTGTTCTTGAAGTATTCAAACTTTACCCTTGACAGAGGCTTGGTCAACACATCGGCTATCTGCTTGTTTGTTGCAACATACTAGAGCTTCAAAACTCCCTTTTGTACCATGTCTCGAATATAATGGTACTTGATCTCGATGTGCTTGGACTTGTCATGAAACACAGGGTTCTTTGACAACTTTATGCAACTCTGGTTGTCACAAAAGATACAAGTCACCTCTAACTTGAGATCAAACAGCTCGAAACGCAACTTTCGAAGCCACACAGCTTCGCTACTGGCTGAATATGCTGCAATATACTCTGCATTGGCCGTACTGAGTGCCACACTAGTTTGCTTCCTACTGAGCCACACAATCATAGCTGACCCCAGATTAAAGCAACATCCTGATGTACTCTTCCGGTCTGTGACACTATCGGCCCAATCTGAAGCAGCATAACCATGCAGTCTTATCTCACAATTTGAAACATATCTGAGTCCATGATCCATTGTACCTTTCAGGTACCTCAACACGTGCTTTGCCGCAATCAAGTGAACACGTCTCGGCTCAACCATATATCGACTTAATGTGTTCATCGTAAAGCATATATTTGGCCTCGTGCTCGTCAAATACATCAACGGACCAATCATCTGTCTATATATGGTGGCATCCACTGTTTCTGAAGAAGTATCACACAATAACTTCAGGTTTGTCACCATTGGTGTAGGCATGGATTTACAATCCATCATCTTGAATCTCTTTAGGATCTCTACAACATATTTTCCTTGGTTAAGGAAAATCTCGTCCAGTTTCTGCCACACCTCTAGACCCAAGAAATAGTGCATCATACCCAGATCTTTCATCTCAAACTCTGCAACAGGCTTCCTCTTACATTTAATGATGAGCTTCTCGTCCCTTGTTAGAAATAGGTCATCCACATATAACAATAGTATCACTGGTCCACCATTCACAACCTTGTAGTAAAGGTTGGAATATCCTTTACTCTTGGTAAATCCCATGCTCATTAGAAAGCCGTCAATTCTATCGTACCATGCCTTGGGTGCTTGCTTCAATCCATATAAGGCCTTCTTTAATCTGCACACACGTGTTTGTCTGTCATGTGTCTCGAATCCTTGTGGCTGCTCCACATACACTTCCTCTTCCACCACACCATTCAAAAAAGTTGTCTTCATGTCCATCTGGTGTACCTTCCATTTCATTTTTGCAGATATAGCAAGTATAGCTCTAATTGAAGTGTATCTTGCTATTGGAGCAAAAGTCTTTTCGTAATTTGTTCCTTCTTTCTGGGAGAAACCACGTACCACGAATCTTGCCTTATACTTCTCAATACCGCCATCTACTGAATGCTTCGTCTTGAAGATCCACTTTGAAGATACCACTGACTTATCTTTCGGTCTCGACACCACATCCCAAACATCATTATTTATAATGGACTGGTATTCTTCAATCATGGCATCCTTACATACTTTCTTATCAGTTGCTTCTTCATAACTGGAAGGCTCTACATCAATGATGTCACATAGTAATGCCACGTAGCTGGAATATGGTTGAGGTCTCTTGCTCTCTTTGAAACAATGAATATCAATGGAATCTATATCTTGGATGAATTCACATCCATCACTTGTTCTTCGGAACAAGTCTCATCATCCTTCTCTTGTAGGCCATGGCATATGGTCTTTCCTACAAGTCAAATTTAGTCAGATAGTTAGCAACATGGAATACTAATCAATCAATTACATGCAATGACAACTTCTTTTGCATAATGCACACAATCATGTAACCAATGCATCTTAGCCAATGCTTCAGCACAACACCTATCCATTTCCCAAACACACATGGTAACTATACTGCTCTCAGAATGTTAACAAAGAGGTTTCATCCTAGACTAGCTCCATCAAGGACTCATGGGATGCTGTGCAACACGATAGGATACTTACCTAGTACATAACATGCACTGCATGAGCCTACTGCTAGTCAATCTCAGTCATATATGAATGCATAAAAGAAAATTGTATCACAGATCCACATATAACTATTATGAGCAAATATCCTTCAAAATACTCTGGAATTTAAGAAATAGCTCAAATAACAGTAAATGTTTATCTTTCATGTGTTTTGTAGGCTCCCTCTTGATTTTTGCCTCCTTGCAAAAGTCATTGGAGCTTTTGGAAGCGTACTCTGCTCCATTGTCTGATTCTGAAGACCTTGATCTTCTTTTTCGTCTAGTTCGAAACTTGCTGAAGTCGTCATCCTTGGTCCTTATGCACTGGATCCAAGATCTCCTTCTGCTTTGCTGTCACTACTTGGGAACAGGTTCTTCACATTCTTTCCTTGTGCACATCCTTTGCAAACACCATCATGATCTACCTGGATCTCTGGCAAACCTGTTACTACCTTGCTCACGATCGGCAATGCTTTGTAATTCAAATGAGCAAGTCTTCTATGCCATAGTTCACTTGGTTCACGGTACTATGTGCTAGAGCTGAATTTGAGTGTCCCTTTAACTTGTATAGTCCTCCTTCAATAGCAATCACAATTGCATCATCAATGGTCTTTCCTTTTGGCCACATGAGAACTTCTCCATCCATGAAGGCAACTATGAATCCTTTCTTATCCAATGCTGAAATGGATAGAAGATTCTTCTTCAAACCAGGTACATATGACACATCCTTCATCTTCATAGGCTTTCCAGAATCGAACCTGTAGGAGGCTTCTCCTACTCTAATAGGATACTGATAATCATCTCCAAGCTTCACCTTATGAGGTAAATCCTTCTGAATCAAACTTGTGAGAGAATCCTTGTAACCAGTCATGTGCTAAGAAGCAACACTATCAACAAGCCATGTCACTTCCATGAGTGATTGTCCCTGTAAGAGCTGATATCAATACATATTCTTCACTTGAATCATCTTCTCTTGCTACCAATCTAGCTTCTCCTTGTGTACATTCTTCCCAAAGTCTACTGGACTTTGTTAACTTCTTTCTAGAACATATTCCCTTGATGAAAGATTCCCATGACCTTGGAAGGCCATTCAAAGTAGTCATTACTACTTTTTCTTCCTCAACCATGTCTCCAACAACTTCAAGCTGTTCCTTGATCTGAGATACCCTTGTCAAGTAGGATTGAATGGATTTTGCCTCCTGCATCTTCACATTCTTGAGTTGAGTTCTCAAGGTCATCTTTCGGTTGATGTTCTTGCCTTCAAACAAACTGGCTAAGGCATCAAACATTTGCTTCGAAGTCTTCTTTGATGAGACATGAGGGATCAAGTGATCTTTGATAGAATCAACAATGATCCTCATTGCCCTAACCATGTTCTTCTTGTGCCTTGCCTTAGCCTCATCTCCCTCTGGTTCTGCAACCTCTTCTTCAACAAAATTTTCCAAGTCATTTTTTTCTAGGATGAGGAGCATCCTATACTTCCATGCTTTGAAATTATCAACCCCTTCAAACTTCTCATCAAGCTTGGTGTTGTTTTTCATCTTGCCAAATCTAGTTTTAGAAACCCTAGCAGGAGGGTCAAAATTGAAAGTTCTTCAATGGAGAATTTGATCCACTGGAAAGATGCACCCTCCCAAGGCGAGTTGAGCAAACCTCTTTTTCACTCAAATCTGTAGACAAAATAGGCAAAAACTGGAAACCCTAATTTTTGCAGTTTCTGTAGAATTTAGGTCAAAATTGAAAATTCTCGGATCTGAGATCTGATTCCACAGATAAATGTGCCCTCTTAGGGTGAGTTCAATAATGCTAAGGTTGAGCTTGATTTGTGGATGGAAACCCTAGAAACAAGAAGCCCTAATTTCTGGCACTTGTAGCTGTTGCAAGTGTAAGTATTTGTCACAGTGCTTTCTTTCAGTCCTGCTTTGATAACATGTTAGAATTTTACTTAAGAGCAATTATGTTAGAATTTCATTCAATTTATCATATTGCTTGCATAAGGATCACTGAAAGAAATACATTCAACAATAGACACAAAGATTTATCCTGGGAAAACCCTCTCACGGGAAAAACCCAACAGAACTTCTCGTTATAGATTTGTCAACAAAGTACGATGTCAATACAACAAAGAGCTAAAGCTCTCTCATACAAAGAATACACAAGAAGCAAAGATAAGATGACCCAAGAATATTGTCTTCCTCCAGCTGTTGCTACTCTCTCTCTCTCTTTCTTGTGCACTTGTCTTCACTAGCTTGAGCGAACTTGCTTGATGTCTACAAATGAGGAATGCGCCCACCCTATTTATACTCTTTTTTGGCTCACTTTTCCACTATAGGGTCGACTTCATTCGGTGATTGGGCTGACTTCTCTGGGGCAGTTTTGCCCATTGTTGGGGCAATTTTTCCCATTGATTTCTGTGGGGCTGACTTGTCTATTTTCACTTGATTTTTTGAGAGTATTCTTTTAGGGTTTTACATTAGGGTTTATGCAATACAAGAATATCTTCCGCAGCTGGATATTATTTCAACATTGAGTACAGTGTATAGTGTAGCACAAGTTTACACTCCATTTATGTTGTCCGAGCTAAGACATTTTTCCTAGAGAATTTTCAAAATTTAAAATACTTCATTTCAAAACAGCTAGAGCGAGGTTTACCCACATGGAGATTTAGTGACAAACACGAGTTGTTAGGTTGAACTCAAGAAACCAAGGTTTCATGAAGAGGCGAACTCTTCCCCAAATTGATGGTCCACTCACTCCTTGTCTCCTAAGTTTTCAAAGTAAACAAAGAAAATACCTGTGGCACAGATATTTATATAGTAATTTTTGGTCTAGTGCTTGTTTACCCAATGTATTATTTCATTTTCACTTGGCTGCTACCATTAAACCTGCAATAAAGGGCAAAATCCTTGTAGTTTAGGAGACCATTTGGTTTTCTCCTAGGAGGTTGGAAAAACCTTAACATTTTCCATTTTTTTTACAACAAATCTAATGTCTTGACCATGTTAGCTTTTGGGGTTTCTCCAAAAGTGTTTTCACCTTGCTAGGACATCGATGTCACCTAGCCCCTTGGTGATTCTTCATGGACATGGATGGCTCTGTTTGGGTGGATGCTTCATCGACATGTTGACTAACCCAATGGGTGCACACAATGGGGGAGTCAATTGCTTGATCAATAGAGGTGCCTTCCTAGGAGGAGCATTGGGTAGGTGGAGGGCACTTAGCCCTTGGAGTTGGAAACCATGTGATATCTAGCTTGGAGGTTGGACATTGACTTGAGGATGCTTGGGTTGAGGAGCATACTTCTTTGAGGTTGGTGATGGACCCAGACACATGTTGAGGAGTATTGGATCTTAGCGACCACATTGATACACATGAGGGTAGCATTAGACACATGAGAGGGCATGTGGCACACAATTAGAGGAGCACCTTGCATGAGGACACTTGGACAACAAACCATTGTGGAAGAGGGAGTGTTGGACTAACACCTTGTTGGAGTGCACACCATCTTGGGGGAGAGGCATTGAGCCCAAGCTCATGACTTAGAGGGAATTTCATTTTTGGGGTTGGATAAACCCTAGTTTGATACATGTGCATTCTTATATTGTAGAGCGCTCCATGTGGGGTTGCATTGCTGGTTACTTGTATGGACACATGTCCTTATTTTAGCTTAGCTTCCCTCTCTACTTGCAAGGGAGGAAAGAGCTCTAGTATTCATTCATCATTTTGTACTCTTTGTATTTGTCTTGGAGACGCTAGGCTTTGTGAGGAAACTATAAGAGCTAGATGCTAGGGTTCATGAGGAAACCCTTGGAGAAGATAAGGAGGGAAAGAGATGTCTTGGATGTTCTTGTAGAGATTGCTCTTGTGATCACAGGGTTTGCTCTTGTGATGACTAGGGTTTGTGCTATACACACCATGGATGTCTTGATGCTTGTGATGATACAAACCCTAGGATGGACATGCAGGTTTGGAGGCTAGCACTAGAGTTGTCTTTCCATGTACTTGTGTGATGCAATGTGGCTAGGGTTTGCAAACCCTAAGGAAGACAACTGTCCCAATGTGGAGAGCTTGTGTGACACAAGTTTGTTGTTGAAGCCAAGAAGGACTTGCCAATCTTGATGCTTGCTTGTTGGAGATCTTTGGTGGTGGCTAGGGTTTTGGAGAGCTTGGAATATTGTGCCAACTTTGTGATAAAGTTGTGGTATGTACATGCATTTCATTCTTATACATATATATGAAGTTTCCAGCTGTCCAAAATTGCCTGAATTGCAGATTTTATTTTTAGCTTTCATTATATTCTTGGTTTAGTAATCACCAACACTAGTTTGTCATGCTGATTTCACATAAGTGAAGGTTGAAATTGTAAGTGATTTAACATTAATATAAACGATAATAGAGCATATTCATTGCTGTAAATCTGTATTATTTGCAGATTTTAGATTTTATTTTTAGCTTTCATTATCTTCTCGGTTTAGTAATCACCAACACTAGTTTGTCATGCTGATTTCACATAAGTGAAGGTTGAAATTGTAAGTGATTTAACATTAATATAAAAGTTAATAGAGCAGATTCATTGCTGTAAATCTGTATTATTTGCAGTAATTTCAGATCCGTGTTATGCTTGGAAAGGTGTGCCCTAAGGGCTGAAACTTGGCATATGTTTGGTATCTTGACTCTTGAATTGCTTAATGGATTGGGGTTGAAGTGAGTTGAAATCTTGTCACTGTTTTCTGCTGTAATTTATATTTCAGAATTGCATTAAATGGCTAGAATCTGGAAACCTCCATGTGAGGTGAAATCTCAGAATTGCATTCAAAATAAAAAAAATGCAAAAATTCTACAGTCGAATGCTTTTTTTTCTATTGTTGTCAGGCACATGGTTTCTTGCGTCTGTTGCATCCTTTAGGAAAAGGGAGAGGCAATAGTTGAAGGAGACATTGATCATAGGTGCATGGTTGTTGGTAGAGTGCCACGCCTTTTGGAATGACACTTTAGAGCTAAGGAATGGCAAAGAAACCCTACAAAGATGCCCACATTGACATTTGGTAGGGGTTAGCATAGTCTTGGTTAATTGCACCGAGAGGAGCGAGGTGTGCTACAACCCAGTATGGGGGAGATGTTGTCACGTACGTAACGTAACACTACATTACCAAAAATAAAAAGAAATTAAAAAAATATATGTCGGCTCATAAAATAAAACAATTATGAAAAGTAATTTAAAAAATCCATGTCGGCCTATAAAATAAAAAATTAAAACTTAAACCCGGATCTATTAAGAAAGAGAGGGATCAAATTTATTAAGTTAAAAAAAAAAAATATTACACCTCAAGAAATTGGATCCCTCTCAGTGCTTGATAAATCCGGGTTTAAGATGGACCTATGCTGGTTATAACAGAAGGTGAGATTGGGGCAGGGTTGCGTGGTTGGCCGTGACACTAATTGAAGCCTTACTTGAAGGCGGGGCATGTTGATTTGTTACCTCACCATCTCATAATAAGCCGTTTGAGGACATTATGTAGCTGTGCGATTTTGCAAATTAACCTTTTTATTGATAAACTGTTTGAGGGAATTAAGTAGCTGCGTGAATTTGCAAATTAACCTTTTTATTGGACTCTTGCATTAGAGCTATACCTTGTCAAACATGTGGGGTTATTTCTGTCATCAAAATATTTTTTTCCCTTTTTTCTTTTAAGCTATCAAGAAAGCTTGCTGGTTTAAGAGTTGAACTGTGAAAACAAGATTTTAGTTCTATTATTAAGTGCTATGATCTCTCTCTTTCTCTCAAACACACACATAATGTGTGGTTTTGTTAAAAAAAAACCTTAGGGTAACACCTCTCTCTCTTAAAGAAGAGTAGGACCTTATTGCTTTCCCTTCATAACCAACCTTTCTAACTCATTTAGAGTTGACTAGAACCTTATTTTGTTGACCTTTCATGTCCAATGCAATTCAGTGTACTTTGTTGAAGAAAGTTGTTTGGGGACATTAAGTAGCTGTTATGCATTTATAAACAACTCTCTGAAGTTGCTGATAAATTAAAAGATCCATTGTGGTAAACTGTAGTAAACTATTTGTAAGGATTATGGCGGTCTTTACATAAGCGCTAGTACAACATTAGAGGAACAAGTGTTGGTTTTGACATAATTCGACACGAGAATTTAATTTGAGCGATTTAATGCAAGCTTTGGAACAACTATGTTCACTTATATGCTACTATGGCCTGCATTTTCACTATTATGTAGTGCATTGCTAAAGGCACTAACATATTTTTTGTTATTATCATTTCTTTTATGGTATCATCCTTGCTTCAAAAAGATGATGAAGTAATAGATCTTTGGATGTTGAAGTGAATGTTTGTTCACGTGTTTGTGAAAAAAATTCAAAGTGGTTCAACTGCTAGACATGAACACGTAGTCTAAGGATAAAGTGCTTTAATTATCAAATGCACTTCTTAGGGTCTATCTTGGTCAGTTCACTTATACATAGGGTTGAATATGAAGGGGGTAGGATATGTGCACTTTAGTTGAGTAAGCAATCAGATTGTTGCATAGAGGGGCCTTGTTGTCCCACAAACAATGGGGGTCTCATGTCACTTTGGCATTTGACAAGGTCATCACCATAAAATTAGATTATTATTATGATTTTTATATTCTAAGTTATTGTTTTGGTTCTTGTCCCTTTAAATGTTGCAGTGTTAATGTTTTATCAATCAATTACAAAAAGCATTCAAAGTGGTTTAGATGCCAGACTTTAGCACATGGTCTAACGTTAAAATGGTTTAGCTGTAAGATTACCCAATGAAGGTCCATCTTTGTCAATTCCCTTTTGCATTTCGAGTCAATTATTGCTTGGTTATCATACCTAAGGGAAATATTTAGTTTTCCCACGAGCCATCCTTTGTTTTTGTGTGTGCCCTCATTACTATTGGTGTAATACTTTGTTGTTTCTAAGCAAGTGGTGGAATGAAAAGATACCTATAAATGTTGTACTTGTACCAGTAAGTGTTCTTCTGTAGGAATGGAAGAGCATTCATTGGATTGTAAAAAGAATTAAGTGGGATCCCCTACGACATGTTCACATTCTTGTCCCAAGAAAAACCTTGTGGGATTCCCCTTGCATATCGCAAATCTTGGATGGAGTGTGACTCAAATACCAACTACACTAGTAGTGAGTAACTTGGTGGGACTCAATGGAACTTGACTTAGTTGGGCTAGAATCGAAACCTCATGATGAACTCCACCTTGAAAGAGTCTATTTGAACTGAATATGCTAACCCACAGGGCTTGACATGTCCACATTTATTAACCAATTTATAATACTTTTTTTAAAAGTGGGCTCTTATGATGATGTGATGCATATTTTATCATAGTTATATGTAGATCTGCTTGTACTTTTTGCTGACCAACATTCATGTTGCTTATGAGCTCATTGACACTTGTGGATTATTCACAATAAAATGTAAATGACAGTGCATATGTTTATATTTTCCACCATGACCTTTGTATCCTTTGGACTTCTTGGTCTTTGTCGCTTGTTGCACTTTTTTTCTCTAAACATCTATGTAATTATTCATAATTTGCCTTTGAATTTCTTTGTTCCACATTCGCTTTGCTTCTTAGTTGGAAAACATTTCTTTGTTCAACAAATGCTAGCGTCTTCAACAACCCCTACAATGAGACTTCTAAATGTTCCTACAGTGGATAACATCATGCATTAGGCACACCTTGAACCTCGTACAATCAAAATTTCTAGTGGATGATATATTTTAGGTTCACTATCTAGTTTGAGATCATTGCTCCTTACTCATTACATGTCTTAGTTGACTCTTGTTGTTCTACGAATATAGCTAAACACAATGGTATTCCTTAGTCTCATTGGAAGAAACTGGTCACTCCACATTGTAGTTATGGCCTCCAAAACCAAACCTTCACGTGAATATTGTGCCTTCTTAGTGCCTATTAATTTCCTTAATTATATATATTACACTCACATTTATCAGTGTCTAGACATCAATGAAGATATTATCATTAAACATTTTTTCTCTCCACTTATACCAAAATCATTGTCACCCCTACCGATCTTACTTTTTAAAAGCCTATTACTAAAGAAACCATTCCTCTCATCCTTGCTTCTATTACACTTCTTCGTCAATTTGAATCCACCTTATTCTAGACTTAGCTAGAATTACTAATACTACCTTGCCCTTGCTAAAGAAACCCTTAAGGCCCATTTTTAGAACCATGAGAAACTTATTCTCTATTCTTCTCCATCCCAATCTTCTATTATCTACCAAGTACTTGATAATTGTTGTAGCCTCAATTGTCAACAATTTTGGTCCAAATTGTTGCATGGATATTGCATAGAAACACTCACTAATACCTATTCTTACGAAAAACTCGATTCCTTCCCCACAACCAACAAACTTGAAGTTGAAATAACTAATTCCTTGAGTCTCAAGCTTATTAATCCTATTGTTTCCCCTTACTCTTTCCCTACATCTATGGTCAATAAACACTATGAACAAAAATGAGGAAATAAACATCTTGTTGACTATTTCCATCTTATAGTCCAATTTGATTTTGATCCTCATAAATATTAACTTATCCAGTGAATCACCCATAGTAAGATTTACTCTAAATTTGTTTGTCATTATGGTTTCTACTAACTTCGTACTCCCTCGTAAGACATTCCCAAAACCACCTTCTTTATCCCCCAAGGACGATATTAGTGGCTAGTAATGCCATTTGTTCTTTGTAATGCCCCCAATTACTCTCAACAATGGATATACTCAATCTTTTGTCCATTTTATGATTTCATTATCGTCTACATTTATGATATCTTAGTGTTCAATGCCTTTATTGAAGAACATGAGATTCATGTCCAAATTTTCCATGATCGGTTGTTCAAACATGGATGGCATTGTCGTTTCAAAGGATAAGATTGTTGCCTTCAATCGTGAAGTTGAATTCCTAGATCTGGAAATTAAGAATGATACTATCAAACCACAACCTCATGTCCTCACATGCTTATCAATTTCTTGATGAAATTTTGGATACCAAACAACTCCAAATATTTCTCAACTGTGTTAATTACCTTGCTCCCTTCCTCCAAACTTTGAGCAAGCAACATGCACATCTTCTTTGCAAGACTTCAGAAAAATCCTCATCCATGGACAAAGAAGCTTACAACAACAATACAAGGTACTAAACAACTTTGCCAACATGCTCCTCTCACTATTCCCTCTATAGGATTACTTATCATTTGTGTAGATGCCTCCTATTAGGGAGTCACTCTTCTTGTACAACAAAGTGATAGCATAAAAGGGTTATTTGGTATGCTAATGGCTCCTTTGATGAAACTCATGTGAAATATCATTCAATTGAAAAATAAATCCTCATAGTAGTAAAAGCAGTTAAATCCTTTTGAGTTTATGTTTTGCTAATCAGATTTATTATTGGGTTTGACTATAAGAATTTTAAAGGATTCATGACACATAAGATTGGTCCTACCACTGCATGTGGAAGACTCTTTAGATGGTAGTGTAAATTGGCCCAATATGACTTCCTTGCCGAACACTTTTTAGGGACTCATAATTGTCTCACTAATGCATTCATGCAAGAACTTATTAAGATATTCATGCAATTGGAGGCCGCTAATAGCAGCTCCACAACCTCTAGTAGTAATACTTCCTCTCCTCTAGTTAATTGGAAACTTAGTTTGTTACATGAAATCATTAGTCTTTTGTAATGTTATTCAATATTACTACGAGATTTTAGATTAGTGAAAGGTTTCTCTAATAACCATTGCTCTCCCAAACTTCATATATATCGAAATTTCTAGGAACTTTGAGATTCAGAGTCATCTATCTTGGATTATGGTTTGATTGTAACATTACTCTCTCTCCATGGTACTATCTCCTCCATCATGTCACATGACCAAAGCTTCATCTTCGCCATCCAAGAGTCACTAGTATAGTTAACCAATCTAGATACAAATGTCTTTACAATGGTAATTGATGTCTTCAACAAATTGTCATTGTTGTTGAGCTTATCTTTTATGACTATTGTTGTTGCATTAGCTTTCCCAATGTTTGCATCCGTACCATAGATACCTTGACATGTTTTCCCATCTCAAGATGTTTATTGGGTAGATGTTGATAAACACGAACCAAATCTTGAAGATATCTCTAATGATATTGCTCTTTGGAATCTCAATGAATGTGGTTATTGTTAACATTTTGTTGCTTAGAGGTACTCTTGCATTCGGTGCCTAGGTGTGGGGGTCCGAGATGATGTACTCTCATTAAATGTCATAAAGTGACTTTATTAGAGCATTTAGTAAAGTACTTTATGGTATGACTTTATAATTTGAAAGTGAGATGTACTTTATTATGTTTATAAAGTGACTTTTAAGTTATAAAGTGTACTTTTTAATATTTAAGATAAAAAGTGACTTAAAAAAAAAGAGATTTTATATAGTTATGACTTAAGATATTTAAGTCATTTGGAGAATAAATCTCAGCTTTAGATCTTGTGGGCCAAGATCTAATCTCACCCCTAGAAGATGAAAAGACATAAAAGTTACCCTAATGAGATTCATAAACAGGCTATGAGGCTTCATTTGCACATATTCAAAGACAAGGAAGATAAGAGGCACACATTTCTGGAGAGGAAGAGGAGCAAGGGTGAGTGGCTCGATTTCCTCGATAGAGGATGGGCTACGAAGAGGAATGCAAGAGGAGGCTAGATTGTGAAGAGGGTACATTTCCCAAGGAAAGGGGCATGCATCCTTAGGAAGGACCAACACCTATCAGCAACTGTTTGTGTGGCACATTTCCCAAGGTGAAGGGCACATTATCAAAGGTTGTTTTGCATCTGAACAATGATTGTTCCGTACAATAGAAAAATGGAGGTTCGTACAACTATGAAGAGAGGCCTTACAACTACAACTTGCACATAAATCAAGACAACTAAGTGGGTCGATTTCTGAGGTGACTTTTTGTTGTTTCTTTTTGCCTTCTGTCTGCATGATCTTCAAATATATTTATGTTGTATTTATTGCTGAATGTACATGCCTCTTATGGCACTGTTTCCAAGGTTGTATGGGCACAATAATTGAATATGAGTTATGTACATTATTTTGATCTAAATGCCGTTGCTGTACTTCTTATTATTTCTTAAGTAAGCTTAATAAAAACTCTCTTCTTTGTTGGTTTTCCCCAAGGTGTGGGGTTTTTCCAGGGTCTATGTTTGACCAAAATCCCTGTGTTAAGGAGTGTTTATAGTCTGTTGATTTTAAGAATTTTTCCGCTGCAAATGTACTTTACCAACAATATATTATAAAAATAATGTTTTATAAATGCTTGATAAGATTTCATTGGAATAGGGTTGAAGAAGTCTATAACCAAATGCACTTGCTTGTAATGCTTTCCATTTCACATCAAGGATGTGATCCCATGCTTCACTACCAAAGTGGCTTATATATAGTTTAATTTTAATCCATGATTGATGATTCTAGTGTTATGATATTTTTTAAAGCCTGTGTGGGAGTGATTAAATATTTAATTACAATTAATGGCTTCCACACAAAATGAAGACTTAATCCCTTAGATTGGATCATACGGTTTTCCATTTCTTTTATTGTGTGCTTCTTTATCTTAGCAATACCATTTTGATGTGGGGTGCATGGAATAGTACCTTCATTTGAATGCCTTGTGCAATGTAGTAAGTGATAAAATTTATTGTTAACATATTTGCCTCTATTATCTCATCTTAACTTCTGTAGTTGATGTCCAAATTGTTTTTCTACAAGGGCCTCGTAGGCCAAAAACATGGCAAGAAATTCACTTTTAAGAACTAAACGCAAGTGCATATGGAGAAGTCATCAATAACAATGAAGAAGTACTTGAACCCAGTGAAAGAAGTATGAGGCAGACCACACAAATAACTGTGAACAAGTTGCAAGGGCGTTGAGGCATGCCAAGAGGCACATTTGTCAAAATTGTCTCGATGATGTTTGTTGAGAACACACTCAAGACAAACTCCATCTCTACAAGAAATGAAAGGAATACTTGTTACCATATTTTGATTACATAATTGCTGCAATGAGCGATAGTTTAGATGAGTAAATTGCTCATAGCAAAGTTTGCTCAAGTCATTGTTATGGGAAATAGAAACCGATGGAAATAATGATGACCCAAAGTTGTCAAATTTGTACAAACTGATAATATTATCAACAATTTTAATTGCTAGCACACTCTTAGGATCTTTTAAATCCTTGATTACAACTTGATGAGGTGACAACTCTACAGTCTTACCTTCACCTGAATGAGTGATCTAATAGACTAATAAAAGATTGTAGGAAATACTAGGAACACATAATACTTCTTTGAAAGGACCATTGACTAGTTGAATTGTTCTAGACCCTATAACACTAAGATCTATCATCACCAACAAATATTTGTTTGGTGTTACATTCATTAAGAGAAAAAAAACTTTATCCTCAGCCATATGATAAGATGCTCCAGAATCAATGAGCCACTCATTAGAAGAAGAAATAGATGATGCATTGAAGGAAAGACGAGAAGCATAAAGTGCATGTCCATGAGAAGAAAAGTTAGAAGAAGTATCAAGATTGATGTTGTGCTTCTTCATTGCTACTTCTAAGGCTTCCATTTTCTTGTAACATTTAGATTCTAGATGACCATCTTTTCTACAATAGTTACATTGTCTCTTAGTCTTCTCGCCTTTTGATTTGGTCCTCTCATCATCGTTGGGAGTAGGAGATGTTTGAGAGGGTTTGAGACCATTGTTTTCTTTATTTTTGTAAGGGTGTTGTTGTTAATGTAATTGTAACTTCAAAAGATATTCACTTGTATTTTATATTGTATTTTATTTGTACCTCCGACGGAGATGTTTATTCCTCCGGTCAGAGAAGTCATTATTGTATTTGGTTCATGTAAAGTCATTGAGGTAAATCCTCCCATGTAAGTCGGGGCATTAGTTCCCCTAGAGTCATTTGTATTGGGGTGTTTAAGTCCCCTAGAGGAGTCGGCTCAGTCAACTTTAGTTGAGGTCGACTTGTCAAGTGGTAAAGGTAAAGTGAAAGGTAAAGTATAAATAGAGAGATAGGCTCTCTATTTACTCATTCACTCACACTCACTCAAGTTTGCATTAGTGAGAAGGAGGACAAGTTCGCACAAGTGGAGAAGAGAAAAGCTGTTGAAGACCATCTCTATTTTTGGGTTTTACTTTTGTGACATTGTATTGGTGATCATTCTATCTTCGAGGAAGTTGCGGGGTTTTCTTTTGTTTGGTTTCCTCGAGGAAAATCTTTGTGTCTCTTGTGTTTATGCTGTGCTTGTTATTCTCTTAGTAGGATCCTAGATAAGTATTGATTAAAAGTTGAAAAAATAACATGGTATCAGAGCTAACCTGAGAAGAAGACACTGTGCAGCTGCGGAAGATGGGGCTTCTTATTTTTTGGACTTCTCTCCACAAATCATCAACAAAAAGAGGCTAGGCTAACTCACCTTAGGAAGGTGCATCTTTCTATCGAAGCAAAAGTTGATTTTGAGCATTTTCATTTTTTGGCTTGTCAGTGTTGTTGGAAATTAGGGCTTTTCACATAAGTGAAATTTTGGAGTGCAATCAGCATAGAGAAGTGCTTCTCCTCAAAATCAAAATTTAGAGACCAAGATCGAAGTTTTTGAGTGGGTGAAACTTCGAGAAAGTCAAACCCTAGTTTGACTTTGGAAAACCAGAAAACTAGAAAACCACGAAAAGCCAGAAACTGCAGATCCGAAATTCGCAAGTCAATTTTCAAGGGTGAATTTTTGGAATCTTCAGAAACCAAGTGTACCAGCATACTCGCCTCATCCAGGCGCATCTTCCTGTGAAAATAGAATTCAATTCCGAGAATGTTCATTTTTCGGCTCATCACCACTGCCGAAGGAAAACTAGGGCATCATATATTTTGGGTTTCTGTTCACATATTTAGGGAAGTGAGTACATTGGACAACTCGCCTTGAGGAGGCACATCTATCTGTCCAACCAGAAGTTCCAAATTCCAGCTTTGGAAAATCAGGGTTTCTCTGATAAACCCTAGGCCAACCAGCTCCAGATCCAGCCCGAGCATCTCAAATTGGTAAGATCTAAATCTTTTGTATTTTCATTTGAGGTTCTCATTAAATATGTCTCACCACACCAAGCTTGAGGATAAGCTTGAAGGGGCTGATAACTTCCGAGCATGGAAGTATAAGATTACACTAATCCTTGAAGAGAATGAACTGAACACATATGTAAATGAAGAAGTTCCAGTTTTAGAGGGAGATGAGGCTAAAGCCTTACACAAAAAGAACTTGGTTAAGGCCAAGAGGATTATTGCTGATTCTATTAAGGATCACCTCATCCGACATGTGTCTTCCTTAAAGACACCTAAAGAGATGTTTGATTCCTTGACCAAGCTATTTGAAGGAAAGAATATAAATTAGAAGATGACCTTGCGAAACCAGTTGAAGAATGTGAAGATACAACATACAGAGACCATGTAGTCCTATTTTACAAGGGTCTCTCAAATCAAGGAGCAACTTGAAGCTGTGGGAGAAGATGTAGAAAATTGAGAAATTGTGATGGCCACCTTGAATGGTCTCCGTAGATCATGGGACTCTTTCATTCAAGGGATTTGTGCGAGAAGGAAGTTAATCACATTCAGTAAGATGTGGGAGGAATGCTCACAAGAAGAAGCTTGACTTGTAGCTCGAGAAGAGAAGTTGGGAGAAAACGACGATCAAGCTCTCATAGCACACTCCAGGAGGAATAACAACAAGAGGGAGAGCCATCATCATAGTAAGAAAGAGAAACACCACCACCAAACTCAGAGGGAGAACTTTAGAAGATCCAAAAAAGATCTATCTAACATTAGATGCTATACATGTGATGAGAAGGGACACTACTCTAGAGATTGTCCCAAAAATAGAAGTGGCTCCAACAAGAAGAAGACCAACAAGAAAAGACACCATGCTCACACAACGGAAGATGATGAACCTGCAAGAAAGAGAACTAGAGAAGAAAGTGAAGAATATTCAAGTGATGAAGAATATGTATTGTAATTAAGCATTGGTTAAGGAAGCAAAAGATCAAGAGGGAGCACACTCCATTAGTTCTGCAAGGAAGAAAAGATTGAGAGGGAGTCCACCCAACAACCAAACAAAGATAAGTATTTGAATTGTCATTTCTTGTATATCTGATTACTTAAATAATATTGTTCAGTCATGTACATACTCATGCTCCTAGATTTAGGATGTATATCATGCATGTTAGAAAAATTGCATTAATGAACAAGATACTACTATTATGCAAGTAATGGGTAAGTGGCCTATAGTATTTTACAACATCCCATTGCCACTTATCTAGAATTAAACCTCTTCGTTGACATGTTGGGAGTAGTGCACACTCTTAACAGTGTTCTGGTAGAGATGGAAGGCATCTAGGAAGTTACCGTATCAATACGGGATATGGACGAATGTTGTGTTGAATCACTGGCTAAGATAGTTGCATGACTGTGTGACCTATGTCTTTATGCATAAGAATTTGTTTGAAAAATTATGAAATGTTTCTAATCACGCAACTAAATTGACTTGTAGGAAAGATCGTGTACTACAAGAGAGACTTGTTTCAAAGAACAAGTGACTATGATTCAACTATAACACTCAAGAAGATTTATGAAGTCAAGATGAAGACACTGAAGAACCTGAAGTTCCCAGGATCATAGATACATCAATGGAAGGAGTAATTCCTAAATACCATGAAGATCGTGAAATAGAAGAACCAAAAGAACTTGTAGAGCCACCTCGTGAGAAGAACTCCCACAAGAGGAAGCCGATATGGGTATGAGAGGCAATACAAGATGTAGAGAGGTATGGCGCTCCAGAGGGAATGCACAGAGAAAGCAAGAGACCTAAGCCATACTCCAGCTATGTAGCCCTGCTGTGTGACATCACTGACAAAGAACCTTCCAACTATGAGGAAGCAACCGAGAAGAAAGAATGGAAGGATGCCATGATCAAAGAGTACCAGTCGATTATGAAGAATGATGTCTGGGAGGTAGTTCTGAGACCAGAAGGGAAGTCTGTTGTGACTTCCAAGTGGATCTACAAGATCAAGCATGCTGCAGATGGAAGCATAGAAAAACACAAGGCAAGGTTTGTGGCATGTGGCTTCTCCCAGAAGGAAGGCATAGATTATGAGGAGACATTTGCAACTGTAGCCAGATACACTTCCATCAGATCAGTACTTGCATTGGCTGCAGTAATGAAGTGGAAGGTACACCAGATGGATGTCAAGACAACATTCTTGAATGGTGTAGTAGAGGAGGAAGTGTACGTGGAGCAGCCACTCGGATTTGAGACACATGACAGGGGGACTTGTGTGCAAATTGAAGAAGGCCTTGAAACAAGCACCCATGACATGGTACGACAGGATAGACAACTTCCTGACTAGTTTGGGCTTTACCAAGAGTAAAGCAGATTCCAATCTTTACTACAAGGTTGAGGAAGGGAACCCAGTAATACTTCTACTATATGTAGAAAACTTGTTTGTGACAGGTGAGGATGGGCTTATTGTAGATACAAAGAGGAAGCTTTCAACAGAGTTCGAGATGAAGGACCTGGGCATGATGCATTATTTTCTAGATATGGAGGTGTGGCAGAATGTGGATAGAATCTTCCTTGGACAAGGGAAGTATGTAGTGGAGATCTTGAAGAGGTTCGGGATGATGGACTGCAAGGCCATGGCCACACCTATGGCATCGAACCTGAAGCTATTGAGTGATGCTTCATTAGAGTCGGTTGATGCCACGATGTATCGTCAGATGATTGGATATTTGATGTACCTGACGAATACGAGACCAAATATTTGCTTTGCTGTGAACACATTGAGCTAGTTCCTGACAGATCCAAGACATGTTCACTTGATTGCTGCAAAGCATATTTTGAGGTACCTGAAGGGTATAGTTGATTATGGGCTCAAGTATGATGCGAATCAGAAAATTAACCTAGAGGGTTATGTTGATTCAGATTGGGCAGGCAGTGCCACTGATAGGAAGAGCACTTTGGGATGCTGCTTCAGTATGGGATCAGGTGTGATCTCCTGGTTTAGCATGAAGCAGTCCTGCGTGGCATTGAGTACAACCGAAGCAGAGTATGTCGTAGCCTGTTCGGCTAATTGTGAGGCAGTATGGCTTAGGAAGCTACTGTCTGATTTGTTTGATCTCCAGTTAGAGGCGACTTGTATATTCTGTGACGACCAGAGTTGTGTGAAGTTGTCCGAGAACCCAGTATTCCATGACAAGTCAAAGCACATTGAGATCAAGTATCACTATATCAGGGATATGGTGCAGAGTGGAGCAGTGAAGCTCCAGTATGTTGCGATGGACGAGTAGATAGCCGATGTGCTGACCAAGCCGCTAGCCAGAGTGAAGTTTGAGTACTTCAGAGAGAAGCTTGGTGTTCTTCAGATCGAGGTTCCTTCCAAGGAGAAGTGATGAGTCCGGAAGATGCCGATGCACATGAGCCTTTTCGACATGGTGGTAGGTTGGTCCTCCCATGTGCGTTGATGTAAGTGTTGAGCCTCTCCGACATGGTGGTAGGTTGGTCCTCCCATGTGCGTTGATGTAAGTGCAGTGCCTTTTTGACATGGTGGTAGGTTGGTCCTCCCATGTGCGTTGATGTAAGTGCAAAGCCTTTCCGACATGGTGGTGGGATGGTCGTCCCATGGTCGTTGATGTAAGTGCCGATCCTTTCTGAATGGTGGTAGGTTGGTCCTCCCATGTCGGTTGATGTAAGTGTTGTGTGATGTGCATCTGGGCTGTGCTCCGTGTGACGATGAGATGATCTGAAGACGATGAGGCGACAATAGGAGACGCAGGTGTTTGAAGAGGCAATGTAATGACTGGTCTTGGGTTGTACCTACTTGATGGCTTGCTCGCAGAGATGATGAATACCTACATGAGGGCTAGGCCTACATCCAACATGAAAAAGCGCTGGCTCTGTAGAAATTCCTATGACGAGTAGAACCAGAGATAGCACCAATCGATGGTCGACATGACGAGGATTACAATAGCAGTGACAACGACGATCTAGTGTTGATGATGATGTTCCAACATTGTTGATCCAACGACGAAGACCTGTGTCCAGATGTGTTGATGACTGTGTCAAGAGAATACCTTCCTAGTTAAGAGGGAGTGTTAATGTAATTGTAACTTCGAAAGATATTCACTTGTATTTTATATTGTATTTATTATTGTATTTTATTTGTACCTCTGCCGGAGATGTTTATTCCTCGGGTCGGAGAAGTCATTATTGTATTTGGGTCATGTAAAGTCATTTAGGTAAATCCTCCCATGTAAGTCGGGGCATTAGTTCCCCTAGAGTCATTTGTATTGGGGTGTTTAAGTTCCCTAGAGTAGTCGACCCAATCAACTTAAGTTGAGGCCGACTTGTCAAGTGTTAAAGGTAAAGTATAAATAGAGAGACAGGGTCTCTATTTATTCATTCATTCACTCACTCAAGTTTGCATTAGTGAGAAGGAGGACAAGTTCGCACAAGTGGAGAAGAGAGAAGCTGCTGAAGACCATCTATATTTTTGGGTTTTACTTTTGTGACATTGTATTGGTGATCGTTCTATCTCTGAGGAAGTTGCGGGGTTTTCTCCTTTATGGTTTCCTCGAGGAAAATATGTGTCTCTTGTGTTTATGCTGTGCTTGTTATTCTCTCAATAGGATCCTAGATAAGTATTGATTAAAAGTTGAAAAACTAACAATATCTTCAGTGTTGATCATTCCAAGATGAAATAAATTATCTAGATCTCTAATCAAGGAATTAAAAAATATTGAAAAGAGGGTATTTGGTAACTAGCCCCTTGACTAATAAGAGCTTCTCTACTGGAGTGAAGAGTAGATACAAAAAAAAGCAACACCAAGCTTAACAAGAATAACATATATGAGTTGGTCATTTGTCTTGATTATTTTATATTATGCAACTAAAAGGTGTTTTGAACGTAGATATAAAATATTCAATGCAAGAGAAACCATTGAGGTTTAAAACAATCAATTGGTTGTCAAGTTGGTGGGTTCAAATCTCATTATGTTTACCAAACATGATTTCCAATGTTTGCCATGCGACATCTAGGTTCTCAATTCTTTGAAGGTGAAACGGAAGATCATTGGAGATGGACATTTTGATTAATCAACATGATTCATCATTTTTATTATCCCATTTGGATTTATTTAATTTATTAAGAGGGACAATTTTTGTTCCCAAGGAAAACTGATAATGCCCCCTACTTTGTACTAAATCCTCCATATGAGATTTCCATGAGAACTAGTTGGTATTGGTAAGCATAATCTCTCTTGGACAAGCTATATTCAAACATTTTGGTAATATGGCTTCAAAAATATAAACTAATGGTGCACAATGAGGTCGTTGTGTAATAAATAATCCCCCCCTTTCACTAACGTTTTCTATAAGCTTACTTTTACAAATAAGCTATTAAGAAAAAGGTAACCCACTTTTATAAAACAAGCGAGAAACACTTTTACAATGAAGTTACTTCATAAATTAAAGTTGCATGAACCTTTTCAAAATATAACTTAGTAAAAGGAGTTGAACTCAAGACCTCTTATTTAATAAAGTAACGTTTAACCAAGTGAGCTAAACAAAATATATAGTAATGTTATGAAGGAGAATTGAGGTGTTGTTGTTTTTGTTGTGAGAGAGTGTGCCTACCCCAAAAAGATTGCTTTTGTCCCGCAAAACACTTTTACACAACCAAATACAAACAACAAGTGAAATTTTGAAACTAAAACTAGAAGTTCGTTAGCTTGCCTAGAAAATGCAAGTTTTCACCTTGTTTTTTGTTTAGCAAGTTCGCACAAGGTGCATGAAAAAGAGCATACACAGTGAAGAAGGCCCCTTCTACTCTATTTTTGATTTTTTGAGTTCACACAAAGTGCACGACAAAGAACACACACAAGCCAAAAAGGAAACAAGCTAGGAATACAATAGAAAACCAAAGTAAAGTATGAAATGGTATGCGAGATTTAAAAAAAAATTGTAAATGTAAACATTATACCTCTGGATTTGATAAATTGGTTGCATTTGGGTAAACATAAATATTTTCGATTGAAATGAAAATAATTTCCAACTTAAAGAAGTGCTCCGAACGGATGGAACATCACTTTTAGCCTAGAAATGCATTGAAATAACATAATCTGGAAATCTTTTGATGGATGTAGCTACACAGGTTCAAGATCTCAATCATCAATGGGAGCAGGTATTTATAAATCTTTAATACCATGTTTGGATAAAATAGGGTATTTCCACATAGGTCAAACACCTTAAGAAACCACTCACACAAATTGATCACAGATCGACACGCCAATGTATTACATGGTTAAAACCCTTACAGAGGGAAGCAACCCATGACCCTAGCCAAATGACCACTTGAAAAAATATATCAATGAAGATGAAAAATATTTACATATGATTTTCTCACAATTGATCATTAGCAAATGTCCCTCCATACTCTTTAAATATATATCATGGACCAATCATGTGTTAAGGCATATAACAATATAGCCATTAAGATTGAGGATAAGATAGACTGTTGGATCACTTTATGTCTAGAACATATCATGGTTGTTATATTACATAAGTATTGTTAATGTAATTGTAACTTCGGAAGATATTCACTTGTATATTTTATGTTGTATTTGTATTTTATTATTGTACCTTCAACGGAGATGTTTATTCCTCCAGTTGGAGAAGTCATTATTGCATTTGGGTCATGTAAAGTCATTGAGGTTAACCCTCCTTCGTACGTCGAGGCATTAGACCCCAGAGTTAAGTTATCTATGAGTTATTAGACTCTCCTAGAGAAGTCGGCCCAGTCAGGTACAAATAGGGGCCGACCTAGTTGGGTAAAATTCAAGTGAAAGATAAAGTATAATTAGAGAGGGTTCCTCTCTCATTTGAATCATTCACACACTCACTCACTTTGCATTAGTGAGAGAGAGGAGAAGTTCGCACAAGTGGAGAAGAGAGAAGCTGCTGAAGACCTTTTCTATTTTTCGGTTTTACTTTTGTGACATTGTATTGGTGATCATTCTATCTCTAAGGAAGTTGCAGGGTTTTCTCCTTTATGGTTTCCCCGAGGAAAATCTTTGTGTATTGTGTTTATGCTGTGCTTGTTATTCTCTCAGTAAGATCCTAGATAACTATTGATTAAATTGAGAAAAACTAACATGGTATTAGAGCTAACTTGAGAAGAAGACATTGTGTAGCTGCAGAAGCTAGGGCTTCTTAATTTTTGGGTTTCTCTCCACAGATCATCAGCAAAAGGAGGCTAGGCTAACTCGCCTAAGGAAGGCGCATCTTTTTGTTGAAGCAAAAATTGATTCTGAACATTTTCAATTATTGGCCTGTCACTACTGCGGGAAATTAGGGCTTTTCACATAAGTGGAATTTTGGAGTGCAATCAACATAGGGAAGTGCTCCTCCTCAAAATCGAAATTTAGAGACCAAGATCGAAGTTTTTGGTTGGGTAAAACTCCTGGAAAGTCAAACCCTAATTTGACTTTGGACTAGAAAAACCAGAAAACCAGAAAAAGCCAGAAACTGTAGATCCAAAATTCAAAGTCAATTTTCAAGGGTGAATTTTTGGAATCTTCAGAAACCAAGTGTACCAGCATACTCGCTTCATCTAGGGGCATCTTCCTGTGAAAGCAGAATTCAATTTCGAGAATTTTCATTTTTCGGCTCATCACCGCTGTCGGAGGAAAACTAGGGCATCAAATATTTTGGGTTTCTGTTCACTGATTTAGGAAAGTGAGTACATTGGACAACTCACCTTGAGTAGGTGCATTTATCTGTCCAATCAAAAGTTCCAAATTTCAACTTTGGAAAATTAGGGTTTCTCTAACAAACCCTAGCCAGCTCCAAAACCAATTTCAACAAATCAAAGTGGTAAGACCTAAAAGCTTTTCTATTTCCATTTGAAGTTCTCATTAAAGATGTCTCACCACACCAAGCTTGAGGATAATCTTGAAGGTTATGATAACTTCAGAGCATGGAAGTATAGGATTGTGCTTGTCCTAAAAGAGAATGAATTGGACACCTATGTGAATGAAGAGGTTCCAGTTCCAGAGGGAGATAAGGCTAAAGCTCTACACAAGAAGAACTTGGTCAAGGCCAAGAGGATCATTGCTAATTCTATTAAGGATCACCTCATCCCACATGTCTCTTCCCTAAAGACATCTAAAGAGATGTTTGATTCCTTGACCAAGCTATTTGAAGGAAAGAATATATATCAGAAGATGACCTTGCGAAACCAGTTGAAGAATGTGAAGATACAAAATGCAGAGACCATGCAGTCCTATTTTACAAGGGTCTCTCAACTCAAGGAGCAACTTGAAGCTGTGGGAGAAGATGTAGAAAATGGAGAAATTGTGATGACCACCTTGAATGGTCTCCCTAGGTCACGGGATTCCTTCATTCAAGGGATTTGTGCAAGAAGGAAGTTAATCACATTTAGTAGGCTATGGGAGGAATGCTCACAAGAAGAAGCTCGACTTGTAGCTCGAGAAGAGAAGATGAGAAATGAAGACCAGGCTCTCACAACACACACCAGGAAGAATAACAACAAAAGGGAGCATCCTCATCACAAGAAGGAAAAAGACCAACACCAGAATCAAAGGGAGAACCTTAGAAGATCCATAAAAGATCTATCTAACATTAGATGCTATACATGTGATGAGAAGGGACACTACTCCAGAGATTGTCCCAAAAATAGAAGTGACTCCAACAAGAAGAAGACCAACAAGAAAAGACATCATGCTCACACTGCAGAGGATGATGGACCTCCAAGGAAGAGAACCAGAGAAGACAGTGAAGATTCTTCAAGTGATGAAGAATATGCATTGTAATGAAGGTAAGCAGTTATATGGGCTCATTCAGAAAGTTCCACCTCATAAGGTGTAACTAGAGATGACTTCCAGTATTACATGAAAGGAGTAGAAGAAGCTACTGCAGAGTTGGACTCCGAAAAACAAATAAAGATCAATAATCTATGGAAGAACCTCTCATCCATTTTCAGCATTGGTTAAGGAAGCAAAATATCAAGAGGGAGCACACTCCAGTTGTTCTAAAAGGAAGCAAAGGTTGATAGGGAGTCCACCCAACAACCAGACAAAGATAAGTATTTGAATTGTCATTTCTTATATATCTGATTACTTAAATAATATTGTTTAGTCATGTACATACTTATGCTCCTAGATTTAGGATGTATATCATGCATGTTAGAAAAGTTGCATTAATGAACACGATACTACTAATATGCAAGTAATGGGTAAGTGGCCTATGGTGTTGTACAACATCCTATTTCTACTTATCTAGAATGAAACCTCTTTGTTGACATGTTGGGAGTAGTGCACACTCTTAACAATGTTTTGGTAGAGATGGAAGGCATCTAGGAAGTTACCGTATGAATACAGGATATGGATGAATGTTGTGTTGAATCATTGGCTAAGATAGTTGCATGACTGTGTGACCTATGTCTTTATGCATAAGAATTTGTTTTGAAAAATTATGAAATGTTTCTGATCACGCAACTAAATTGACTTTTAGGAAAGATCGTGTACTATAAGAGAGATTTGTTTCGAAGAACAAGTGACGATGATTCAGCTAGAAGATTTATTAAGTCAAGCTGAAGACACTGAAGAACCTGAAGCACCCAGGATCCGAGATACAACTATAAATGAAGAAACCCCAGACGAATATGAAGAACGCAAAATAGAAAACCCATAGGAACCTGTAGATCCACCACGTGAAAAGAATTCTCACAAGAGGAAACCAACATGGGTACGAGAAGCAATTCAAGATGCAGAGAGATATGGAGCTCCAGAAGGAATGCACAGAGAAAGCAAGAGATCGAGGCCATACTCCAGTTATTTAGCCATGTTGTGCGACATCATTGACAAGGAACCTGCCAACTATGAAGAAGCGACAAAAAGGAATGAATGGAAGGATGCCATGATCGAGGAGTACCGGTCGATCATGAAGAATGATGTCTGGGATGTGGTCCCGAGACCAGTAGGGAAGTCTGTTGTGACTTCCAAGTGGATCTACAAGATCAAGCATGCTGCATATGGCAGCATAGAGAAACAAAAGGAGATATTTGTGGCACGTGGCTTCTCCCAGAAGGAAGGGATAGATTATGAGGAGACTTTTGCACCTGTAGCCAGATACACTTCCATCAGATCAGTACTTGCTTTGGCTTCAGTGATGAAGTGGAAGGTACACCAGATGGATGTCAAGACAATGTTCTTGAATGGTGTAGTAGAGGAGTAAGTGTATGTGGAGCAACCACTCGGATTTGAGACACATGACAGGGAGATTCATGTGTGCAAATTGAAGAAAGCCTTATATGGATTGAAAAATGCACCCAGGATGTGGTACGACAGAATAGACAACTTCCTGAATAGTCTGAGCTTTACCAAGAGTAAAGCGGAGTCCAACCTTTACTACAAGGTTGAAGAAGGGAACCCAATGATACTTCTACTTTATGTAGATGACCTGTTTGTGACAGGTGAGGATGGGTTGATTAAGCTTGCTGCCAAGTTCTAGATGAAGGACTTGGGTATGATGCATTATTTTCGAGGTATGGAGGTGTGGCAGATTGCGGATGGAATATTCCTTGGACAAGGGAAGTATGCAGTAGAGATCCTGTAGAGGTTTGGGATGATGGATTGCAAGGCCATGGCCACACCTATGGAATTGAACCTGAAGCTATTGAGTGATGCTTCATCAGAGTCGGTTGATGCCACAATGTATCGTCAGATGATTGGATATTTGATGTACCTGATGAATACGAGACCAGATATTTTCTTTAATGTGAACACATTGAGCCAGTTCCTGACGGATCTGAGACATGTTCACTTGATTGCTGCAAAACATATTCTGAGGTTCCTGAAGGGTATGGTGTATTATGGGCTCAAGTGTGATGCGAATCAGAAGATTAACTTGGAGGGTTATGTTGATTCGGATTGGGCAGGCAGTGCCACTGATAGGAAGAGCACTTCGGGGTGCTGCTTCAGTATAAGATCAGGTGTGATCTCGTGGTTTAACAGGAAGCAGTCCTGTGTGGCACTGAGTATAGCCGAAGCAGAGTATGTCGCAGCTTGTTCGGTTATTTGTGAGGCAGTATGGTTGAGGAAGCTATTGTCTGATTTGTTTGATCTCTAGTTGGATGCGAATTGTATATATTGTGACAACCAGAGTTGTATGAAGTTGTCTGAGAGCTCGATGTTCCATGACAAGTTGAAGCACATCGAGATCAAGTATCACTATATCGGGGATATGGTCCAGAGAGGTACAATGAAGCTCTAGTATGTTGCGACAAACGAGCATATAGTCGATGTGTTGACCAAGCCGCTGGCCAGAGTGAAGTTAAAGTACTTCATAGAGAATCTTGGTGTATTCCAAATCGAGGTTCCTTCAAGAGCCATTCTCACATGGTGGTAGGTGTGTCCTCCCATTGTGTAGATGTAAGGGATGAATCCTTTCCCGAATGGTGGTATATTTTTTGTCCCATGTCGAGTGATGTAAGTGCTGTGTGATGTGCATCTGGGCTGTGCTCCGTTGACATTGAGATGATATGGACGTGATGAGGCGACAGTAGGGTACACAGGTTTTGAAAGGCAATGTAATTAGTCTTGCGATATACATAGGTTTTGCAAGGCAATGTAATCAGTCCTTTGATGTTCACAGGTTTTGCAAGGCAATGTAATCAGTCCTGCGATGTACACAGGTTTTGCAAGGCAATGTAATCAGTCCTTGAACCTCTTATTCAAGAAGAGCTAACTAAGCTACTAGATGTGAATGCCATATTCAAGCTCTGTCATTCTACCTGGGTTGCAAAATTAGAACCCGCTAGGAAAAAGTTAGGAAAAATCAAACTGTGTGGATTTCAAAATTTGAACAAAGCATGTGATAAGGATAGCTACCATGTTCCTTCATTGGAACAAATTCTATAGTTTGTTTTTGGTTTTGAAATCTTTTCATTATTAGATGTTTTTTTTGTTACATTTAAGTTTTGGTAGTTGTCTGATCGGATAAATACCACTTTTTATACAAAGTGAGGAACACATGCTTACTGGAGAAGAACCTTTGGTTAGGTGCTATATTTCGACATGCAATGGGTATAGCTTTTAGAGGGATGATTGGCCAGAGTGTTGTAATATACCTTGATGATGTGTTATGATGTATACTAATAAAATGTTAGATCACTTGCAATAGCTAAAATAGAATTATGAAATGTGCAAGAAATCTAGCATTTTCCTTAATCCTAAGAAGAGCATCGTCATTGTTTCAAAGGGAAAATTACTGGGGAATATCATTTTGAAGGATGAGATATCCATTGACCCAAAGTGGACCAAAACTATTTTTCATATTCCCATTCCTAACAACAAGAAGACCATGCATTCTTTCTCTAGGAAGATTAATTTTGTTCCAAGATTTGTGGCTGATTTTGTAGAGATTGTTAAACCATTGCAAAAGATGATAAAAAATGATGTTGAGTTCACCATAGTTGAAAATCAAGAATTTGATAAGATCAAAGCTACAATTGCTACTACCCCAACATTACACAACCCAGATTTTGAAAATGATTTTCATTGTACACATTTGAATCTAATCATTCAATCACAACAATGTTCACTCATAAAGATGACCAAGTAAATGAATTTCTAGTTTTGTTCATGAGCACTGGTCTATAAGGAGTTGAGTTGAACTTCCTAGCTATTGACAAACAAGCTCCACCATTTTCAAAGTAGTAAAGAATTTCAAACCCTACATCTTGAAAATCCATACAAAGGTAATCGTGCCTCCCCTAGTCGTAAGATATTATTTGTACAAAAGGAACTTGGTGAATGGAGATGAAACTAAATGAAAGCCATCCAAGAATATGACCTATAATTCAAACCCACGAATATTATCAAAGGTCAAGGTCTATGCAAATTTATTGCTACATCATTGGACCCACTTGATTCAACTGAAGAAGGTTGGGAGCCTATGAAATACCCCTTTATGTCCAAGAAGTATTACATATACCTGCAGGCATAGACTCCCCGTACAATGAGCTCAAGAAGTATTTGCAACACAACAAAACTCCTAGTTTTCTAAATTCAAACATAAAAGATCACTGAGATTCGAGTTCTCTTAGTGTTAGCTAATAAATGACACCCTATTCTATTAAAACTATGATGAAGTACTTCTAAGGTGTCTTGAAAAACAAGATGTTGATAAAGTATTACATAACTACATGGTAGACCTACTAGAGGACATTTCATTAGTGATACCATGACACATAAAATTTTAAAGGCCGAATACTACTGGATGGCCCTTTTTAGAGACACACTCATATGTCTAGAGATGTCAAATACGTCAAAATTGTGATGGGCATGAAAAGGAACCAACCATCTGACTACTTACAATTAAATAATTGTTCAAACAATGGGGTTTATAAATTATAAGGGAAATCAATACTAACTCAACCAAGTAGCACAATTACACATTGAACACTACAAACTACTTTACAAAATGGATTGAAGTTGTTCATTTAATGAAGATGAATGAAGAAATAATCATCCATTTTTGGAGAAACATTTGATTACTAGGTTTGGTGTACCATTGATGCTTGTTTTTGATAATGCTACTTGATTTTATTCTATGAATTTAATAATTTTTTCTTTATATAGAGGAATTACCTCATCATACTCATCCAAATATTACTCTCAAGGCATTGACATAGATAAATCCACCAGCAAAAGCTTCATTCGCATCTTGAAGCAGATTGTAGTTCCATAATTTTTTTTAACACAATGCCTTGCCAAATGTCCCGTGGGATGAGTGAGTGATCCCAAAAGATACCTTAGGAACATCTCCTTGTTTTCTGATGTATGGGAAAGAAACCATCCTCCCTCGTAACATTTTCTTACCCTCTCTATAGCTATCTCAAGCCTCAAATGGGTAAGCTTTTCCATCTATCCAAAGTCGAATCATTACCATGTTAAACTTGGAAGAGGAAAGGGAGAAGGCTAAGAATAAGTTTGTATTTAACCAACAATTGTTAAAATATGGTTTGATAAAAAATTTGTAGGTGACAAAGACTTTCTAGTTAGGGACTTGGTCCTGAAGTGTGATAAACCACATGAAGATGAAGGTAAACACACTAAATTCCACAACTTATGGCTTAGTCCCTATTAGATAGCTAAAAAACTTGGCCTTGGTACATACACACTGCAAAGTATGGAGGGGAAAATGGAATCCCTTCCTATCATTGGATAGATTCTGAAACAATACTTCAGATAGATTCTTCTTAGGAAGTTAGCTTGTACATGAGTACGCTTTCTTTATCTTTGCTTATTTTCGTAAGTTCCATTTCAGGATTTGCTTTGTTTCTTTTATTTTTGAGCCTTTTACTTTTAGTTTGGTTTGCTAATTCCTTATTTCACATCATTTTGGTTTTCCCCTTTTGTTCAAATAATTTTGGTGTTTTGATTTTTATCCTTAAAGATGATGATTTCACGTTCAAAGCCCTGTTGACTTCATTGGAATCCCCAAGTGTAGATGTCCAAAACTACGAAACTCTCTTCTGAGTTGTTTAGATAATGACTTTAAAAATACAATCCTCACGACAAAATGAAATAAAGGAAATAATGGAGATTGTGATGCATTGCAGGAAAATGAAATGTACAAGATTCTTGGTTGTATGATACGTTGCACTAAGCAGAAAATTTGCAAATTTTAAGGAATGTGATATGAAAGAACACAAAATTGCAACATCCTGTGATATGAAAAATTCATATAAAGTGTTATGAAAAAAATAAAAAAGGATACCACACAAGTTGGCTTGAATGCATTCTCAAAAGTCACTATAAAGAGGGCAAAGAGGGCAAAGAGGGCCATATTCTTCCATTTCAACTTACCAAGGTAAAATAAAATGGATAAATAAGTTTTACCTTTACTCTACTATCACCATTGTAGGTAAACTTCAGCCACTTGTGGAAACATAACCAAATGATATAATTGAGACTTCCTGCCATTGAGCAGCCTATCCACTCATCATCATTTTTCTCTTGTTACCAAGTAGGCATGCCTATCTCATTTTACTTTTGAATTCAAAGAAGGCTTTTCTTCCTTGAAAATAATAGTTTTAATTTTTTTGCTTGTTATGACATACCCTTACCGACGATCAAAATCCATTCTAATCCAACAAAGAAAACTAATTTAGTGAAGCCACTGTAGCAACTTCTAAAAATTTTGCATTTTTGCATACCCACACATCCGCTTACCTTCAAGAGTTCTCTTAATATTGTGACTATGGAACTAACAAGGAAATACACATGGACTCTACATTATTTTTGTTCCTAACCTTACTAATTTCCACTATTGTTGACATGAGTGAATTATAGGGCTCAAAGACGGGTTTGAAAAGACAAAACAAATAGAAGGAAGAGATTCACAAGATCAACTTATATAGGGAAGAATAAATAGAGATAGAAGTGGACATAGAGATCCCATGATCCCTCTATGGGGATACCTTGTGCAAGATAGATATAAAGACCAATTGTCAAAAGGGAGATATTTATCAAATGTTTAAAGAGGAAACATATCTAGAGCTCCCTTTGTCACTAGGAGAAGTAGATCCTGATGCTGGAGTTTATTAGATGATCAGAAGGTTGGGTCTCCATGTTCGGGTACACAGGGTACTACCAAAGGACCGAACACCAAGAGCAACCACTTCACACAAACAGATTACAGATCAACACACCGATGTTTTGACGTGGTTTAAACCCTCTTGAGGGAAACACTCCACGGCCCCGGCCAAATAGCTTCTACGGGACAATTTATTATGCAAAGAAAGAAAGTTACAAATGAGCTTCTCATAATCGATCAACTAAACAATGACCCTCCATGCTCTTTAAATAGAGATCATGGACCAATCGAGTGTTAAGTCACGGATCAAGGTTAGGTTTGATCTAAGAGAAGTTGAGCCGTCGGATCACTCTATGTCGGAAACATATCGTGACCATCGGATTAAGTATTTACAAATGCATACTAATGCATACTAAAGAAACACACTATCCCTAACGGATATATTACACAAGTTGATCTTAACTAACTCCTAAGTGTCTAAATATCCTAACATCCCCCCTTAAGAACAACTTGGGATAGGATTGAAGGATTTACAAAAGTGACACTATTAGGAGAAGGAAGGAGGCATTATAGCCTATCCCCCCTTAATGATAAGTTCCTGAACTCCTAACATAGATCGAAGTTTAGAAAACTTTGCTTCTGTAAGAGACTTGGTGAAGATGTCTGCAACTTGATCATCTGTAGGGCAAAAGAGCACTTCAAGAACACGATAATGAACAAGATTTCTGATGAAGTGCATATGTAGCTCAATGTGTTTTCTGCGTTGATGTAGAACTGGATCTTTGGCAAGCTTGATGGCACTTTGATTGTCGCACCAAAGTGGAGTAGGCTGCTGCTGCTCGAATCCAAACTCTGAAAGGATATGTCGAAGCCATAAAGCTTCCTGACTGGCATTAATTGCTGCTCGATATTCTGCCTCTGCTGAAGAAAGAGCAAGAGCTTGTTGTTTCTTACAAGCCCAAGTAATAGGTCCAGATCCCAGACTGAAAACATAACCTGCAGTAGACTTTCGATCATCAGGATCGCCGGCCCAATCTGAATCAGTGAAACCGACCAACAAAGGTTTCCCCCCTGTACTGTAATGAATCCCAAACTGAACTGTACCTCGAATATATCGAAGTATTCTTTTAGCTGCTTTCCAGTGACTTTCATGAGGTGTCTGCATATAACGGGCAACACGACCAACGACAAAGGAAAGGTCAGGACGGGAATGAGTCAAGTATAAGAGACTACCAACAAGCCGACGATACAAGGTGGTATCGACTTCAGGTGAAGTACAAGTGGCAGAAAGTTTGACTCCAGACTGGAAGGGAGAAGGGGCTGGTGTACAATCTTCCATGTGAAAGCGACGAAGAAGGTCACAAGCATACTTAGACTGAGAAAGAAAGATTCCTTCTTTGGTTTGCAGGACTTGGAGACCAAGAAAATAATGCAAATGTCCTAAGTCTGACATTTCAAAATTTTGTTTAAGACTGGATTTCACATGGGTTATAAGCTTAGGGTCACTACCAGTAAGAATAAGGTCATCAACATATAGAACAAGTATGACGAGATGGTTTCCTACTTTCTTGGTATAGACATTGGGGTCAGAATGGCATCTAGAAAAACTAGTGTCAAGGAGAAAGTTATCCATTTTGGCATACCAAGCTCTAGGAGCTTGCTTAAGGCCATATAAGGATTTCTTAAGGCGGCAGACAAGGCTAGAGTTATTCTGAACATAGCCAAGAGGTTGTTCCATGTAAATTTCCTCCTGTAAATTACCATGTAAGAAGGCAGACTTGACATCCATTTGATGGACTTCCCAGTTGTGTAAGGCTGCAAGGGAAAGAACAAGGCGGATGGAGTTCATTTTTGCGACAGGAGCAAAGGTTTCATTGTAGTCAATCCCTTCAACTTGGGAAAAACCTTTGGCAACTAACCTTGCCTTAAGTCTTTCAACACTTCCATCTGATGCATACTTAGTTCTGTAGACCCATTTACATATGACAAGTTTTCTTCCTTTTGGAAGAGGTACAAGATCCCAAGTATCGTTCTCCATTAAGGAACGATATTCTTCATCCATGGCTGCATCCCAATCTGGATTCCCTGAAGCTTCTGCAAAAGTTTATGGATCATGATTCTCGAAAACTTGAGCCAAAAGAGAAGAGGCTCGCTGAAACTGAGAACGTGTTCGACGTTGATCTCTAGGATCACCGGCAAGATCACCAGCTGCTTCACATGTTGAACGGACCCATCGAGGAAGCACTTGTGCTGGTGCAACTGGAGGAACATGAGCAGGCGGAGGTGGATTTTCATCCTCATTGTCATCATCAGAAACCGGAGTTGAAAACCTGTCAAGGAAGTTGGAAGAAGAAGAAGGAGGCACAAACGTTGAATCAGGCTTGCAGGCCAAAGATGGCACAATCGCCGAGTTAGGCTCGCAGGCCAAGAGATTTTCATCAAATTTAACATCTCTTCTAATGATTATAGCATGAGAATGTGGTTGAAGAAGTCTATAACCTTTTACATCTTCAGAATATCCAACAAATATGCACTTTTCACTTTTAGGCTGCAATGCTTTCCGTTTTTCATCCGGAATGTGAGCCCATGCTTCACTACCAAACACACGAAAGTGACTTACATCAGGTTTAATTTTATTCCATTCTTCTTCCGGTGTTATACCTTGTAATGCTTTTGTGGGGGTGCGATTAACTATGTAATTTGCACAATTTATGGCTTCAACCCAAAATTGAAGACTTAGTCCCTTAGATTGGATCATACAATTAGCCATTTCTTTTAAAGTGCGGTTCTTCCGCTCAGCTACACCAATTTGTTGTGGTGTATATGGAACAGTGTGCTGTTGTTGGATGCCTTGTTCAGTGCAGAAAGTAGTGAACTGTTTGTTAACATATTCTCTTCCATTGTCAGATATTAACTTAATAATTTGATGACTAGATTGTTTTTCAACAAGGGCCTTGTAGGCCAAGAACATGTTAAATACTTCGCTCTTAAGTTTTAGGAAATAAACCCAAGTGCGTCTGGTGTAATCATCAATGAAAGTTAAGAAATATTTGAAACCAGAAAAGGAAGCTGATGGAAGAGGACCACACAAGTCACTATGCACAAGCTCCAAGGGAACCGAGGCGTGCCAAGAGGCACGTTTGTCAAAACTGTCCCGATGATGTTTTTCGAATACACAACCGGAGCAAACACCATCCCTGCAAGATACCATCGGAAGACCTGTCACCATATTTTCTTTACATAGTTGTTGCAATGAGCGATAATTTAAGTGACCAAATCGCTCATGCCAAAGTTTGCTTAAGTTATCACTATGAGTAACAAAAACTGAAGGGAAAGGTGATGACCCAAAGTTGTTAAACTTGTACAACCTGGTAATATCATCAACAATTCTGGTAGCTAGGACCTGTTGAGGATCTTTAAAATCCTTGATTACAACTTGGTGAGGTGTAAAGGTCACAGTTTTACCTTCACCAGAATGAGTGATCTGATCGACTGATAACAAATTGCAGGAAATTCTTGGAACACATAGTACATCACTAAAATGACCATTATCTACTGGAACTGTTCCAGCTCCTACAACACTTAGAGATCTATCATCACCAACAAATATTTGTTTGGTGTTACATTCGTGCATAGTAGAAAAGATGGCTTGATCCTTAGCCATATGATAAGATGCTCAAGAATCAATGAGCCATTCATTTGAAGTAGAAGAAGAAGATGCATTATAAGAATAACCAGAAGCACAAAGTGCATGTCCATGAGAGGCAGATTCTGAAGGCGAATCTAGGCTGATGTGGTGCTTCTTCATTGCTGCTTCCAAGGCTGCCATCTTCTTGAAACACTTAGATTCATCATGATTATCTTTCCCGCAATAGTTGCAATGATGCTCAGTCTTCTTGCCTTTTGGCTTGGATCCTTTGTCATTTTTTAAAGAAGGAGTTGACTGAGAGGGTTTTGGACCCTTGTTTGACTTATTATTGCAAAAATTTTGTTTCTTGGGAGGCTTGGAATTTTCTTTCTGTTGGGACAATAAGGATTTCCCAGATGTATCTGCATTGTTGATTATTCCAAGATGAATGAGTTTATCTTGTTCCCTAATCAAGGAATCACAAAAGGATTCAAGACTAGGTTCTTGATAGCTAGCTGCATTCAAGGATGCTTTCATGGAGTAAAATGTAGATACAAAAACAGAATATGCAGGTCCAAGTTTGGAAAGAATATGATAAATGCATTGTTTGTCTTCCCTCTCAATCTTACATTCTGCACATAAGAGCTTAAGAGTTTTGTACTTAGATAAATAATCTTGAATGCATGAAAAGTCACTTGGATTTAAAGAAATCAGCTCATTTTCGAGTTGGTGACCTCAAATTTCATTGTGTTTACCAAACACAGATTCCAACTTGTCCCAAGAAGCATTAGGTTCATCAATTCCAGATATGTGGAATCGCAAATCAGTAGAGATTGACATCCCAATCAATCCACGAGCTTCATCACATCTATTTTCCCATTTTATTTTCTTATCATCATCAGTGGGTTCTTTTTCTTTCCCTGTGGTAATTCTGAAAAGTCCCCTACTTCGTAGAACATCCTCCATACGAGATTTCCATGAGAAATAGTTGGAACTGTTAAGTAGAATATCACAATGGGGGGCCATATTTGTAAATTAATGGCTGTAAAGGAAGAAACCAATAGTCTGTAGGTGAAGAGCTCGAAAAAATAGACGGTTTAAAAAAAAACCGGCACTTAAAACTGACTCTGTATGATGAAGTTATGCTTGAACAAAAAAACTGTTGAAGATGTCCCCAATAGTGACGTGGCAGCTAGAGAATGTCCAGCCAAAAAAAAGAATCCCCCTCTTCCTAAGATGAACCTTTTGACAATCACTTTACAAGAAAGTTGCTTTAAGTGAACCACTTTTGTTAAATAAGTGATTTCACTTTTACAATGATATTATTTTTAAATAGTGCAACAATAAAAAAACTTAAGTGACTCACTTGTATTTTTATTTTTTATTTTTATTATTTAAGTGAGATGCACTTTTACAATAAAGTAACTTGAAATTAGAAATTGCATGCACTTTTTCTTTTAAAAGTAACTTCCTAAGACTTGAACTCAAGACCTATTAAAGAATAAAGCAACTTTGAACCAAGTGAGCTAGATTAAAAGGTATGTAAAATATGGGAATGAGGAAGGGGGCTTTTTTTTATTTTTTATTTTTTACTCTTCTCGCTCGGTTTGCGTGCTCGTCCTTTTTCCTGCAAAACAAACCACAAATCCAAACAAAAAAACTTTTCCACACTTGTGGAGTTAGATCTTGTTAGCTTTCTCGGAAAGTCTATGTTTTCTCTCTGTTTCTGATTTGCCGAGATCGCGCAAGGTGCACGACAAAGAGCATACGCAGCCGAGAAAAACCCTTTCCCTTTCTGTTTCTGATTTGCCGAGATCGCTCAAGGTGCACGGAAAAGAGCATACGCAGACGAGAAAGCAACAATCCGAACCCAAAAAAAAATCTGACCGTAAAAAAGATGAAATATGAGATTTTTCTTTCTAAAAACCGAAAATAAAAAAATGCGTCACTGTAACATTATACCTTCAGATCTGATGAAATACGCGTTTCTGGAGCAACCAGGAACCGTTTTCGATCAAACGAAAACTATTTCCGAATGGAAACGACGCTCCGGACGCAATGGAACACCTCCCACAGCCCAGAAATGCACATAAATACCAGAACTAGAAACCATTTCGAGTTTCGGCAACAACAGTTCAAGATCTAGATCATAATCGGAAGTGGCACTTCATAAAAGCTTTGATACCATGTTCGGGTACACAGGGTACTACCAAAGGACCGAACACTAGGAGCAACCACTTCACACAAACAGATCACAGATCAACACACCGATGTTTTGACGTGGTTTAAACCCTCTTGAGGGAAACACTCCACGGCCCCGGCCAAATAGCTTCTACGGGACAATTTATTATGCAAAGAAAAAAAGTTACAAATGAGCTTGTCATAATCGATCAACTAAACAATGACCCTCCATGCTCTTTAAATAGAGATCATGGACCAATCGGGTGTTAAGCCACGAATCAAGGTTAGGTTTGATTTAAGAGAAGTTGAGGCGTCGGATCACTCTATGTCGGAAACATATCATGACCGTCGGATTAAGTATTTACAAATGCATACTAAAGAAACACACTATCCCTAACGGATATATTACACAAGTTGATCTTAACTAACTCCTAAGTGTCTAAATATCCTAACACTCCACAAAGTGGAAGCCTAATCAATTGCATTTCCCTATGCCAACATCATATCCAGGTCAATCAACCATTCTAATATCGAAACCACGATGGTAAAGAATGTAGAAGGAAAAACTATTGCCTCATTTTAGTCTTCATGCCTGGATATAAATTACAAGTTCCACAAACCACTCATAGATCTCAAATATTATGGTATGTCCTTAAATACCAAGCTCTTCTCAAAGGTTGGTGGATTAATAAGAAATATTTTAGGGCTAGGAGATCGAGTGTATATCCAACAACACATGAAAACACACTATAGAATAATTGTATCCTTAATAAGTGTTTTTTATGGAGAAGAGGATGCAACATAGTTTAAGGAAGCTTGGGTTCCATTGTTATACCAAGTCATGAAGGTTGGAACAATCTTCAAATGGCCCTTTATCTTGTCTTCCTCATTGATCCATTCTACATCCAAATCTAAGTACATAGCCACATAGATCCCTTCAATATTCCACATGTCATCATACCTATTATATGTGGCATGTTTCATGAATAGTTTCCCAAAATTGGGATGGTAGTGGCATCTTAGTGAGAAGCATATCCATGTGTACTATCACACTTTATGGGAGCACAAATTTAGAATTCAGTATACTATGACATGTGGACATTTTATGGCTCCTTTGTACAAGCTAATTTTTTGTGAACCTGCTTAGTGCATGGAAAAGAAGGTTATTTAGATAATAAATGACACCAAGGATCAATATGTCACTAAAAAGGGAACATATATAAGAGTGTCTAGAGTCACCAAAGGCCCGCATCTATTACGAAATTTCATCCCATACAAACTCATCCTCCAATAAGTAGCCTATCAAACCTTTATGAATGGAGTTGGGTAGCTCTCTCTTGAGACAAGAAAGAATTGTGACCCTGCTTTTCCTTTTATATAGGCTCTTATGGTATAAAAATGTGAAGGAAGAAAAAAGAGGTCGAGTCTCTTACTAATTTCTATTTTGGAGAAGAAAGGTTCAAAATACACGACCCCCTCAATGTGGTAGCTTGACATTTCCTCGCCTTCAAATACAAATGGTCCTATTAGAATGAAGTTTGGAAAGAGGAATATGTTTATAGAAGAGCTACATCATTTAATGAGGTAGTGTCGAGGACCAATAAAAAAGCCAGGGATAAGAAAGATTAGAAGAAAGAACAATTGGAAAAAAGGGTAGAAAAGGAATCTAGAAAGAAGGAATAAACAACAACAAAAGAAGCTAGGATCAAAGTAAAAAAGGAAGTAGTCGAAGCATGAGTTGAGTCAGTAAGAAAGAAGAAGAATTGAGACATCAATAGGTAGAATAAATGCAACAAGAGGCAACCAAAAATAAAAGAATTGAATATACGAGACTTTCCCAGGAAGCAGAGGCAATGGAAGAACAAGAAGAAAAAGAAAAAGCAAGGGAGGAAGTAGAGATGAAAAGGAACGATGAAACTTGAAACATAGAGAATATGGATATAGGAGATTCCAATGTTGTAACATGTTTTGACCTTGAAGGCCATCCAATATAGGTGGCCATTTTCCCCTTAATGGTTTGTGTTTAAGAAAATTCAGCCCCTAAATGTTTGAGGTAGTCACAATCTTATACACATTTGTCTTTGATATGACAACTAAATGAGTGCTAAGAAAATTGCGAATAAATCTCAAATTTCTAGGTATTTAAGATATTACAGTCACTATCGAGACTCCAATCATAATAGAGATAGAAGACAAATTGGTAACATTGCTTCTACATGAGTTGTTTTCTCCCAATAAACTGGATGTATGTTAAGAACATGATTAATGATATGGAACGTTAGAAGTGAAGGATAAGCAACCCAGAGGAAGAGATAAAAGAGTAAAAGGAAGATTTGACTTGCATGGTTGAGTTCAAACCCTGCAATTTTGAATTGCAAGCCAAATTAAACATTGGATAGAGGCTAATGTATGATGATCTATAGGAATTTCAAGGTTATGCTACCTAGTTCCTCACATTTCTAGATATTGTTAAAGACAAAAGGGTGATATTGCATGAAGTTCATATGTTCTTTGACAAGTTGAAGAAATGGAAAACATAATAAAATGATGCACAAAAGACCTCCCCTTGAATGAACAAGAGGGTTATTCAGTGCAACTATGATGCATTAGAAAATTGGCAATTAAAAAGATCATCCCTTGAAAGAGACATCACCACCTCAATGAGTAGCTGTAAGCTCTTGCATTTTGCTATTGTAAGAGTCATTGATTGATGCCATCTATCCCACTCATGGAAATGAGTTCACCTAACCAACCAGTGATATTTTGAATGACTTGGAGGTTACTATTAGATGCAAAAGGATAGCCATAAGGAAAACCTCAAGGATTTTAAGGAGACATTGAAGGAATACATTGCAACTTTTTCAAGGGATATCAACTTGATTAATCCATACCTTAGCATGCTCAAAAGAGGGGAGGTTGTCTTTGAACAATTTATATTTAGGCATATATTAAGTATCTCCTCCCAACGTGAAGTATGGGAATCTTATTTCGACGATAAATCATATGGTCAAGTATGACCCCATGAAAGGAAAAGATCAATGTAGATTTTTTTTAAAGGACAAAAGCAACAAACTGAAAAGTCATAATTGCTAAGAAGGGAAATCAAGGGACCAAAAGGTAGTTATGAGAAAAGGATGTAACATGTAATACTCTAGGAGAGAAAGGGGATTTTTTCAACTTGAATATTTTGTAAACCTTTTTACGCAATTTTAATAAGGAGAAGTATTTACAACCAATTTTGTAGGCGAGTCTTGGATTCTAGTTTATTGGGCAACAAACTATTTGTAATGCTTGTTTTCTACAGGGATTGCTGTAAGACTATATCATCTCTATTATAGCCTTTTATGTATGGAAATTTATATTCTTACTCTGTTTTTTTTTGCATTGAGATGGTGATTGTAAGACTGTGAACAGTAATTCAATGGCAATATTTTCTTTTCAAGCCGAAAAAAGATAACTTGTTATTCTTATGGAATCAAAGTTACATAAAAAACAAACTACAAAAAATTGACTTTTGGATCAACTATCCGTACGGATTGTACTACTAATACCCCGATATATCTAAGTATCAATATAAACAACTTTTCAAGTTTGATACATTCATTTTGCTGACCACCATGGATGACTATCATCCCCCAAAAAAGAACATGCGTTTGTAAACAAAAAACTGAGCCGAACTATACCAGATCGTCGAGCAAAAGAAACCACACTAAAACAGATAGTAAGTTCCTACATCAATAGGAACATCATCCAAAAATTCTTCATAATGAAGAAATCCATCCATATGTCCCACTGCAACCTTAGATAAGTGATCGAATTCCATGTTAAACTCCCGGTAAATATGGATGAAAGAGAGTTGAGTAAAGAACTCCTTAATCTCCAAAATTCTATTCATCCAATGACTAAGATGAAGGACATTTAACAATGATTTCCCAGCGATCTAGTTGATGATTACCTGTGAATCACCTGTCACCTGTAGTTTTTGAATACCTCTTTTCCTGGTGATCCATAGGATACCCCATAAAGCCAGCAGCTCCGCCTGTGTATTGTGCTAGTTCCAGCACTCATCTTAAGATTTATGGTGTGCCCCAACTTTATATGTAACACCATACCTGCACCACAAAGTCCCTCCCTCCGTGCCCCATCAAAATAGCCGACAGAGTAAGAAGTATCAAAACTTGGGGGAATAGGAGATCTCTGTTTATTCTTTACCTTGTTTGCGTTGACTTCCCTGAACAAAGCTATAGCTTTAAAAGCTACCTGTGAAGAATTAAGTCGTTTATTTTAAAAAATAAGGCGATTCCTATTTTTCCAAAATTCCCAGGTTACATATAGAGGAAGTTTAAGAAATTTTGACTTCTTTAGAAACCAACACCTCATACTTTCCTGAAAGTTATCCCGTTTCCAGATGTCATTGAAATTCAAGATCTCTTGACAGGTTCTCCAAACATTAATTATAAAAGAGCAAGTCACGAAAAGGTGAGACACAGATTCAAAATTCTGAGAGCATAGAATGCATATATCTGGGCCAACAAATCCACGTATCAATAAATTATCCCACGTAAGTACTTTGTTTTCCAAACATAACTAGATAAAAAAACAGGTCTTCAGGGGAATTTTCCATTTCCAAATATTTGAATACCACCAATAAGGCTCTTTTACAACATGTTCAGGCACCAGAAAGTCATATGCATATTTTGCAGTAATGTTTCCATTGGAGTCTTCCCAATCCCACACTAAACAATCAGGTTTTCCCATTAAGCGAATACCAACTGCATTTAACTTTAAAATATACATTTTCCATTCACTGGCCTCTCTGCCCATAAGTCTTAGATCTTCAGATTGCATCCAAACAGAAGAGTGACACCCAAGTGCTGTTTTGAAATAAACCTGAGCAAGGACTTCAAGTTTTCTGGAATGTAGAGACTTAATCAGTTGCGACGAAAGTATGAAATCCTCCTGTAAAACCATGATAGGGTTGATACCAATATATTCCCAAATGCCACGACCGATATTCCAGCTTAACCGCTTCTTCATAATAGGTAACTCTTGCATAAACCTGTCCAGATAACCGACGAGTTCGAGCAAATAGCAGGAGTGTTTTTGATCCATATGAAGGGCAACATGGATTTTAAATATTTATTTTTGATCACATCATTCCACAAGCTATCACAAAAGAGAGCACGCCACAGGGTTTTTGTACCCAAGACATCGTCGAACCAGAAAATATGTTTCAACCCCCAGCCACCAAAGCATTTCGGGAGAGCAATATTATGCCATGCACACTAATACATTTGACCATTTTTGCCACACAACTTCGTTGCTATTGCAACACATTTTCGTGGCTATAGCAACGAACAAGATTCTCATTTTTCGTCACACTAATTTCGTGGCTATAGCGACACGTCAAAACAACCGTCGCTATAGCCATGGTATATGGACGACACGTGTTGGCTGCAGATGTACTTTCAGAAGACTCAAAGCTGTCACTCTAGCGACACTTTGCGGTGGCTATATCGACGCCCATACTTGAGATTTTTTCGTGCTGTTGGTAAGGAAGAGTTGCTATAGCGACACACAACCGTGTTAATTTTTGAGCATTAATTCACAATACTCTAGGATCTTTACTGAGAGAATAACATATACGGTATATCAATGCATATCAATCATAACAAGCATGTCAATCATCACAAGAAGCAAAAGCATGAGATACAATAGACACACAAAGTTTCTGTGGGGAAAAACCTAAGGTGAAAAACCCCACAACTTCCTCAGAGATAGATAGAGCAATAGCACAACCGAAGTACAACCAAAGTACAAGAGATAGACTCTTCTTAGCAGCCGATCCTCCTCCTCACATGTGTGCCACTTTCCGAGTGAAGGAAGTGTGAGTTCTGAAGTGATCCAAATAGAGATCTCCCGATCTTTATTTGTACTTGTCCTGTTTTCCCAATAACCTTATGGGGCCGACTTGTCTAGCTAGGTACAATAACTTCATATTACATTATATTGGGTCGACCCCTTACAAGGTGGTCTAATAACCCATCGGCAAGTTAACACACTTGGGACACTTGTGAATGCAAATGACGACACTTCCATATAGAGGAATAATACATCTCTATAGGAGTACAATAAATATATAAGTGAAATATATTCCGAATTTACATATACATCAACACTCCCTCTTAACTAGGAAGGTATTTCTCGATACAGATCTGCTAGCACAAGTCTTCTTCTCTGGATCGTCATCATCGATGCATCATCCTCGAATCATCGTCACTGCTGCTGCTATCTCAACTAATCTTTGAATCTACTCATCATAGGAAGTTCTACAGAGCCAGTCCTTTTTCATACTGGATGTAGGCCCACTACCTGTAGGTCTTCATCATCTGTGCGAACGATCTGATAGAGGTGGTCTCTCAGAACTAATTTTATGTGCTGATGCAATACTTGACAAGAGCATCCCAGGAAAATTTATGTGCCTAAGCACGACCTGCAAGATCTCCCAAGACTGATTACATGCATCCCCTTCATAATACCTTTAAAGAGCATCCCAGGAACATTTATGTGCCGCGGCACGATCGACAAGATCTCTAAAGAGCATCCCAGGACTTATTACGAGCACACAGCTCAACCTCTCGGATCTCCAGGACTGATTACATGTGAATAGACAATACCTTTAAAGAGCATCCCAGGAACATTTATGTGCCACAACACAACCGACAAGATCTCTAAAGAGCATCCTAGGACTTATTACGAGCACAAAACTCAACCCATAAGATCTCTAGGACTGATTACATGTCTCCGTAGTAATACCTCATCCCAGGACTGATTACGAGCACACAACTCAACCTATCGGATTTCTGTGGACTGATTACATAATACATAGCAATACCTCATCCTAGGACTGATTACGAGCACACAGATCAACCTATCAGATTTCTAAGGACTGATTACATGCTATTTGCACAACCTGCCACATATCATCTCTGACCTCCAAGTATCAACCTGATACTCATGATCTAACCGATCATCATCGCACAAAGCATCATCTTGATGCTCATGATCATACTGATCATCATCACTGTACCGTCCTGATACATATCATCTGGAGCAACATCTTGAAGCTCGTCATCATGATCATACAATGCATCCACCTGATGCATACCAAGTATCTACCTGATACAGATCACCATACATGATCCACCTGATCATACAATGTATCCACCTGATACATACATAGATACATGATCCACACAATGTATCCACCTGATATATATCAACATACATGATCTACCTGATCATACACAGTATCCACCTGATACATATACAGATACATGGTCCAAGCATCCAACATGATGCATATACAAATACATATAAATGATCCAACTGATCATATCCAGCATCCAACATGATGCGTACATACATATACATATAAATGATCCAACTGATCATATCCAACATCCAACATGATGCGTACATACATATACATATAAATGATCCAACTGATCATATCCAGCATCGTCCTGATGCATATATAGAGCAGTAACTGGAGCATTGTCATGATGCTCATCATCCAGTGCTTACATCCACAGCCATGTGAAGGATCCTCCTTCCAACATGATTGGAATGGCTTCAGCAAATGTCTCCATCACTTCTTCCTCGAAGTGTCGTCGATCTGAAGAACACCAAGCCTCTCTCTGAAGTACTCGAACTTCACTCTAGCTAGTGGCTTCGTCAGCACATCTGCAATCTGCTCATCCATCGCAACATACAGGAGCTTTACTGCTCCTCTTTGCACCATATCCCTGATATAGTGATATTTGATCTCAATGTGTTTCGATCTGTCGTGGAACACCGGGTTCTCAGACAAATTCACACAACTTTGGTTATCATAGAAGATAACAGTAGCATACAACGGGAGATCAAATAACTCAGACAGTAGCTTCCGAAGCCATATTGTCTCACAACTAGCTAAACAGGATGCAACATACTCTGCCTTGGCTGTACTCAGTGCTACGCAGGACTTCTTCTTGCTAAACCAGGAGATCACACCTGATCCCATACTGAAGCAGCACCCAGATGTGCTCTTCCTATCTGTAGCGCTGCCTGCCTAATCTGAATCAACATAACCCTGTAGGTTAAACTTTTGATTCACATCATACTTGAGCCCATAATTAACTGTACCCTTCAGGTACCTCAGGATATGCTTTACAACAACCAGGTGAACACTCCTTGGATCCGTCAGGAACTGGCTCAATGTGTTCACCGCAAAGCAAATATCTGGTCTCGTGTTCGTCAGGTACATTAAGGACCCAATCATCTGCTGATACATAGAGACATCGACCGGCTCAGATGAAGCATCACACAGAAGCTTCAGGTTCGATGCCATAGGTGTGGCCATGGCCTTACAATCCATCATCCCGAACCTCTTCAGGATATCTACTGCATACTTCCCTTGTCCAAGGAAGATCCCATCTGCACTCTGCCACACCTCCATACCTAGAAAATAGTGCATCATCCCCAATTCCTTCATATCGAACTTAGCAGCAAGCTTCCTCTTTGTATCGGCAATGAGTCTATCATCTCCTGTTACAAATAGGTCATCCACATATAGGAGTAGTATCACAGGATTTCCTTACTCAACCTTGTAGTAAATATTGGAATCCACTTTACTCTTGGTAAAGCCCAAACTAGATAGGAAACTGTCCATCCTACCATACCAAGTTCTGGGAGCTTGCTTCAAGCCATACAAGGCTTTCTTCAATCTGCACACATATGAATTCTTGTCATGTGTTTCAAAACCGAGTGGATGCTCCACATACACTTCCTCTTCAACTACACCATTCAAGAAAGCAATCTTGACATCCATCTGGTGTATCTTCCATTTCATCGCTATAGCCAGGGCAAGTATTGATCTCATGGAAGTGTACCTGGCTACAGGAGCAAAAGTTTCTTCATAATCTATTCCCTCTTTCTGAGAGAAGCCATGAGATACAAATCTTGCCTTGTATTTCTCTATACTGCCATCTACAACATGCTTGATCTTGTAGATCCATTTGGAAGTCACAACAGACTTTCCTTCAGGTCTTGGGACAACATCCCATACGTCATTCTTCATTATTGATTGGTATTCTTCGACCATGGCATCCTTCCATTCTTTCTTTTCCGCTGCTTCTTCATAACTGGAAGGTTCTTTGTTCATGATATCACAGAGTAAAGCAACATAGCTGGTATGTGATCTAGTTCTCTTCTTTGCTCTGTGTTCTTCTTCTGGAATGCCATATCTTTCTGCATCTTGAATGAGCTCTCTAGCCCATGCAGGTTTTCTCTTGTGAGAGTTATTCTCACGGGGTGGATCTACAGGTTGTTGCGGATCTTCAATTTCACGATAAACATCTGGAATTGCTTAAGTCATGGTAGTGTCTTGAAATCTAGTTTCCTTAGGTTCTTCATAAGCTTCAACATGTGTCTTCCTTGATTTGATGAATGCTGAATTTTCATCAAATGTTACATCCCTGCTGACATCAATTTTCTTGAACCTTGGAAAGTATATTCTGTAAGCCTTCGAGCTTTCACTGTAACCCACAAAGATACCCTTTTTTCCTAAAGGATCTAGCTTAGTCCTCTTTTCCTTTGGCACATGAGTATATACTGGACAACCAAATATTCTGAGATGGCTGACTTTAGGTTTCTTAACAGAGAAGACCTCTTCTGATGTCTTGTTGTCCAATATCTTGTGGGGTGTTCTGTTCTGCACATATACAACTGTCCTAGCTGCTTCTGCCCATAGGTAGATCCTAGTCATGCAGCATTGCCCTTGTTGCTTCCATGATTGTTTTGTTCTTTCTTTCTGCAACTCCATTCTGTTGTGGATCGTAAGGGGCAGTCAACTCCCTCTTAATCCTTGAATCACTGCATAGTTTCTTGAAGTCACTTGAAGTGAATTCTCCACCATTGCTGGATCTGAAAGTCTTGATTTTCTTATCAGTTTGGTTCTCCATCAGGGTTTTGAATTCCTTGAACTTATCAAACACTTCATCTTTGTTCTTCAAGAAGTAAACCCAAGTCTTCCTGGAGAAGTCATCAATGAAAGAGACATAGTAAACATACCCACTCAGAGAACTGGATGACATTGGACACATACATCGGAGTGGATAATTTCCAAGATACTTTTTTCCTTGCTTTCACTACTTGGAAATGCCTTCTTTATGTTCTTTCCTTTTGCACATCCTTTGAAAACACCTTCATGCTTGGTCTTGATTTCAGAAGACCTTCTACAGCTTTACTTGCAATTGGTAATGCTCTGTAGTGCATATGTGCAAGTCTTCTATGAGAAAGTTCACTTGGATCCATGGAATCATGCATCATGGCATGTTCAGGTTGTCCCTTCAATTTGTACAATCCTCCCTCTTGCTCTCCAATCACCATTGCATCATCTATGGTCTTTCCCTTTGGCCACATTAGAACTTGGCCATCCACAAATGCAACCTTCATACCTTTTGCATCCAATGCGGATATGGAGAGTAGGTTTTTCTTGAGTCCAGGTACATAGAGAACTTCTTTCATCTTCAAGGACTTTCCAGAATCTAGGTTGGAGGAGGCTTCACCACTTCCTTTGATAGGGTATTGATAGTCATCCCCAAGTTTCACTTTATGGGGTGATTCATGTTCAGATAGATTTACAAAATATTATTTAAACCCAATCATGTGTTTGGAAGCACCACTATCAATAAGCCAATCATTACAACCATGAGAGATAGTACCTGTGAGAGCAGAGATTAGAACATACTCTTCTTCGCTTGATGAGTCATCATCACTTTCTGTTCTAGCTTTCTTCCTGGGAGGTTCATCATCCTCAGCAACATGAGCATGATATATTCTTTTGTTGTTCTTCTTCTTCTTGTTGAAGTTGGTATCTTCTTTCCTTTTCTTGGGACATTCTGAGGAAAAGTGTCCTTTCTCATTACAATTGAAGCACCTCAGATCTTTCTTTTCTTTGTGATATGGATGAGAAGATTTCTTCTTGTGATGGGATGGCTCCCTCTTGAACTTACCTTTCTTGGTGTGTGCTGTGAGAGCTTGATCTTCATTCCCCATCTTTTCTTCTCGTGCCACAAGCCTTGCTTCTTCTTGAGAACATTCCTCCCATAGTCTACTGAAGGAGATCGATTTCTTTCTTGCACAGATCCCTTGGATAAAGGAGTCCCATGACCTAGGTAGGCCATTCAAAGTGGTCATAACAATTTCACCATTCTCCTCCATTTCATATACAGCTTCAAGTTGTTCCTTGATCTAAGAGACTTTGGAGAAATAAGATTGAATGGTCTCTCCATTCAACATCTTGACCCCTTTCAATTGATTCCGCAAATTCATCTTCCGATTTATGTTCTTCCCTTCAAATAGCTTGGTCAGGGAATCGAACATAGCCTTGGGTGTCTTTAGTGATGACACATGTGGAATGAGATGGTCTTTAATAGAATCAGCAATGATTCTCTTTGTCTTGACCAAGTTCTTCTTATGCAATATCTTAGCCTCTTCATCCTCTGGGATAGGGATCTCTTCTTTTATGTAAGAGTCCAACTCATTCTCTTCCAGGATTAACCCAATCCTATACTTCCAAGCTCGGAAGTTATCGCCCCCTTCAAGCTTATCCTCATGCTTGGTGTGGTGAGACATCTTAAAGAGTACTTCAAATGGAAATAGAAAAGATTTAGGTCTTACTTGATTTGCTGAAAACTGGATCTGGTCTCGGATTAGTGTTTGTCATAGAAACCCTAAAAATTCAAAATGTAAATTTCAACTTTTTGAAAGGATAGAAAGATGCGCCTTGATGAGCTAAGCAGCCTGGTGTATTCAGAATTTGAGATCTGCAAAGCTTCACCCTTTAGAAATGCCTTTTAATCTTCCCGGGTTCACTAGTGAGGACCCTGAATTAGGGTTTGAGTTTCACGGAGCTTTATCCAGCCAAAAATCTCGATCCAAAGCTCTAAACTTTGATTTTTCCAAGGAGCTTCCAGCTATGTCTTTAGATTTCAGAAATTCCTATTTTTGAGGAAACCCTAATTTTTAGGGCCAAATTGAAAGTGCTCAGAACTGAATTCTGATTGGACAGATAGATTATCCTTGATGAGTAGAGTCAATCTACTATACTGCTTTTCCAAAATATGTGGAGAGAAACCCAATAAACACGAAACCCTAGTTTTCGTCACTGCACAATGTCTTCTTCTCAAGTTAGCTCTGATACCATGTTAATTTTTGAGCATTAATTCACAATACTCTAGGATCTTTACTGAGATAATAACATATACAGTATATCAATGCATATCAATCATAACAAGCATGTCAATCATCATAAGAAGCAAAAGCATGAGAGACAATAGACACACATAGTTTCCGTGGGGAAAACCCTAAGGTGAAAAACCCCACAACTTCCTCAGAGATAGATAGAACAATAGCACAACCGAAGTACAACCAAAGTACACGAGATAGACTCTTCTTAGCAGCTGATCCTCCTCCTCACATGTGCGCCACTTTCCGAGTGAAGGAAGTGGTTGTTCTGAAGTGATCCAAATAGAGATCTCCCGATCTCTATTTATACTTGTCCTGTTTGCCAAATAACCTTATGGGGCCGACTTGTCTAGCTAGGTACAATAACTTCATATTACATTATATCGGGCCGACCCCTTACAAGGTGGTCTAATAACCCATCGGCAAGTTAACACACTTGCGACACTTGTCAATACAAATGACGACACTTCCATATAGAGGAATAATACATCTCTATAGGAGTACAATAAATATATAAGTGAAATACATTCCGAAGTTACATATACATCAACAAACCGTCGCTATAGAGACACACAATCGTCGCTATAGAGACGCACATACTTCTTTTTCCCTAGTTTTGCTAAGGAGGCGTCGCTATAGAGACGCATGTGTGTCGCTATAGCCACGCAAATATATTTGCTTGTTTTGTTTTGTTGCAAAGAAAGGGTCTCTCTAGCGACACAACCTAACAATGTGGTGTCGCTATAGCGACAGTTGGCCTAGCAAATGGTGACGAATTTGCTATATTAGCGACGGAATGCACTATGACATCTCCGTCGCTAGTATAGCAAATTCGTCTCCATTTGCTAGGCCAACTGTCGCTATAGCGATGACCATCTCTATTTAAAAAAAATAAATAAATGAAAGTGGTGGTTGACTGGTATAAAACTTGGATACCATCAATGACAGCTTCAAGATAGCACATCATAGATGCAGCAAAACGTGGATACCCCATACTAGTTAACTCAAATTAATGCTTGGTAATACTTTTGGAAGCCAATTTTTTAAGTGTTTCTAAAAAAACAATCACTTATAATAATTGCTCAATAGATCAATAATGAATTGAGTGAAGCATTAGATCTTTATTAAATCACATGATAATTAATTGTATAAGATCAATCCAATGAACTATAAGATGCCAATACTTGTAGCAAATCCTATTATCATAATGACACTATGTCTTAGTACCAAGAGATATTGCTTATGCTTAAGATGAAAGTCATTCATAGCATGGATATCTTTAATGACATAACTCAAACTTTAGTGATTTAGAGGTATCACACTTTTATGGCTCTTAACATAATCAACACATTTGCCATCATAAATCCTTATTGCATTCACTTATAGTAAAAGAAATATTACCCATCAAATCTTCCCATCTAGTGTTACTTGTAGCTTATAGCATTTAGCTTTGATTTTCATTATCAATAACATTTCAAGGCATCCAATCAATACTTATGAGGAAACTTCACAATAGCATTAGGTCTGTATCAATTTGTCAAGGTAAAGAGCCATACCTAGATAGTCAAATACTGCAAAATTGAAAATCAAATCCCTTATGCCTGAGTAATTCATATGACAGTGAAATCCATCCCACAAATGTGAATTGTTGAATTAATTTGAGCTCCTATAAGTGTGAATTAACTGAAGTATTAGGATACAAGCAATGAAATCCAAGTACTAGAAAATGATCCAACTTTGAAGATTGAATAAAAGTGATTTAGTTTGTAGTTAATATCACCATAAATTACCTTAAAGATACTTTGGATGTTTTACTAGTTTTAATGTCACAAATGTACCATCAGGTTAGTAATCTAAAAGATCTATAACAGTGAACAAAAGTGAGCAATGATCCACCAGTTTATGATTCTGATAACCAATGTATGATCAACAAATTACAATGTTTATGGAATTAAATGATGATAATAGTGACTAGCAATAAGATCCTACTCAAACCCTCTTACTATGTATCACATTTGAAGTATATAACAGTCCTAGTAACAACAGTAATTTGGTCTTAGTTATGTAATTTAGGGTCTGTAGGATTATGTAATATCAAGTGGTATAGGACAACCAACAAGACAATGAATACAGTGATCAATTAATCCACAAACAAGTGTGCTAAATACTTATTTGATCCTGCAAATTGTTCAACGATTGTAATGTGAAGTTGATTGATGGACTGTCATATATTATGCCAATAAGATAGTGATTTAGGGCTGTGTAAAGGAGGTCTTATGACAGCCAACAGAACAATGATAACATTGATCACTTAGTCCACAAAACGAACTACCCTCATTACCGATTTGATCTCAATAGAACATCAATGAATGTATGAGCAGTATGAGGGGACAAAATAGTGATGAAGATGACCAACAGAGTGTGGGATTTTCAGCAATATAACAGTGTATATGTTGATGGCGAAAATTCCTTGTAGCAGAGTATATTAGCAGCCCCAACAACAGAGATGATTAATGATCAATACAAATAAATACACATAGCCATATCCAGTTAGGCCCTCTCTTTCACAACCACTACCGCCCAAGGGACATTGCCCCCCTCTACAACTATCGACAATTCTAATGAGGAACATGTATTGCGACCCCCTCACTCATCCTCAATAGAAAATTCCAGTGCTAACAAACCTTGACATCCTCAACAAAGCATCACACACAATACCATACTAATCAACAAGAATTTATACAAAATTCTGAGGTGCCTTTAGCAGAGCCACTGCCAATCCCTTCCTTTGTCCTAGTGATTTACAGAATGACAATAGCAGTTTCTAGAATCAGGCCAACCATTAAGGGCTTCCTTGTTGTTGTAAAACATGGGGTCACGGCCTCTCAAGGCCATCTAGACAAATAATAAGTCGAAAAGACAAAAGTTAATGCAGGGAATAGGCAACAGATCTCAGACCTTGCACCATTACCAAAACCCTAACTCTCTTTGTTCAGCGGGATGGATGTCTTCAGTCCTGGGTATTTTAGGCAACATAGATACACTCCTCATAGTGCAACATCTTAGCAAAAGGGATTCTATTTGAAGTATTTCCCAGAACAAAATAAAATAAAATAAAAAGAAAAAAAAACTTGAGACTACATAGCTGAATACCCTCCAACAATTTTACTCATCATTCTGCACCATCTACAAAATTTGACACCCACATGCCCTTGAGTTCCTCATTCCACATTTGAATCGTGGGACTAGTATCATTTTCCTGAAACAAAAGCTTTGTAACAATTTAAAACTCTGATTTTATGCATCATCCCAAGTGGAAAGGTTAACTGTCAGTGAAGCAGAAAAATTACAAGTTTCCCGGGTATTTTGGAAAGATTGTAGTCACCACTTACGGAAGTAGTAAGTGTGGCAATGATTTTGTACTCATTACCAATTAATTGAAGAAGAGAATTTTATTAAATTAATCAACATGTGCTGCAGCTCCACTAGTCAAGCCCTTTTATATAATTGCAAACCCCAGTTAAATTCTGTAAAATTATGGAAATTACTCAAAATTTCAGAGGAGACACCCTAACCTACAGGTTTGTTTCATCATTAGAGATAGGGTGCACCTATTCTCAGCCCTAGGAGATCCGGGAAGTGATATCGACATCAGAAGGAGGATTTTCTAGCTTGTTTTGGATTCCTGTAGCAGTTGCCTCTATCATTAGTAACTATGCCCTAATCATGGAGCAGCATCCACTCCTCAAGTTTGCTCAAGCACCAATCCTCAAGTTTGCTCAAGCAACCAGCCTTCTATCAAGAAGTTCATTCCCACAGCCTTGGATGTTAGGAGAGTTGATTTACCTCATTCTTGTGCTCCCCCTAAGATCAGACAGTTAGGCCCTCTCTTTCACAACCACTACCCCAAGGGACATTGCCCCCCTCTACAACTATCGACAATTCTCATGAGGACCATGTATTGCGACCCCCTCACTCATCCTCAATAGACAATTCCAGTGCTAAAAAACCTCGGCATCCTCTCATTTGTCTTAGCTTTGAGGCTTGGTTGTACTTGTACCCTTCTTTTGTATCTTCTTTTGTCTAAATATTTCACTCTTGGTTAGACATACTTCTTTATCTTTATGTTTTCAATATTCATATAAGACTTGCTTTTGCATTCCGACATTGTATTTACTCGAGATGTACCTTTTAGTCCCATTGACCTGCTTTTGTGGTCATTTGTTGGACATTAATAAAATTATCTTTTCTACCTTTGTAATATGCAGTATGGGGAGAGCCCAATGGATTAGCTCAACCGGTTAGAACATATTTTCAAGACAGAGTTCATTGTAAGGTCTTTGGTTCGAGTCCAACTAAGGTTTGAGTATTGTTAAGTCTCATTAGGTTACCAACTACTATCATGATCGACACTTGATCTGCCCTTCATCCAAATATTCGATGGAAGAAGGGGGGGAATGCTACAAGGTTTACCTTGGAAAAAAAACTACACTTAAGAGGGGGGAATCCTACAAGGTTCACCTTGGAAAAAAAACTACACTTAAGAGGGGGGAATCCTACAAGGTTTTCCTTAAAAACACTATACTAAAGTGGGGGGAATCCTACAAGCTTTTTCTTGGGAAAAAAGTAATAAGAGGAGGATTTGAGTTATCAAAAGAAATATTGTACATTGGCAAAGGCAATATTGTATATTGACAGTCAAGTTTGGGTCTAGATAATTAAACACATTTTAATACCCAAAAAAAACGTTTGAGGAATGCAGCCTCGTAAAGGAGAAGGATGAGGAGAAGCAGAATGTTGCTTTTGGAAGGTAAGTTCATGTTGTATTCCTAACAAACCTAGATTATATGAAAATTTTTCCCACTTCTATTATGGGAAAATTTTTGCACAAGAGAGAATGATTTGCGTTAGGAGGTGAATATCATTCACAACATAGTTGTGAGACTCACAAGCATAGTTGTGAGACTCACCAGTCTTCACGACTTTTGACAACTCATTCCGAGGAAGGATACTCACCCAAGACTCACCAATTGGTCGAAACTTGCCAAACTCACCCGGAAACGTGCCAATTGCCACACATGCCCTTTAAGACAAATTATGGATGCCTAACTTAAAAGCAGAAGGATTTATTTCAAAATTGAGTCATCAGAAGCTACTCAGTTCCACTGAAGAAAACAATGATAAAAATTTACTCTAAAGGGATTCAAGAACTTATGCAAACAGAGTACCAGATTGAAAATTGTATGGCAGAGGCTAACTTATTATTTTTGCAAACACATTACTAAAATTGATCTTTCGCACTAAACTAAAGCTACATGAGCTTTCCATTGCTAGTTTGGCTATTTAGATGAGAATGAATCTGTATATTTGTGTGACCACTCTGTTATTGTTCCCCTTACACCATCATTATGTTTGTTCCCCTTACAAACTATGCTATGGACTGCCTGTGTTGTGAGAAATAGTCCATAGCATAGTTTGTAAGCCACCTCAGATATGCTAAGAAGTTTACTGCTCGCATTTGGTTATTCCTCATAAGAGTCTCATAACTTTAGGGACACACTCTTCCTCAGTCTGAAATATGCATTGTCTCATGAAAAATTTCAGAGGAGCCACCCTAACCTACAGGTTTGTTCCATCATTAGAGATAGGGTGCACCTATTCTCAGCCCTAGGAGTACCGGGAAGTGATATCGACATCAAGAGGAGGATTTTCTAGCTTGTTTTGGATTCCTGTAGCAGCTGCCTCTATCATTAGTAACTATGCCCTAATCATGGAGCAACATCCAGTATATGAACAAATCCAGGAAGATATTCCATATCCTCCACATGTGCATGTTGTCATAGACAATGGAAATAGTTAGTTGAAGCAATTCAATCATATTTCAGTACATATTAATTCAATACCAACCATTTCTTAAAATTTAATTTCTAAAAAATAGAAGAAATGGTATGCGTGATGAAAACCTAGTTTTTGTTTTCCTTTTCCGATTTAAGGAGACAAAACATTGCATTTTGTTATTATATTGTGTTGGCTATTGCTATTTACAATTTCAGTATGTATATCCCCGTAGGAAAACTGTATTTGGTCAAACTTGAAATATCTACATGGACAAACTTGCAAGGAAATTTATCATGGTTCTACTCTTACCAAATTTCTGTCTTCCATGGTCGTCAAATTCAGAAAACCAACAAACCATGTGACATAGGATCCTTCCTTGTGCTTCATTTTTTTCATCATGAAATATGATTCTGGAAAAAACTAAAGAATGCATCATTCAAAGCCTTTGCAAGCATATGCAAAAAATGGATATTGCAAAAGGTTTACCGAAAGAAACTCAATTAAAAATGAGTGATATTACAAGGAAATATATATTGGACTTCAAGCAAATGCAAAGCATTCAAACAATTTCCTGCCATAACAAAGCATTCAAACTATTTCCAGGCTTTGGGAAGTTCGTATAATTCTAAAGATTGAGGACTATTGTTTTTCCTATGTCAAATTGAAGGTTGACAAAAAATGATGTCAATCAACAGATCCTGGACAACAAATGCTGCCAATTATTAGCAATCAATATTCTGATATGAAAAAAACAAATTATCAATGCTTTAGCTTCTCATCAAGTTTGGTTTCCTGAACATAGTCGATGCTACAGGCCACACTAATAAGTCTAAGTACCTTCTCTCAATGAACATTTGGAAGAAGCATACCATCACCCACACCCAATGATCATCATGACACCCCACTAATATAGGGATTATTTCATCAGTGACCTGATTTATGGATCTTGATGTTTTGTGTCTCTTGTTCTATGTGCTGGAAAGCTAGACCTTATTTTATTATCTCTTTTGTATGTCGAGTGGAAATTTTTAATGCAAAGTAATGGCTCGCAAATAAAGCACACAGCGGACACAAACAGTAGAAAGCAAACTGCAGAGAACTAGGAGGAAATTTAGGGCCATATTTATTAAAATTCAAATAGCCAAATCTATTGGCCTTATAACAAAATCAGTGCTGAATTTGGAGAGGTCTCAGTCTCTATATACACGAAGTTGCTCTTCAGAAGGTACAAAACTGATTGAAAACTGAGTGGCCTTGACTAGATCAAAAAAATTGTTACAAAACTGAAAAGAGTTCATGGCTTCACTCAGTTAAATAAAAATCTTAAAAGTTTACAACTACATTTTTTTTTGTTTTGTTTTTTTTCTTATAAATTGTAAGAGGGTGGCTTCATCTTCTGGGTCTTGCCCCGTTGTAGTTGTTGTGCCCTCTTTTTCCATTGATTGTGTGGATAAGCAGTCCCGCACCATACTTCTGGTACGTCGATTAGTAGGGGGCGGAGGTGGATGGATAGGGGCATCATCTGCAAAAACCATTATAGTTATATAGATATAAGTGCGTAATTATTATTGATATACATTTTTCATTATTTTCAATTTCATTACAATTATCTTTACCTGCTGGCTGACTCAATTGGAGTGTTCATTGCCTCTACCATTTGTTCCTCTCCCGACTGAGCATGAGAAGGTATATGCTCTGCCATTCATAGAAAAATTTTAATTAGTAAACGTCATCATATTGAATACATCTGTTTTATAGCATACATACCTAAATGGCTAGGCAGCTCACCACCATATTGTGGTACCGGTTTGGTACCGCTAGCCTCGCTGCTTTTGTTGGTCTCACACTGAAAACAAAAAAAGACCTCATTTTTTGATGTAATCATTCATGGATAGATTACGCAAGTTCATTTTAATGATGTCCTTATTGATTTTATTTACCTTAGAGTCAATCGATGGGGAAATTGGGGTTTTCCCCATGCTTTTTCGACGTTCCAACACATGGTGATAACCGTACTTGAAGCCGAGCTTCAAGTCTTCCTCAGTGGCTTCATAAAAGAAATAATTTCCCTACAATGCATAAAACCATGTAAAGTGCTTGTTAGAAAAATCAATTAATTGTTCAATTAATTGTTGGCTATAGATAATGATCAAATGATTCTTACAATTCGTGCCCTTAGCTTTTGATATCCACCCTGGCCCAATTTGTGCTGCCCATGTTTTTCCATTCTTGCCTTTGTTGCTTTAGATGTGTCGGGGAGCCTATGAAAGGTTGCAAATACGTTAGATATTGCAACTTAAATATATTTGGAAGTTAAAAAAAAATATGATATGTGCCATACCTTCTTGAACCGATTGGCTTAGTCTTTCCTTGTTTTCTCGTTGCCTGCTCCTTTACATCCTCCATGAGCGCCTTCCACTCCTTTTTTGGAACCATCGGAGGACGCTCATACTTGTGGTTAGTTTGCAGATTGTCCCTATAATTTGCCTTGACATATTTCAAATTTAAGCCAGCTGCTGCGGTGACACCTTTTTTGTTGAAGGTTTCACCAAACAAGCTGATCATGTGGTTCAGCAAATCATCTTTCAATTTGTCATTTTGGGCATTCCACCGTGTACAAATGGTGGGCCCAAAAATCTCTAAGGCCTTTTCATGCAAGTTCTTATAAAAGACATTATTTCTTGCAAAAAACATATGATCATTAATTAAAACTAGGTTGAGTAATGTGGCTTAGAATTACATGAATACGAAACACATAATAAATTAAATAATACCTGCAATCTTTGGTATCTTGATTGGAATACACTCGCCGTCCACCAAGAAGCTAATGGGCAATGATCCCTTGCTAACCACATGCATTGAGCCAGGATAGCAACTATCACAATCGGTGCTATGGTCCTCTCTATCATCATGTGGAGTAGCGATGTTTGAAGGGCCATCTTCACCTCCAACATCCGTTGAGGGCGTGGCATCTAAAGTGCGCTCTTCTGTAGGAGTGGAAAACAGCCTCGTTGGTATGTTAGATCTACGAAGTGTTGAAGAATCGCTACTAAGTATACCGCCCTCTGCAGTATGTTCTTCACACACTTTTTTTGGCTCCAAATAACTCTAAGGAATCCAACTTCAATTGATTAGAACATTTCAAAAAAAGAGAACTAAAATATCATAAATGAATATATGTAGTTCGTAAAAACTTTCAAAGATGCCACTTACCGCGTATTTTTTTTTTTATCTTTTTCTCCAATTCATCAATTTTTGCTTGTATTTCTTCAGTCATTGGATCGATTAAAATCAGTTCAAGAAATTCGTCATTGCACTTATTCAAAGCCATATTTAAAGCCATTTTCACAGTAAGCATTGGGTCGGTTGAATAACGTATCCCTACTTCATCACCTTGACGTGGTGTGCTCTGCGAATGTTGATAAAAAAATCACATAAAAAATATATAATGCATATAATAACAAAAAAAAGTACTATAATCATGTTTAGGTACTATTACACTATCATTTACCCGATGTGACGACATTGGTGCCTTCCCACGGTCACCCTGCCACAATACAATAAGCAAGACATTAATATCGATAACTAAAAATTGAACCATGTATAATAAACTTTTTTAATATAAATTTTTTTTTATTGTTACTATGAGAGTCAACTTTACCTGTCCTGAAGCTCTGGGTGTGCACACAGTACCGACCACCTGCCACAATACAATAAGAATGATATCATATTGAAATTTTGAGCTCAATATAAAAAAAATGTCAAATGTTAACAAATGTAATATAATCATGAGTTGTGGTTACTATTACATTGATGCTATTAGGTACTATTAAACTAACATTTACCTCATCCGTCACCATTGGATTATAACATCCTACTCGGCTGCAATTGGTTTTATGCCATGACCGCCGTAGCATATTTCGTTTTCCATTTGGTCCAATTTCCTCATCAAGGGAAAATTGTTACCATTGATCAGTTAGACTTTTGCACTTCGGACGTCCACTCCAACACCGCTAATAATTTCCCACTATTGACACAATCTCAGCATTATTATGAAGACATTGGTGTTGGTCTGTTGAAAGATTCCTCCAACATTGGAGTATTTCCGGAGCTCCCAACCATGATCTTTTCAATCAACATGATCTCGTTGAGTACCTTTCAACCTCACGAATCTCATGATTCATGGGTTATACTGAGTCTCACCGAATGTAAAACCATCGACGATTGCATGCCTCTGAACCAGAACCAAGCAACTTACCATGCGATTCAATCCATTTCCGATTGGATCGACACAATTGACCACCATATGGTGGAACATCTTCCGTCTCGAATCCATTCATCTTTTCTCTATACTGACTCCCTTTCACATAATTTTCCCTTTGACGAGTCTATTATGGAGGTCATGAGCATCGATGAACCACCATGGGAATCTCACCATCATTGATCTTCTTTCCCTATGACCCAGGTAGTAGAACTTGATTCAAAATCCATTGTTTCACTGGATATTGTCAACACTAAGATTCCCATTCCTACACATGATGTGTTTTCCGAAGGAAACTTAGAAAACATTATGGAGACCATTCCAATTGACATCTCTGTCAAACCTGGTATCGTGGAACACATCCATTTAGGAAAAACCTGCACACCTACTGAAGTGGAATTCTATACTGCCTTATTCAAGGAGTTCTGTGATTTTTTTTGCTTGGAGTTATGAATAAATGCTAGGGATAGACCCCTCTACATTGGTTCATGAAATTCAAGTCTATCCTGGTGCTCGACTCGTCCGACAGAAACTCCAACCCGTCTATCCCTGCAAAAATGCATCTATTAAAGCGGAAGTTGAAAAACTTCTTCGTGTTGGTTTCATATACCCTGTCCCATTGACAAATTGGGTGTCTAATATCGTTCTTGTAGCTAAGAAACAAGGTATAATTAGAGTTTGCGTCGATTACAGAGATTTGAACAAATCTTGTCCCAAAGACAACTACCCCAACTCCCTTCATTGACTAGATTATCGACAACTGTGCCAGGAGCGTCATATTTTCCTTTAGGGATAGCTTCTCTGACTACAATCAAATTGAGATACTCCCATTAGACCAGCATAAGATTGCTTTTATATTCCCATGGGGAACCTTTGCATATCACAAACTACCCTTTGGTATCAAGAACGCAGGGGTTGCATTTCAACGGGCCATGTCATATGCATTTCACGATATCAAACATGTTGTGGAGCCTTATCTGGATGACCTACCCGCTCACTATGATACACGAGAGGAACATCCAGATCATTTGAGTGCCATATTATCATGATGTAGCCACTAGAACATCCGTTTGAATTTGCATAAATGTGTATTTTATGTCAAAGCCGAGATATTATTAGGATTCATAATCTCTAAGGATGGCATTCACCTAGACCCATCGAAGGTGGAGGCTATTCTAGCCTTACCTTCCCCTACAACATTCTAGAACTCCAAAGTTTGCGAGGGCATGCAAACTTTTTACGTCGCTTTGTCTGCAATTTCATTGAGATTACTAAGGGCTGCATGAGGCTTCTTAAGAAAGACATTCCTTTCATATAGGATGACGAAGCCCAACCGTCTTTTGAGAATTTGAAAAAGGCCCTTACCAATGCTCCCGTGATACAACCCCGCAATTATACATGAAACTACATTCTATATTTCGCTGCCTCTACTACCACCATTGGCATGATGCTCATACAGGAAGACAACAATGGTCAGGAACATGTGGTTTACTATCTCAGCAAGAGTCTCATCGACTTTGAGACGCGTTACTCGCATGTGGAGAAAATGGCTCTGGCCACAACTTTTGCAGTCCAGATATTTCGCCATTACATATTACTCCGCAAAACCACCGTCATCACGAACTTCAATCCGATGTACTATATCCTAACACGTCAAGTGCTAGGGGGCAAATATTCCCGTTGGATTCTAGTTCTTTAGTAATTCGATTTGGCGTTTGCCAAAGTGAAATCCAAAAAATCCTTGGTCTTTGCAGAGCTTACTTGTGCATTGCCCTGTGTCAATGATCAATCTGAGCCCATTGATTCTCTTCTGGATGAATATTTGTTCCTCATTGGAACGACTGATCCTTGGTATGGAGACATTATCTTATATCTCCAAACCCAACGTTTTCGGCTTGAACTCAACTGTGATGAACGTCACTGCATAAGACACCACGCTAAATATTATCTTATCGTTAGCGATAACTTGTACCATCGTGGTATTGATTCCGTGTTACGACGTTGTCTAAATATTGAAGAAGCCGAACATGTTCTTAATGACTGCCACTCTGGAGCATGTGGTGGTAATCTTTCTGGGATGGATACAACCTAGAAAATCTTGTGCGCAGGTTACTTCTGGCCTTCAATATTCAAAGAGTGCATTGAAGCGGTTAAGAAGTTCCCTCCATGCCAATTCTTTCACGCCAAGAAGCGTTCACACCCCGCTCCACTTCATCCTGTCATTGCCGTCGACCCCTTTTCAAAATGGGGCATTGATTTTATGCACTATAATCCAAGTTCATCCGGGGGGCATATCTATGTCATAGTAGCTGTTGACTATTTTACTAAATGGGCTGAATCCATGCCTACGTATGCATAATACAGCAAGACAACAACGTTATTCATATTCAATCATATCATAGCTAGGTTTGGAGTCTCGCAGGCCATTGTGACTGACCATGGTTCCCACTTTAGGAACCATATGATGGACGAACTGAGTTCCAAACTGGGTTTTCGTCATGAAAAATCAACCCCATACTACCCACAGGAAAACAATCAAGTAGAGGCGATCAATAAAGTCTTGAAACATATGATCCAATGCACTGTGGGTACCCAAAAATCTAAATGTCACTTAGCTCTATTTTCAGCTCTTTGGGCCTACAGGACATCCGTAAAAAATGCAACCAGGTTCACACCATGTCAATTGGTTTACGACTTGGAAGAAATCCTACCGATTTAGTGTGAGATACCATCCCTCAAGTTATCCGTAGAACTCTTACCCAACACAACCATCGAGGAAGAATGGTTTCTATACCTAGCCAAGCTAGATGAAACTCATCGAGATGCTACACTTTCCAACGAGGCCCATAAAAAGCGCGTTAAAGCTCAATATGTTAAATCCGTTCAACCTCGTGTTTTCAACGAAGGTGACCTAGTCTTAACCTATGACCAGATGCATGATAAGCTAGGTAAAGGAAAATTAGAATCTATGTGGTACGGTCCCTACGTTGTTAAACGTGAGTTAGAAAAGGGAGCTTACGAGCTCATAGATTGTGATGGTATACCTTTGGGAGAGATCTGCAATGGGATTTACCTAAAGAGATTCTATGTGTAGGTTTATCCCGCGTGAAACACTTTGTATATAATGTATTTAGTGTGATTTTGGTTCAGTTTTTGCGTGTTAGGACTCTATCTCGTACACAATCATTTATCTCGACTTGTGCTTTTATGCACAGATGTCGGCATACTTTGGATTCATGGATGGCGCTAGTCGACATACCCGGATCCTTGCTTCTACAGCATGGGTACTTTATTCCCTTGCCGACGAGTTGATATCCTCGGGTGGCATTTTCTTGGGCCTCGCAACAAATAACATTGCAGAGTATCATGCAGTCATTGGAATTCTAACTGAAGTTTCTTCTCTTGGAATCCATTCCTTTATAGTCCACCTGGACTCTCAGCTTGTGATATCTCATTTGAATCACGTCTACACCGTCCGTGATCCTACACTACTTCGTTTTTACAGAAGGGTACGCCTCCTTGAACGATCATTTGATTACATTTTATATCAACATGTACCAAGGGAATTCAACACGATGACTGATTCATTAGCTAACTATATATTGGATTGGCATCTAGCACACACATAACCAATACACCATAAAAGAACGCATGTAAAAATGTAACATACAAGTCATCATAGGTAAACAATAGAGATAGATCCATATGTATATATCATGTAAAAAGTGTTTTTTGCCACATACAATAGTATAATGTGTCAAAAGTAAAAAATTAAGATCACAACCCATACAAAAATTGGCTCTCTGGACTACATATCGTATACATGCCGCTAACAATACTACTGCCTAAACACTAGTCACGATGTGCACGGTTCTCATGGTAGCACACCACTGCCCTGGAAACTCGTCGGAGAAGCCTCCCAATCCGCTCTGGCACACCCACAATGTGCCTCTAGAGATGATATGGGACCTCGGGCATCCTTATAGGAGGAACACCCATGGTCAGTCCCTCTAAGTTCTGCTCCACATTGTAGAGCCCTCCTACCTCATCTTCTTTAGCTTAGTACTCCACCCCACGTCGTCGTAGTGGAGACGATCCTGCTGGCCTCAGCGGCCCTAGATCTGCAACATTATACATAAAAGAAAGAGGAGGTTGAGAGGACTTACCTGCTTCAAACGGTGGTTGAAATGACGTCCTCGATCTCCCAATATCTCCAGTTGAATTTTTGCTCTCCACAAGGTAAAAATCCTCTTTGTGTAAAAATGGCCAAGTTAAAATGGGTAATTTCCCATTTTACCCTCTCTTATACATTTCTTTTAGTCATGTTACCTATTTTTCACATTAGAAGCCTTGTTTGAGCATTTATTCTTCACATTTATTATGATCTAATGTATTTTCTAGGTTTTTTGACCTCCTTTGACAAGTTCATATGAGTTGTTCACATTGGTGGAGTTCAGTTTTTGACCTTCTTTTGAGATTACTTTCTCTCTTTCGTGCTTTGGACCTGAACTATGAAAGAGATTCCAAGCGCTTTTCACACTTGAGTCTTGCTTGTTAAACCCAAGTAAAATAGTGTCGAGCTTAGTCTAAGTTACTCGTGCTCGTAAAACGATGAGCAAAGTATCAATTTCGTATTATTTTCTCCCTTTTTTGGACTAAGTTGATTAACTCACGAAAATGAAACCCCTGGAGTTCCCTTTAAGCTCTTTTTTAGACTCCCTCACTTAGAAAAGATTGCGAAGTGTACTTGTCTCTTTCACACTTGTAAAAGTATTTGAAAAGACGTCTATCCGGTGGTAGGTTATCCCTTTTTCAGACCGTTTAGAATATTTACGAGAAAGGTATACCTTAGTCAGTCATGACTAGGAGAGTTCTTCTGGATATTATTTTATACTTTTTCAGGTCTAGGGAGTAATTGTTACGAAAAAGTCAAACCTTAGAGTCTTCTTTAGGATATTTCAGACTCTCTAAACATGAAAAATCGCCGAGTAAGGATCCTTATGGAGCCGAACCTATCCTTCCTTGGGTTCGTGAAATGTACAAGGTTGGACTCACTTAAAAGTGATCTATATCGAGCATCTGTTATCCTCCTCAAGTTCGTTAAAAAAGAGGTACTCGTCAACCATGATGGGGTAAATGGGGGAATGAGATGAGTCTATCTTTTGGCAGCTTATGAGTCATCACCTTTGAACATGGCATGTATCTACACCTTGTCTTCTTTGGGTATTCAGTCTATGTTCCGGTCTACAGTCGTGGGTCGTCTTTTTCATTAGAGTCAGCTCCCCTTGTGGTCGTTTCTACTGTCAGTCCTGTTTCCAAGCCATCTTTCATGCCGTTATATGTTCAAAGGAAGAGTGTTAACTTGAGTCAACCTTCTTGTTGGCTTGGTTTTGCAACCAAGCTTAGTGCAATGGTGCACCTGCTAACTAGTAGCAGCAGTCTCAATAGAAATAAATAACAAACTACTTTAAAGTACATTAATCATGGATCTATGTGAAATAGATAAGCAAACAATGGAAATATTATCGAAAGCAAAACAATTGACAATATGTAAAAAATGATTTTGTATTAAGAATAGGGGCAAGCAAGTGCTTGCAATGGTGATACCTCCAAGTGGTGAAGATTGTTGAGCAACTTCCAAGGTGAGTAGCTCCAAGCTCCAAAGGTCTCTTCTCCAAAATAGCTACAATGGTCAAAAGCTCATGAGAGATTTTGACAGCATGAGGATAGGATGATGGATGGATGGAAAGTGAGGAGCCCCTACCACCTTTTTATAGTTTTTGGTGGTGGGGAATACCATTATGGTTTTGAGGAAACCAATGGTATTGACCAACATGGTTTAGGTACCTTTTTCCTCCTTTTTCATTTTTTGAATATTTTGAATATTTTTATTCCCTTTTTAATATTTTTGGGAATTTTGGACCCTTTTTGAGGGTTTTTTATGCTTTTTGAGGAAAAATATTCATTTTGAGTGGAAAAAGGGGTGTATTAGGGTCTTTTGGTGACCTTTTGATGGATTTAGAGGCTCAAATGGTGAAAAAGTGGACAAATGGGTCATGTGAATAAGGAAATGAGCTAGTGAGAACTTTTTGGGTGTTAACAGATTGCTCCCTGATGTGTGAGGGCAGGAGCTCATCGTATGGCCGATAGACATCATAGTTTTTTTGTCTTTTTTCTGGGGTTTGGGGAAGAGAAGAGACCGATTGGAGACTGGATCCACGACCCTTGGAAGTTGCAAAAATAAACAATATTACATGGCCTCAATATGAATGAGGAATAATCTCTGATAATGGACGAGGCGGGCATACCCATGCCCGTATCAAGACATATACATAACAATTAGTCCCAAGAAGGGGGACCTGAAAAATACATAAAAATCTGTTGGTACATCATAATTGTCCAAAGGGGACATCACTTTGGGATGTACTCATGATCATAACATGACTAATCTCAATAACTGATACACTAGAATAAAGCATCAATCGTTCTGAATAAGGTCTCAGAAGGGTTGATGAACTGTTGAAACTGAAGGTGTCCAACATCTGTAGGGACTCAATGACTGTGAGCCATCTCTAGGAAGTATATGTAACTGTATACTCGAGGGAGTATAAAACTGAGGTACATCTGAATACTGTCGCCATGCGCAACTTGGATATCTATAGAAAAAATGTAACTGGTTGTATCCATAGGTAGACTCTCAAATGTGGAAGAGTCGGGTGGTATCCGGGGTCTTGAACAAATAACTGAAAGGACCAATACCCTGTGCGAGTCTCAACGATGCGATCAAGGTGTTGAAGTCGAGCATGTGAGAAGCAACCATTTGGAGAGGCACTGAGGACTCTTCTTGAAATGATTCGTAGGCACTCATCATAAATGGTGATGAGTCCAAGACACAGGGACCTCTAGGTCTATCCTCTGGAATAAATTTGGTTGTCGTCGACAGAGGGAGACCAACAACTAACAAGGAAATGATGTTTCCTTGATAGTAGCACGAGGTGTAGAACTGAAGTGTGGTAGTACTGATGGTAGGACTGACATTCTTGTGGGGATGGGAAGTAACTGGGGTCATAGAGTGGGTAGACTCAAACGTCCTTTGTTCAAAGCATGATGACATGGTTGACTTGGCAGTGTAGGGAATGGACTTGTAGGTTTGGGGATCATAGCTTTTAAGGACTGAAGGGTATGTATTGACTCTGGGGGGTCAAGCTGATGGGTGCTGTCGAGGGATTCTCAAGGTGACATACTGCAGAATACTCTGAAGAAGGCGACCAAAATGGGGAAGCTACCATATGAGTAGACGTGATCTGTTCTGGTGCCGAGAAGCACCCTTGGGTCCTTTTTTGTAGTTTTAATGAGCTCGAAGAAGGGATAAAAGTGTGCTCTGAAATGGTACTGTCCTGTGGATTTTGTGAGCCCAGGACTGTTCGTGCTCATTGGTGCTTTCATTTTTTAGGAGTCTGAAAACGATAAGAAGAATCTGCGGTGGTTGTGAGTACTGTCCTGTTGGTTTTACGAGCCCAGGATGGTGATTGCTCGTGGTCGCTTTCATGTTTAGAGAGTCTGAAAGCGGTAAGTGGACTCCATTGGTGTTCTTTTTCGTAAGTTAGTCTCCAAGGCCCGAAAAAGCATAAAATGATGCAAATGGAGAACTCTTCTAGCCGATGTGACTAGAGTATTCCTTTTTCGTAATTAGTCTACAAGGTCTGGAAAATGGGTAAACTTATACCAGGTAGACGCCCTTTCATATACGTTTAGCGAACATGAAAGGAAGCAAGGTTGCTTGGAAATCTTTTCATTGTTTTAGGAGTCAGAAAAGAGCTTAACAGAAACTCCCTAAGTGCCTTTTTTGTAAAAGGGATTGCTTGGCCCGAAAAATGGGTAAAATTATATCGAACAAAAAGGGATTGATGAGAGCGAGAAAAGGTCTCAAGCATCATCATGTGTGCGGAATACTGGATCCGGTGACATAAAGATTGTCAAAAAGGGGCAACGGCCAATGTGGCATGTAAACCGAGGTGATGGGTGGGCATGGTAAAAATGCCCAAAAAATCTGGGCATGAGAGCGAGAAATGATCTCAAGCATCATCACGAGCGCAGAAAACTGAATCCGGCGATATAAGACTCATAAAAAATGGACGACGGCCAATATGGCACGCAAACCGAGGTGACGAGGGGGCATGGGAAAAATACCCAAAAAATCTGGGCATGAGAGCGAGAAATGATCTCAAGCGTCATCACGAGCACGAAAAACTGAATCCGGCGATATAAGACTCGTAAAGAATGGACGACGGCCAATGTGGCATGCAAACCGAGGTGACGAGGGGGCATGGGAAAAATGCCCGAAAAATCTGGGTGTGAGAGCGAGAAATGATCTCAAGCATCATCACGAGCGCGGAAAACTGAATCCGGTGATATAAGACTCGTAAAAAATGGACGACGATCGATGTGGCACGTAAATCGAGGCGACGAGGGCATGAAAAAATGGTCAAAAAATGGACCTGGTGAAAACATGAAAAGGAAAGAACTGTCATGAACTTCTCGCTGTGCTGATTCCAACGATACCAACGGTTTGAGGAACGGACGTCGTATGACACCGGAATGGTTCGTCGAAAAATGGTGGAATTGCTATAAATAGGGCGTGGGGCCAATATGACGTGTCATTGTTACGTGTGAGTTTGGTAGAGCAATCAGAGCTCTTTCTTGATTTCCGGGAGATTTGACCGTTGGTTTTCGATTCCGCGAGTTTCAGGTAACCCTATTCGCTTTAGCCTTTTCAATTATGTCTTTTTTGGTTAGTGGCGAGCCCCCGAAGGCTGCGAAATTCCATGTTGGCCTTCCAACGTGGAATATCGCGGGTTTCGTGTCTTTTGCTGCGATGGACATCGTGGGTTTGAGGCTGACATTCGGGATGTTCATCGCAACTGTCGGGCTGAAAGTTGCGATGTTCATCGCGAGTATGGGGGAGATAGTCGCGATGTTCATCGCGACTGTCTGGCCAATTCCCGCGATGTTCATCGCGGGTTCTTGTGTGGAAGCCATGATGATCATTGTGGCTTTTGGTGGAAAAGCCGCGATGGTATATTTTCAAAAAATTTCCCTGGTACTAAAAGTTACCTTGTTTTTTGGCAGGATGTTGAGGAGGCCATTGGTGTCATGGCGAGAGAGAGAGATGGAGGAGGATTTGATGGTTCGGATTCAGACTGATCAGGGGGTCCGGCAGGCTCTGGCGGTGAGTGGACTCCTGAAGTTCGCTCAGATTCCACCGATGCGTTCAGTAGGACCACTACTGAACAAATTGGTGAGTTGGTGGGTTCCTGCAGAGAGTGCCTTTATTGTTGGGGGTGAGAGGTTGGAGATCACCCTTACTGATGTATATTTTCTTACCGGGTTACCTCGGTTAGGGGAGGTGGGGGATCTTCTGCCGAGGATCCTGGCAGGTGTGGACATGGAGGATCTCCTGGAGACCTTCTGTGTTCCTGGGGAGATTGTGCAGAACAACGCTTTGAGTCTGAGATCATTGCGGGAGTGGGACATGCGGGCTGTTGGGGCTTGTGTTCTGCGGGTGTTGGGTGCCGCGGCGCCACATCGTTTGTCGGGGGGACAAACGATGATGGTGGATTTTGTGCTGAGGGGGACCTACTATGCATGGGGTCAGATGTTTTTCGCTGGTGTCCGGAGAGATCTGGACAAGGTCAGTCGGGAGGGGGGAGTTCTACTATGCCTCCTTTTGGTGTTGTTTTTTCCTTGAGCGGGTACCGACTTTGCGGCCACGGGTGCCGGTTCGGGATGGTTTGGTGAGCGAGCCGCGCATGGTGCGGTGGGGGTAGATGATGCCTCGTGGTGGTGGTGGTATCCGCGGGTTCTTTTCGCAGGAGATGTACGAGCAGTGGGAGCAGATCCCCCTACTGATTGAGGACTATCCATATGCTGGTATGGACTATCGAGGAGATCCGGAGATGCCTCGAGCCAAGGGGTAGGCCTGGGGTTTAGATGGTATGTTTTGTGTTTTGTTCTGTACTATATCATTTTTTAGATGTGTTTGTTATGACTATAGTTAGATATTTATATCATGGTTACTTGCGTGATTGTGCAGATGTTGGTCCTGTACCACCGACCGACTATGTGGCTCGTAGGGGGCGGGCGATGGTGGTTGTTCCACCTCCTGTAGCGGTGCCGCCTCTGCATGGTCGAGGATTTGGGGCTCGCAGTCGAGGAGTTGGCCCTCGAGATGATGCTGTGGAGGGTGTCCGAGAGACACTAGATATGATTCTAGCAGGATTCCCAGAGGATGGGTGGAGGGATTTAGATCGGGACATCGTCGAGCGATGTTTCGATGCGCCTCGTGAGTGGCGCTCGATCCTGCTGAGAGCAGCGTTGTTGGCGGCTGAGTGGAGGGATGGGGCTCGACAGGATCAGGCAGGGCCGGTGGAGGGGAGGATTCGTTTACGAGATGCTCCAGCAGGGCCAGCGGAGAGGAGAGTCCGGGCTCGACATGATCCGGCGGGGCCAGCGGAGGAGGCGCCAGAGGAGCCTAGGGACCGTGATGATTAGATGATATTATATCTGCCCCCAAATGCTGATGAGCATATGGGGAAGCACTTTTTTGTATGGCTGATGTATTTTTGTATATTGGGTGCTAAGGGCACCTATGACATGTTTTGACTATATTATGATGATATATATATATATATATATGATTTTGGTATATAGTCCTATATGCACATGGATGCATTCATTGTCTTTTTGTTCGCCCGTGGAGGCATGTTTGATTTTCTGTATGCCCGTGGAGGCACATGTTATGCACGCGGATGCAACATTGTCATATTTATATATGCCCGTGGAGGCACATGTTATGCACGTGGATGCGACTTTGTCATATTTATATATGCCCGTGGAGGCACATGTTATGCACATGGATGCATTTTTGTTTATGATATGATTTGATTGGTGTGCCAGTCAAGAATATTGTTGGCCATATGGTCTGCTACACTATTGAGGTTTCTTGGGACATGTGTAAATGAAATGGATTCAAACTGTCGAACCATTTGTTTAGTGCGCAAGAATTTTCTGAAAAGACAGGGATCACGTACCTGGTAATCATTGTTGAGTTGGGAAACAAGGAGTTGTGAGTTCAAGAAAACGTTAAGGTGACATATGCTCATTTGGAGAGCTGCGGCCAAGAGACCGGTCACGGCATCGTATTCAGCTTGGTTGTTGGTGGCAGCACCTAAACACACTCCGTCGATGTGGATCAAATCATGTGAAGGGGAGTATATTACCCAAGTTGTTGAGGCCAGATTGGGGGACCAACGACTTCCACCATGAGCGAAACCGACGTAGCAGAGTGGAACAGGATCCATCTGTGGTCATGCAGAGAAAACAAATATTTAGGGTTTTTTTTTTTTTTTGTGAAAAGGAAAATAATACTGTATAATAATGGATGGTGTTGTCCATCATATTTACTATGGGTAAAATCGTTTGAGGTACAACCCGTTGCGTGGGTTGCGTAGGGGGTTGCCTTCTGAATCAGTCAGAATGTATGCCCCCTGTCCGAGGCAAGTGTGTATAATATATGGGACTTGCCACATGGACACAAACTTTCCTTTCCCGGTTTTGTCATGAGCCTGATCATAGGTAAGGACAAGGTCCCCTTCAGTAAAAGTTCTTGGGTGGACATGTTTATCATAACTCAATTTGGATCGGTTCTTGACTGCTTCCATGGTTTGAAGGGCTGTGCGCCGATCTTCATCGGCCTGCTCGAGGAGTAGTAAGCGTTGCTCGATTGGGGAAGTGTCCGGTAGGATTTCAACGGCCATATGTAGGGTTGGAATCTGGCACTCAATGGGGAGGACGGATTCGACACCGTGAACTAAGTGGAAAGGGGAAAAACCGATGGCGGTTTTGGTTGACGTGCGGTATGCCCATAGTGCCGGGAAGAGCATGTGGTGCCAATTTGACTTGTGTTTGTCTACAGTGCGCTGGAGGATGGTTTTCAAAATTTTGTTGATCGCTTCGACTTGGCCGTTTACTTGGGGGTAGTAAGCAGAGGAGAAATGGTGTTCAAATTTCAGTAAGGTTGATAGTTCTCTCCAGATGGCGTCTTCGAAGTGAGAGCCGTGGTCTGAGACGAGTTGCTTTGGCACTCCAAAATGAGCGATAACATGGTTGAGAAAAAACCGTGCTGCGGTGTCGGCCTTGCAATTGTAAGTTGGCATGGCCTCCATCCACTTTGTGAAATAATCTACGGCCACAATAATGTGTTTGTAACCGCCGGCTGACGTGGGATTGCAATCGAGGAAGTCGATGGCCCATTTGCAGAATGGTCCGGCAGTGACGACTGGATGAAGAGGGGCGGGTGGGGTTCTTGCTTTTGGGGAAAAAGGTTGGCAGTTTTGACAATGTTTGACTGCGATGATGCAATCAGTAAATAATTAAGGCCAAAAGTAACCTGCGCGGATGATCTTTTGGGCGGTAGCCATGCCAGATAAGTGGCCTCCGCAGGCACCGCTATGGAAATCATTAAGGACTTGTTCTGCCTCGTTATGAGATAGGAAGCGTCGTAAGATGGTATCAACGCCGCGTCGATAAAGAACATCGCCTAACAAGAGGTATCGGGGGGCGTGGTGTCGTATACGAGGGCGTCCGTCACAATCGATGTGGGGTCGAAATTTTTGTGTGCGGAGGTAGATTAAGATGTCTCCGTACCATGGGTCGTCAGACGAAATGATGAAAATGTGGTCATCAGTGAGATCCGTTTGGATAGCGGGTGATGATGAAGAATATGGGAGATCTGTGATGAGCTGAGCTAGTGCTAGGGCCTTGGTGCTCTTTGGGGTCTTGAAAGTAAGGTCGTACTCTTGCAGGATAATCACCCATTTAGCTACGCGGCCTTGAAGAAGGCGACGCATCAAGAGGTAAACCATAGGATTGGAATTAGCTACGACTGTGGTGTGGCTTAGGAGAATATAATGTTGCAGCTTTTGTACTGAAAAAACGACGGCGAGGGCCATCTTTTCTTCCTGTGGGTATCAGAGGGGTGGGCCGGACAAGGTCTGGCTCACATAATAGATGACATGCTCTTGGAGAGCAGTATCTTCTTGTACAAGGACTCCAGATACAACATGTTCGGATGCTGAAACATAGAGGGTGAAATATTTTGTGAAATCTGGAGGAGAAATCAATGGGGCGTTTGTGAGTGCTTTCTTTAAATCGGTGAAAGCTGTCTCTGCTTATTGGTCCCATATGAAACGGGTATGCAGACGTAGTAGTCATAGGAAACCATAGACTGTTGTGGCATAGTCAGGGACAAAGCGGCGGAGGAAGTTGGACCTCCCTTATAGGCTTTGCAGTTGTCTTAATGTGCGGGGTGATGGTAACTCTAGAATGGCTTGGACTTTTAAGGGGTCTACTGTGATGTCTTTTTCTGAGATAACAAACCCCAGTAGGTGACCTGATGTAACGCAAAAGACGCACTTGAGGGGGTTCAAGCAGATGTTGTATTTCCGACAACGCATGAAAACTTGTCGAAGATCGTCTAAATGGTCAGATCGCTTTTTGGATCGAGCTGTGAGGTCGTTCAAATAAACTTTTATGATCTTGTGGAGATTGTGGAAGCAATAAGTCATGGCGCGTTGGAAGGTGGCTCCAGCATTCTTGAGGCCAAAAGGCATGACGTGATAGGCGAAGGTGCCCCATGGGGTGGTGAAAGCTGTCTTATATTGATCTTCTTTATGGATTTTTATTTGGTTGTATCCGGAGAAACCATCCATAAAAGAAAGGACCTCATGTCCCTCACATTCATCGATTAGTTGGTCAATGAAAGGTGTGGGGAAGTTGTCTTTGGGGCACGCGAGGTTAAGGTCTTGGAAATCAGTACAAACGCGTATGGTGCCCACTTTTTTGTTTACTGGTACTGGGTTTGAAACCCAGGTGGTGTAAGCAATAGGATATATGAATCTTGCTTTTTTGAGTTTTTCAATCTCAGCTTTAACAGCTGGGAGCTTGGACGGGTGAATGGGCCATTGTTTTTGTTGGACAGGAGGCACATTGGGCCAAGTGTCGATGTGATGTTCCACAATTTTGGGATCGAGGCCAGGCAGCTCTGTGTAAGACCAGGCGAAGACATCACGAAACAGTTGGAAGAGTTTCTTATATGCTTGAGTTTTCGCTTGAGTGCATGATGCACCTAGCGAGATGAGCTCAGGTTTTCCAGGTGTGGTGGAAATGTCGATTTGGATAATAGGGGAAATGTTTGATATGTTCCCTTCCTCAAAGGCATCAGGAGCAGGAATAGGATCCTTAAACCAGTCGACTTTGGTGGGGAGGAAATCTTTGGACTCAACCGCAAATTGGGTGGTTGTGGTGGAGGAGGACTGTTCTGGGAGGAAGTAGGAACGATGTTGCATGTCTTCCCAGGGGTAATCAGGGGCAGTAAGAGCCTCTAGAATCTCTTCATCATTGCGGAAACTTTGAGTGGTCAAATCGTTTGACGAGGGAGTGGTAGTTGAAGAGATCGTATAAATGGTGTTAATCTCTCCGGATGGGGATGATACGGGAGGGTAGATCTCCTCAATTGTGGGGGGTGCCGTCTCAAGGTCAAAATTATTCATTTCGTAGAGAGCTGCTCTGTAATCTGGGAGATCAGGACAGTGATGTGAGTAATGGCCGTAAATACCGCATATTGCACAAGGGTGGTTGGTACGCAGTGATTTATCACGAGGCTTAGGGGTTGGATCTAGTTCGACAACCGGGATGTTGGGGTTGTCGTCAAGCATTTGCATGTGTTCCTGTAATGCAGGTAATTGTGGACATTGATGAGTCGGATGGCCTAACTCATCACACAACGAGCATTTGGGGGAGCACGAAACACGGGGGGGGGGGGGGGTTTAAATGTCTTGGGAGGGGGTACAGTAGTGTATGGTTGTGGGCCTCTGCTCCCAGTGGGCTTGATAAGAGGAGGGGGATTCGTAGTTGACAAAGGGGTAGTGACACCGGGAGGTGGTTGAATAGTAGTGACAATGGGTTGCACCGGTTGTAGGATGACATTTGGTGTCGGCGAGGGAATGGGAGGTGAAATATACCACACGGGTAAGCCTAAGGTTAACCCGGGGAGGCTGAGGGTAGCCATAACTGGGGCGCTTACTACTCCCGAGGGAGGGAATGGGAAGGGGATTGTGTGGGTGGGTGTAACACCAATGTGACTAGGTACCAATGGTGTTTTGGGTAACAATGGCGGTTGATTGTTGGTTGTTTGTGTATTATGGGAAAGAGTACAGAGGTCAGAGACGTGGGTTGCGGGTGACGGGGGTGGAATGGATTGGAATGTAGAAGTCATCGACGTGTTGGAGTAAAGTCCGGGTCCCACAGAGGATACAAACGAGGTAGTTTCACCACAAACAGGTTGTTCAACCATGGGGGGAACATTTTCTGGTGTAGCGGGGGCCTTGGGATCATAATAGGTGAGATGGTCGACCTTGACCACGCGTCTGTCATGGGGAAAATCATGGTACGAAAAATGGATGAGGCAACCGCTCGCATGGCATACATGTAGCTGCGACCAAGTAAGAGGTTATAATCAAGTTGGGCATTGATGACCTCTATGTCAATGAGCACGGTTTTACCAGCCAGCTGGACGGGGACATTAGCTAATAGACCTTGGGGTTGAGCCGAACGGTCGTCGTAGGCTCGCAACGCAGTGGTGGACTGCTGGAGAGTAGGGGATCCCAACTTCTGCCAAACGAATGTGGACATAACGCATGTAGAGGCACCTTCATCGATAATGCACCGATGGATGACAAGATTCCGAACGGAAACAAAAACTTGGAATGCTAAAGTGGAAGGCAGGCGTGGTTCGGACTGGTCCGAATCGAATGCCATCAGTTGTGAATCATTGGGGTCAATAGCACTAATGGCAGAGAGCAAAGTCTTGCGCTGTGAAGGACAGTTTTTTAAGACTTCTAAAGCAGACATGGCTGCGGGAGACTGGGCTAAGTCATCTACAATGCTGTAATCATAGATGAATCTGGTAATCATAGAATTGTTGGAGGCATTCCAAAGAAAGTTACAATTAGAAAAGTATCTGCATTACAACTTAAGAAGTGTGCTATAAAAGGTTGTAAAATTTTTGTTGTGAATATTATAGAAACCTCTAATGGAAAGAATAAACCTAATCTAGAAGATTACTCCATCCTTCAAGAGTTTAAAGATGTGTTCCCTGACGAAGTTCTTGGTTTACCGCCTAGGAGGGATATCGATTTCACTATCGAATTGGTACCTGGTGCGGTACCTGCCTCTAAGGGCCCTTACTGAATGAATCAACCTAAACTAATAGAACTAAAAATGCAATTACAAGAGTTAATTGATAAACACTACATTAGACCGAGTGTGTCCCTATGGGGGGCACCGGTGATTTTTGTGAAAAAGAAAGATGGCACATTGAGGTTGTGTATCGACTATCGTCAGTTAAACAAGATGACCATTAAAAATCGATACCCGCTCCCTCACATAGATGATCTATTCGATCAAGTGCGAGGAGTGACAATTATTTCTAAAATTGATTTAAGAACTGGATACCATCAAATAAGAATAAAGGATGAAGATGTTTATAAAACTGCCTTCAAAACACTTTATGGGCACTATGAGTTCATGGTCATACCTTTTGGTTTGACCAATTGTAATGTCCCCTCCCATCATACCAGCATGATAGAGAGGACGTGACACTAAATCCGGGCATCTAGCCCCATGAGCTGTTAAATAAGCATTCACATAATATAAAAAGACATATGGAAATGTATAATTATAAGAAAACACAGCGGAAGTAATTACAGTAACACATCCATCATACATTCACGATATTCATCAAATAAATAATTGCAAAGTTAACACAAGAGAATACTTATCTTTAACAAGTAGTCCCAAGCAACCAGCTATGCATCTGCAACGTTCCACCCAACCATAGGCCAGTTGTGCTTATCAACCTCTTGATACAACTGCCACCCCCGAGCTGGGCATGATTTCTACAAGGAACCAGGGAACAACAGACTCACACATAGCCAAGCATACACCAAGATGAACCAAGCCAATCTACAAATGGGTTTATCAACCTGCTAGGAAATGGAAAGGAAGAGTGGCTAAGCTAGTGAGCTCAAGCACAGAGCCAGGGGTAACCTTACAAGATCTATCTAGCTTGGCACCCACAATACCTACACACCCAGCACAAGGAAGTATTATTTTCACTGTTGTACAGTCCCTCAAGCCATACCTTCCCCATCTAGTGCTCTCAGGGTGTGCATAGAAGAGTAGCCAAAGCCCTCTTGATCTTCTTTAGAGGTTATCTCCCCCACTAGGTTTATCAAGCCCTCTTTGTCCACTACCACTCCAATCTCTGGCTTACAGTCTCCAAATCAAACAGGGATGCAGATCATCAGCTAACTACAATGGCTGGATAGGAGAAAAACGTTTGTACAATGATAAGCATGAAAATGATTCCCTGAGATTTAGAAAAATGTGGGAAGGCTAAAAATGAACAATGGAGGTTTGGGAAAACCCCAGGAAGCAGAAATCGTTTTTCGAAAAAATGCCCATGGAAAATTTGGGACAAAATGACCTCCACACGGTCCCAAATCGCAGCCCGTTCTTCCCAGCTACTATCCAAAACCAAAAACGAGTTTCTGGGCAAGGAAAACCCTGCATTTTTTATGAAAAACGTGAATGTATCTTCCAGCAATCTCAATCTGCGTGAGAGAGGAAAAACTATCTCTTCAGAATGGCTTTTGGGCAGCATTTCGTGGATGTTTTCTTGCCCAAGAAGCAAGATACAAATTCCCAGGTTGATGGCTTGCCCATACACGAAATTGGCTGCCATACCTCTTCATTCCCAAGGCATTAACTACCTCAACCAATTTCTGGAAGAATTAAATGATTGGGTCCATAACCCAAAATGGGTAGTTGGTGGTTTATGGGTTTTTTCATTGACACATGGATTAACACCATTGGTGCAAGGGTTTGAATAATTTCCCTCCCTATTCCTTGTAGAATCATGCCCCCATCTCTTTGTTGCATTGCATAGCTAGTTGTGGGTATTTCATTAAAATCCGTATTTACATGATGTCTTATTTACATTGTGCCTATCTAGCACAAGAACCATAGGCATCTATTTTTAATTGTCGATACATAAAACGCTAAATCAATGGTGGGGCCTTGGCCTTGAGCTCCTCACCATGATTAAATAACAATATTTACATCATTTACGATTTAATGAAAAAGGGGGTCAAAATGGGGACATTACACCAATGCCCTGGCAACATTCATGTGTCTAATGAACAGTGTGTTACACAAATGTTTGGATAAGTTTGTCGTCGTCTTTATAGATGACATCTTAATTTACTCTAAAAATGAAGAAGAACATGAAGAACACCTAAGAATGGTCCTACAAACTTTAAGAGAACACAAACTCTACACGAAGTTTAGTAAATGTGAATTTTACCAAGATAAAGTACAATATCTAGGACATGTAATTTCAAAAGATGGAATTGCGGTAGACCCGAACAAAATTAAAGAAATCATAGATTGGCCAGTCCCAAGGGATGTGACGGGCATTAGATCCTTCATGGGGATGACAGATTACTACCGTAGATTTATTGAGGGATTTTTGAAAATTGCATATCCTATAACCTCACTCCAGAAGAAAGGGATAAAATTTAATTGGACAACTAAATGTCAGGAAATTTTTGAAAAGTTAAAACACTTACTTACCATTGCACCCATTCTAAAAATAGTTGATCCCTCCAAAGACTTTTTGGTTTGTACGGATGCATGTTTAGAAGGGTTAGGTGGGGTATTATTACAAGAAGATCATGTAATAAGCTATGAATCCGGAAAACTTAAGCAATATGAAAAGAACTATGCAACTCATGACATAGAGTTGGCAGCCATAATTCACGCCTTGAGAATGTGGCGGCATTATCTAATCGGGAAAAGATTTATTTTAAAAGCAGATAACATAAGCTTAAAATATTTTTTCGATTAACAAAATATCAATGCTCGACAAGAAAGGTGGTTGGCCTTCTTGAGCGAATATGACTTTGAAATTAAACACATTAAAGGAAAATAAAATAAGATTGTTGACCCTTTAAGCAGAAATGAAGTATAAGTTATGTACCCTTTTGTATTAAATGGAAATTAAGGAAGCTTGTGAAACATTAGTTACATGAATGATTTGTAAAGGAAATGAAATCTCCTTGGATAGATGATTCTAAATCACTTTCTTGAGCATTCTTAAAAATATAGTTATTTTACAATTTTTTTATACTCACTCGCTTTTGTAATATGAATTAAACATAAAAGAAGAGAATAATTAATTGCATCTTATTATTTCGTAGCAATAAATTATGGGCCCGTGACAGCAATGGCTTCTCTTGCTGATATAGGAGAAATAGGTGCCAATGTACACCTCTTCCTGCCATTGATGATGTGGATGATCTATATTCCACCATCTCTCGACCCAAATGGTTAACAACATCTGGATTCAGACAACACAGTAATACATTCTAGAGTAGCCTTTTTGTATTTGTATTGCTTTAAATATATCCAATAAAGATTCTTTCTTAATTTGAAAAAGATGTATATATCATATTGTATAATGTGTCTGTAAGAGTCAAAATGTTGAAGCTACCTAAATGAGTACTGTGCTACATAAAACTTACCAGCATCTGGTGAATTGGAAGGAAGCCTAACATCCTGCACCATCCATTGCAAATACAGAGCTTCATTCTTCTCCAAGTTTACAATATCTACCTCAATCAATAGCAGTAGTTAAGCGTCCTCTGTAACTATTCCATGTTTCCATAGCTACAAGATAATATTTTCACATGTTTGGGATTTGTGTAGTTTTCCCGCAAATTCCACTGCTTTTTTACCGAACTTTACCATCAATTCCATGGGTTTCTCCTCAATTCTGGCCCATAATTGAATGAAGGGAAAAAGGGCATATTATTTGAGAATATATATTGAAATAAAAACATGTCTATTGGCCTTATGCCCACATACAGATACACACATCACGTTTTGCAGTTATGTATATATGGTGATCAACGGAGCATTAAAATTGGAATAAAAATGCATATATAGTATTTAAGCATCCCCTTGAGAAAGGTCCAAAAGAATGATGTTCTTGTCAAATAGCTTTGAGACAAGTTTCAGCTACTCAAGGCACTCTTTGAGAGATGGGTAATCTCTCTTAGTGCCAGGCACAGTGAGATCTTCATTTTGAAGTTCAGTTGTAGTTGACAAGAGCAAGAAGAGTAATTTTATGTAGCTGTCAATTGTTCATACTCAAAATTGTCTAAAAAAACAGTGGTACATACACATGATTGTGAGGCCAATAGTTAAATGGAATTGAGATTGCTATGTTGAAACTTGGTAATATTACCAGGAGAAGGGGTAGTAAAACCCTGAGCATTTATAATCCTGGAGCTAAGCTTTGATTCATTTGCAGATGTTGGCTCCATTTTACCTGGCATGACTCTAGCATTTACTGCTCCATAAATAACAAACAAATTATTGAACATAACAAAAGTGGGTTAAAAGGAAACAAATCCCAAAATGTTAAATAGGGCTTTCTACAATTGAAATGAAAACCCCATGAGTGGCCAAATAGTTGCAACCAAATAGAGCAGGTGTGATTGTTTCACGTACCATTAGGGGTTATACCAGCTTTTTTTGCATTGTCCTTCACGGCAATACCTGAGGACGCATTGTGCCGATGAAGATGGCTTCCCTTCTATGTGGCATTTTATAAAGTCCTGCAGTAATTACATCCATTTGACAAATAAACTTCTCAGACACACTCCACCACTGTTTTAAGCCAAAACAAAGGGAGAAAAAACAACATTGATCAAGAACATTGTCATGTGCACCTGTATGCTGCAGCATGATATAATATGGAGGTATTAACCTAATTACCTATAGATGGGTTTGATACAGCAGGGCCTGCATCTTCGTTAAGGTCAATAGCAACTCCCCACCTGGGTTGCTGCTCATTTTCCATGATGATTCTAGTTTAACCTAATACCAACACTATTTCATGCTAAACACGAAACCAGTCTTCAATTTATGCAGGCAACATCAGATGAAATATCATTTTCATTAATGCTAATCATGATCCTCAAGCCAATGCCATCCATTGACGAAATTTTCGACCAGGAACGACTGGGCCTGCGTAATTCGTGATCCAATGAAGTCTGACGCATAGCTCAATCTCCTAGACCATAATAGTTGTATAGGTCAAAGAACACAACCTTGTAAAATACCCAATACAGTTTTCACCATTCATCTCCAGTCCGTCTGTTGCCCGAAAATGAAGTTGATGCATACAACACCTCATTGCCAAAAATGAAGTCAATGCATGCAACACCTCCCCACAGCACCCTTATTCAATTCATGCGACGTCGATGGAATACTACCCAACACACATCATGGACGGACGGACAGATGTCGAACCGATCCCCGCTCCAAAATTCATGGCATGGAACCATCCATTTTCCCTAAGTTTCACCTTCACATTTGACAAACCGCTCTAGTATAACAACTCTCCGGACATCAAACGACAGGGTCACATGGCAACTGATTTCCCCTCCAAAGCCCTAGTTGATCTAAACTTTATAAAACTTTGAACAAAAAAGTTAAGACTTGTAATTTCAAATTAATATGTGGAAAATGATCACAAGATGTCATCAACATAATAACCTAAATTAAATATGTTATACTCAAACCTAGGTTTATTATAATTATATTAAAATTTCTACAATTTAAACCTATTACAGTTAGTGTACTTAAAAATCGCACTTCACCCAAAAGATATTTATTCTTTATACAATATTGATTGATTAAGGTCATCTAAAATTAAGGTAAGGTTAAGGTGCATCTAAAAAATAATTAAGATTAAGGTTATCTAGATGAAAATGGTTTATAACTTTTGACATAAGTAAATTCATCAATTATATTTTTAGTAAGGGACTATAGTGATCACTTGGTTATAAACCAGTTTGACTTTTATATTAATACTAAAAAAATTATAATGTTTTTCGAAAGGTTTTTAATATTTATATATTAAACTTAATATTTTTAAAATATAAATTATTTTGTAAAAATTTTAAAATTTGTTATTTATATTTTATAATTGGCTAAAAGTTATGAAGTGACAAATTACCCTTCATGTTATGTGAAATTGTTTAAACAAAATATTAATTTAAATTTTAAAAATTCAATTTGTTTTCCTAGATTGACATGTGGTCTTTGTACTAGAGATTTCATTAATGATAATGAATATTATCATTTTTATGCAATGTTTTATTGATAATAAGTACACGATTGTCCTTCCTTATTATTAGATGTCCTCTCATTTTTTAAATGCAATGTACTTTGGCTTCTATAAACCCTAAATGCATCTACTAATTACTAATTTTTAAAACTTAAAAACTAAAACTAATTCCTTTATTAATATCTCAAAAAGTATCAATGTATGATTACAACAAACCATTATTAAAAATAAAATAAAAAAATTAAAATTTAAAATTTAAAACAACTAAAACTAAAAAACCTAGGAAACAATTATTAACTATTAATAAATAAATTAATAGTTAATTATTAATTATTAAAAATAAAATAAAACTTTAAAAACTATGAAAAGATTAAAAACTAAAACTTGATTTTTTTAATACAATATCATCATCAATTATACAAAATAATTTATATTAATAAAAAATTTAATAGTTAATTATTAGTTATTAAAAAAAACTCTAAAAAGTATGAAAAAGATTAAAAACTAAAACTTAATTTTTTTAATACAATATCATCATCAATTATACAAAATATAAGAGGACTAATTGTACAATAATTTATACAAAAGATAACAGGACCAATTATATAAAAGATAACATGACCAATTATATAAAATATAACATAATTTTATTTGTAAAAAACATAACATAATTTTATGGCAGGGACTAGCAGCTATTACTATTGTTATTGTCATAAATGCCTATTAACTTGTGATGTCTTAAAGAGTATCTGCAAAGGAACCTAATTTTGTATTGTACAAAAAGAAAAACTCAAAGTAAAGTGTAAATTCTGCAAAATGGCAATGGTGTGTGTATTTGCAAAGCAATGCCTTTCCTTTTTTCTATTCTTACAGATATAATTGGATATCAAAGAAACAGTGAATTCAATCCTCTAATTATCTTTAACGGTAGTTTGGAAGAGTGTTCAAAGAAGCTTTCCAATCATGTTGGAAAGATATACAATATGAGACATCGTGCTGAGGGCAAAGATTTTTTTTTAAGTCAACAGTGATAACCATATCATAGTTTCTTTGCACCTTATATGTTTTATTTCAGCTTAAAACGAAATGATTTTAGTTTTGTTTGATTAGTTTCCATAACATATTACTTGTATGTTGTTTCATTGCTTGTGGACTGATTGCTATTCGAATAGCTAAAAAAAACAATAACATGAGAGATGAAGACAAACAAATCAAGACTTGCCATATAGGAAAATTTTATAATCTATATTTGAGTCTAGATTGTGGTTGATTGCTTTCTTTGCCTGCAGCAAGAACAAATGTAAAATTAAGCGAGAAAAAAAATCAGCCCAGATATCGAAATTGAACAAACTATTTTTAGTATTTGATCGCAACATCAAATTATGTATACACGAACAAGTCATAAAGGCTATTAGATTAAGCAATCATCTATTGAAAAATAGTACTTTGTAAAGCCTCTTTTGTATTGATTTATGAGAACTAGGCAATTTCATCAAACAAGAAACATCTCAAATCAACTCATACAATGAAAAACAAAGGATTCTTAGTATTTGGTACTAATAAGAAACCATGTGCATATCAACAAATGATCAATAATATTAGAAAGGGTGTGAGTAGATTGTTTTTTAACAATTCATAAAACTGTCTAGATGCTCTGTGTTAAACTGTTTATGCACAGTCAATTTCAGCAGATCTGGATTGGCAATGACGGTTGGAAAGAACTAGCAATAGTTGCATAATTGAAATGCAAGATTTAACATAGACTATGTGAAACTGCTTTTTGTTAGCACATGTTTTCATCAAACGGGGAAAGCAATGCAAACAAGGCTCAGGCTAAAAAACACTCAAAGAGATGAGCAAAATACATACATATATGGTCTAAAATCTACTTAATGAATGAAAAAGAATCGTGCAATTTCAATATTTTGTACAAGCATCAAATGATGTATTGTCACGTCCCCATTTTGACCCCCTTTTGTAAATGATGTAAATACTGATATTTAATCATGGTGAGGAGCTCAAGGCCAAGGCCCCACCATTGATTTAGCGTTTATGTATCGGCAATTAAACTAGATGCTTATGACTCTTGTGCTAGATGGGCACAATGTAAATGAGACATCATGTAAATATGAATTTTAATGAAAAATACCCACAACTAGCTATGCAATGCAACAAAGAGAAGGGGCATGATTCTACAAGGAATAGGGAGGGAAACTATTCAAACCCTTGAGCCAATGGTATTAATCCATGTGTCAATGGGGAAACCCATAAACCACCAACTACCCATTTTGTCTCATGTACCCCAATCATTTAATTCTTCCAAAAAATTGGTTAAGGCAGTTAATGCCTTGGGAATGAGGGAGTATGGCAGCCAATTTCGTGCATGGGCAAGCCATCAACCTGGAAATTCATGTTTATGCTTGTGGGGCAAGAAAACACCCACGAAATGGTGCCCAAAGCCATGGGGAAGGGCGAGTCTTCACTCATTTCACGCAGATAGAGAAGGATGGGAGTTACAGTCACGTTTTTGAGCAAAAACGCAGGGTTCTCCCTGCCCAAAAACCCGTTTTTGGTTTTGGATAGTAGCTGGGAAGGAGGGGTTGCGATTTGGGACTGTAGGGAGTTCATTTTGTCCCCGATTTTGCCATGGGCGTTTTTCCTAAAAACGTTTTCTGCTACCTGGGGTTTTCACCGAACCTCCATTGCTCATTTTTAACCTTCCCACGTTTTTCTGAAGCCTAGGGGATCATTTTCATGCCTGTCACTGTACAAACGATTTTCATTATGCCCATAATTGTGTTCTGCTGCTATGTGCATCCTCGTTTTTGGTTTGAGTTTGTGAATTGAAGTTTTGGAGTGGTAGTGGACAGAAGTGGCTTGATAAACCTAGTGGGGGAGACAACCTCTCAAGAAGATCAAGAGGGCTTTGGTTACTCTTCTATGCATGCCCTGAGAGCACTAGATAGGGAAGGTATGGCTTGAGGGACTGTACAGCAGTGAAAAGAATACTTCCTTGTGCTGGGTGTGTAGGTATTGTGGGTTCCAAGCTAGATAGATCTTGCAAGGTTATCCCTGGCTCTGTGCTGGAGCTCACTAGCTTAGCAATTCTTCCCTTCCATGTCCTAGCAGCCTGATAAACCCAATTGCAGATTGGCTTGGCTCATCTTGGTGTATGCTTGGCTATGTGTGAGTCTGCTGTTCCCTGATTCCTTGTAGAGATCATGCCCAGCTCGGGGGTGGCAGTGGTGCTAAGAGATTGAGGAGCACACTGGCCTACGGATGGGTGGAATGTTGCAGTTGCATAGCCAGTTGCGTGGGACTACTTTCATATAAGATAAGTATCCTCTTGTGTTAAATTGCAATTACCATTTGATGAATATTATGAATGTATGTGGATGGGTTAAATGAATTTACTTCCGCTGTGTTTTTACTAGTTTATGCAATTCCATATGATCTTTTATAAATCTGCAAAGGTCTTTAATTGGCTGTCACAGAATCTTGAATGTATGATAGATATCAACAGCATTTACTTAACTTCCGTTGTGTTTCCATTGCATGAACATATACTTGTCTTTGTATCAAAAAGTTTTAATGAATGTATATGGGGGCTAGATGCCCGGTTTAACCTCACGTTCCTCTCCATCTAGCTGGTAGAATGGGAGGGGACGTGACATGTATACATAAAAAAACAGCCATCAATAATATTAAAAAGGCTACAGAGAGATTTTTTAACATTTCATTACACTATGTCAAGTCTATGCATAAAAATAGATATGGATTTCCAATGACAGTTTAGAAAAATAGCAACAGTTGCAAAGTCGATATGTAGGATTCAGCATAGAGTGTTTCAAATAAGCAGGAAAAGAATCCAAACAAGGCTTGGGCTAGAAAACAACCAAGAGATAGACAAAATGCCTTGTCATTGATTGCAAGTTCATGAAATTTTGTGCATAGTCTGAAAATATCTGCTTAAGATCTTTTTTTTCTTTGCACATGCCATGTGCAGAAGAAAGAAGAAACAACATGTGCAATAGCAGTTGTTGAGAGGCTTTGTTGTTTGCATGCCCATGTACCTACAAGCGTACACAGTGTGCAAAATATGGTTAGAAAAATGAAAACAGAATAACATGACAAACGCAATCGCAACTCTCGTCCACAACCTTGCATTTGGTTTATACATTCGGAAAATCCAGATAAGAATAATTATTTACCATTTCAATAAATTGAAGAAAAAGTAATTAAGATAAGGAAATCGAAAAAGGACAAAAACATTGGAAAATTATATCTTCCAGCATAGTGTTTACTGTTGCAATGCAAAGGAAACTACCACAGCTGTGGTTCGGTTACAATCGGATCTGAATTAATGCAATTTCTTTTTGTATCTGTACCTCTACCCGCTTTTTTTTACTTAAATGCAGATACTCTTGACTTCGACTTCACGACTAACATAATGCCATCTGGCATTACCTCCATTTACTGGTGAAGATTGTCGTTCGACGGAGTTCGACCTAACCTTTGGAAACCCTCTCTCAAAGAATGAACTAGATAATAGCTTTCAGCAACATACCCTTTATCTCCCCCGGGATTGAATTATGCAGGATCCAATGCTCCAAGTTCTCAAAGTTCTCAATGAAAAGCCGAAGCTCGGGGCCAACACCAAGTCGAGCTTTGGTTCTAGAACCATATTTCCCCAAGTGAATGAATAATCGAAGTAAACATGAAACTAGGAACAATGCGTTTACCACCAAAACCCGAGGCCGGGAGTACACTGTAGTAAAGCCACCTCATTAATAACCACTACAACCTCACCGTTGAGGAAGCTCAAGTTCGACAAGTGACATGGCTCTTAGTTGCCAGCCCTGGCTTGGTAGTTCGCATTAAAGTTCATCTTCAAAGCTCGAATTTTCAACAACAATGTTGCTCCAAAGCTCCTCGACACCGGTCCTAGGGTCCCTGATTCCACCATTACCGCCTTCAGATATTCATAGAGATAAAGAAGGGAAAGCGAATTTCTCGTCGGAATCTGCGAACCAGTTTTATTTCCATAATGCAAGTTCACATATTAACACCCATTCGAGCTTTGACACCTTCTCCGTCGAAGAAGAGAAGGAGGCCATTCCGGCTTCTAACTTCAGGGGAGTTTAGTCAGAAAGCGATCTCTAGAGCCTAACTCAAAGTTCTCCTGCCCCAGCAAAGGTCATCCCAGAAAATGATTTCCAGGGCAACTCGTTTGATGATTATCAACTAACTTCTGTGAATAGACCTTGGTCTCAGAGGGTATCGGCTCACAAAATTACCCGTACTGAAGTCAACCCCATCTTTTTCGTGTTATTGTGAAGAGGCAGAAGATTAGCGCTTGGAATATGATAATGATAGTGGCATGGTGGAATCTCAACTACAAGAGTTTATCTTTGAAAATGAGGCTATGGGGAAAATTGTTGGAAGAATGAAGGATCTTTACACGTCTGAAAGAGTAGAGGAGAGGATATCCACGGCACCAATGTTCATGGCTCGGGGACTTGGCCTAGATGTCATAGATCCTCAAACAGATATTAGAGGCAGTGGCGGAAACTCTTCTTGGAAAGGGATTTCTACTGGTGGTAGTAGTGGTGGTGACGGATTTGGAGCTGGGGATGATAATATTGAGGATAATTATCAGAGAATGCACTACAAAAACACTTGATTCACAACAATGCTACATTAACTCTGAGACATTTCGAGAATTTCCCACAGGGTTTACATATATACCATGAACATAATAGTGTATGGAAAGTCACAGACAACACCGAAGATGGAATGTTAACTAGGAAAAAAACCCAGCTATAGGTTCCCTTGTTACGCATTGATATGAACCAAATGACAGTGGCATTTACAAACAAGAAAACCCAAAAAACAACCCACTCAACATGCGAGAGCTTGCATTTAACCCATACTGCAATTATAGGGTTACACTAAAAACACAGGTGACGAGGTCCAATGAAGGGCAACAGGGGCCGCTTGTATATTGAGCTGAGAACATCACCAATGCGCAAGAAACTGACATACCTTTCAAACCACTGTCACGATCACCCCGAAGGAGGCAAATGACACTTTCGTTTGCAAGAGCAGGTGCGGACCAGTCGAAAACCCAACCAGGGAAAGAGAGAAGTACCCAAGAACAACAATTTCCTCCCGCTCCTTCAACCCACTTCCAGCGAGATGGAAACCCGATAGAAACCCCCGGTGACAAATTGAATATGGGAAAACCCTCGACAGTGGCTCTAAACCCCAACGCTCTGAAGACGATGCACAATGCTTGAACACCAGAGGACCTCCAAAAAATAGCTTGAACAAACACGCCAGAAGAAGAAGAGACAACCAGAACCAATAAATAAAAACATCCGAGGGCACCCACCAATGGAAATGTCCATAAGCAAGGACAGTGCACGGAGAGAGGATAGCTTCCAAAACTTTCAAAGGACAGACCCCCATACCCGACACAGTAGAGTGCTCCATCACCCAAGCATGGAGACCGTCCTTCACCCCTGCAAATAGCGAAAACCTGGACCATACTGCATATTTGTTTGAACCCTAGACTAATCCCATCGCTGGGCCTGGAACCACCTCAAACAACACCATACAGCATTAAAACCCCATTTAATCAACTACACCTCAACCTTGGAGTCGTCCTTCACCCCCGCAATAGCCGAAAAAAATGCCATACTGCATTAACACCCCGAAACCCTGGACCATACCTCATCAATACACCCCGAAACCCTGGACCATACCGCATTAAACCAGACAACCACATCACCAACCCCATTTAAACCCCGTCGCTGCGCCTGGAACCGCCTGAAACAACACCTCAACCCGACGCTAGGCCTGGGGCACGACCACACCCCCGCAACAGCCGGAAACCTCGTCCTTCACCCCTGCAACAGCCGGAAACCATTTAATCAATTGCACGTCCACACCGCAGCAACACCGCACCCATACTGCACATTGAACGAGACCACCAACCCCATTTAAATCGGCAAACGTCACCCCGCCGCCGGGGCCTGGGGCACACAGCCCCATGCCAACGTCACTGCGAACGGAACAAACCACAACCACATAAAATGGACTTTAAAAAAATCAAACAAATACAAATAAATATAAACTTTAGAAAAAACTTTGCAATTTGATATCCGCGATTTTTGCCACCAGAACTAATGCCCCCGGATCGAAAACTATATGTCGGGGACATAATAACTTGTTTATGTTCATCCACATGGTTTTGTTATTCTAAAAGAAAAACAACAAAAAGTTGTGAATTTTACATACAATGGTGCACATGTTGAACTAAGACTAAGACATGGTGATGTTGTTATAGTAGTTAGATCACTAGCTACACAAATGTAACAAATCCTAATGTTATGCTAGGGGTTGTCCTTGTTGCAAAGAAAGGTTGTGAATTAGGTCTGGTGGAGCTCTACTATTGTAGAAAATGGTAATTAAAGAAAGCATGAGAAATACCTTCACGTTTTTCAAAAGCAAAGGTACAATATTCCATTTTAATAAATTTTATTCTGTTTGTTTTTCACTATTGATGGTTTTCTTTCATATTTAGTTGTGTTGTCTCGAAACATAAATTTTAAAGGACATGTTCATCTTTTGACTCGATAAAACTACCCTTATTTCTCCTCCACCTGTGGTTAAATATGCTCTTATTGGAATTGTAAATTTTGACCACATATACTTTTTTGGATTACTAATAGAACAATAATTGATGTTTAAACATTGGAAACTTAGTGCCTTAATCTAGGATCTAAACGCTCGTTTCATTGTTAATTTTCTAGGTTGAAATTGATTTCAAGATGGATCCTATTGGTACTAGAAAGGATGGGAAGAAAGTATACTTTAGATATATTTGGCCTTTGATTGAAGAAATAGCAAAGATTAGGAGGAGTTTGTTTTTGAATGTATTACTTTAATGAATTGGTTAACTACTTTAATGAATTAGTCAACTATCAGATCCGTGAGTTTCTTTTTGTAATTGTAAAATCCTAAAGCCATTACTTGCGCAATTTTGTGAAATTAAAGTTATTATCTTCAATAGTTCACCATCATGGCTACTAAAGAAAATAAAATTACTTGAAGGTTCAAGTCCCTTTGAGATACAAATAATCGGTTTAGTCCAAATCTAAATATCATACAATTTTGATAGAATAGTACACTTGTAATGACCACTTAGCTAAATGGAAGTGCTTGTTTTCAATGACCTACCCCTCCCTGCAAAGTAGGGTGGTAATAATGCTTCTCACTATTTAAATGGAACTGGTTGTGTTCAATGGTTTGTCCCTCATTGCAGAAGCATACCACTCATAATTTCTTGTCATTAGCTAATCGAAAGTGCTTGTGTTTAATGGTTCACCATCATGGTAATGTAACCAAATGTGACATATTAGCCAAACATAAGGGTGCATAACGTGAGCAAGGAACATGTAGCTCTCTAATCATGACAACTTAGGTAAACAAAAGTACTTGTGTTTAAGGGTTCATCTTCATGGCAACTTAAACAAACATAGGTGCTTGTGTTGAATCCTTCCCTATCACAACAACTTAGGAATACAAAAGTTCTTGCATTAAATGGTTTTCCCCTCCCTATACAAGTAGGCCATTTTAGTTCCATGTTGCAACAACTTAGTGAAATAGTGTACACAAGCATGATAGTTGTAGTTCCTTATTGCAATTAATTAGCTAAATGAGAATGCATGTATTCAATTATTCAATTATGCATGTATTAGGACATTTCACCGACGTGCGTTCAACGTATCAGCGGCGTGGGTTGAATGTCGGTAGCATAACTCTAACTTCAATTACTTAGAGGTTAATTAACGTTCATTCGACGGGAATTGGGCTTCACGTCCACGTTTTTTTTTGTTCAGGACATTTATAAACGTGGCTTATTGGACATTCAAACGGAATTCGTGCAACATAGGTTGAATGTAGGTAGAATAAATCTAACGTCGACTATATATGGGTTAACCGACGTTCATTCAATGTTCATTCCATGTTTTTTTGTTTAAACCATTTATAAACATGGCTTATTGAACATTCAACCAACATCCATTCAATGTAAACACAGTGTGGGTTTAACATCGGTATCATAATTCTAGCATCAAGTATTTAGAGAAAACTCGACGTCGATGTGACGTTCATTTAACGACACAACCATATTTGTTTTTTTTTTAAAGGAAATTCTAGACGTGGTTTATTGGACATATAGTTGACTTTAGTTTCACATTGGAAATGTCTCTTTTTGGACGTTTAATCGACAATAACCTAACCTATAACCAATGTTAATCCCACACTTTTGATCTTGTACAATATGGAAAAATAAAGTATTTTCCATTGTTAATTCGACGCAATTGTACACCTATTAAGACGTCTGGGAGCATCTCTTAAGCGACATCAGGGAATGTCTCTTAAGCAGCGAATGCGATGTCATATAGGTGAATTTCATGTAGGGACATTAAACTCACGTCAGAAGCAATGCCCATCTGACACAAAAGATCGTCAATTGAGTCATATAAATCTAGTAGTGTGCCCACATAGTCATCAGTTTCGTTATAAAATGGAAATAGGACTTCTGATTTTTTCCCTTTAAAAAATGCAAAATGCATATATCTTAGCTAATTGAGCTTTAACATGGATTTCAATTAATTAAAAAAAGACAAACATAATTATGTGCTCTATATCGCAGGTTTACAAGCCAATATATTTTTTTATCATTGCATATACCAAAGTGTTTTCATCCTCAGTTGATAAAGCCTTTGTTTCAATGAACCCTAACAGGTTGATTGACTATGTTGAGAGGAAATAAGTGAAGCGACCACCTATTTGTATTTGCATGCAATGGATGGTAATTTACATTTTTTAAATGGATATGATTTTTGAGTGATGTTTTTATTGTCTTTTATGCCCCTACATGTTTTTATTGTCTTTTATGGATGCCTTTAATTTATGCACAGGTGTCATTCAACCTCACCCCCAATATCGAAGACGTTCCATTTACCCAGCAAAATTTTGAAAATGATGGGTGGGGTAAATCCCAAGACGACCTTTCCTACTTCTCTCGGTCCTAGCCTCCTACCACCAAGTTTTGAGTCCTCCCGAGCCACTTCTACCCACTCAATAATAGATGTGAAAAGAGATGGAAACAAATCCGAGAGATATATTATCTCGACATACAACCAGAAATTTCTCACTACTAATATTTTATCTTTTTAGTAAGAGTTTTGGTCAATGCGCATCAAAAAATGTTATGTATATATTACTATGGGGGAGTCGAAACATTTTGAATGGTTGTGTGGAGCAACAAGGATTTATTATATATTTTTACTACTTGTATATAAAATTTTGCATTTAATATATGTGTATATTGTATGTTCCCTCTAATATGTTAATGGGGAGTTACAAGAAATGCAATCATGTGAAAAGGGTTATAATGCTCTTAATTTATTGTTTATTTTGATATGGTTAATGGGACCCTGCTTTCCATTTACTTATGTTTTAAATCATATTCTCTCATTTATTTAATATTTTTTCTTTCTATTTTTAAGTGGAAAAAAGTATATCATTGATATTCATTAATATGAATCAAACAGTATAACGATAATCATTATATAGTGACCGAGTGTCCATCAACAAGAAAATATCCAAACTAGGACAAAAAAGATTGGGTTTAAATACATCCGACCCAAAAATATTTCCTCATTCTTATTTTAAAAGAAAAGAAAAACAATACTTTTAATTTTTTTTAAGAAAAAGGAAAAAAAAAGAAGGAAATAGTTGTATTTCTTAACTATCAAGAGAAAATATATGAATAAAAGGAGAACTTCGAGGCAAACATTCTAGAATGGGAGAGGTATTGTAGAGCTCTGTGAGGATTAATCATATCTTAATTGCATACCCCATACTCAGTTTTTCTAAGGACTAAATAAATTTCACAGCAGGGATTTCTCGAAAAGTGGAAGGGAAGAGGCAAAGTGGAACGTGATTTGGTCTTCAAATAGAGGTTTTTTTTTATCTGTTTGTTTGCTCTAATTAGAAGTTCTTATGCTTTAGTCCTAACTAGTGACATACTTTGAAGATGATATATTACTGTGTGTCATATCATTTCAGTGGTCCAAGCCAAGCCATCATCTGAGTTGCTATTTTTTGGCATCCGGTTGCCTTTGTATGATTATGATTACATCTAAGGATTCTATAGTTATCTTTGATTGAAGTTATTGCAAGAACTTGAAGAGATTATCTGGACATAAATATTTGTAAGGGTTATTTCAATAATAAAGGATCTTTTGTTAGATCGCTTATTTGTTGTTATGATGGTCCTCTTTGTTCAAATACCTATCAACATTGATTTATGGTATGTTCCCATACTTTGTCATTTACTTTTCCATTTGATTTGTTAGATAGTCTTGTTTGATTTTCCTTTTTTTTTCTAAAAAAAAAGAGAAAAGAATTTAAATAGAAAAGAGATAGAATTGAAGCAGAATAATCTTTGGATTTACTTGTATTTCTAGTTCATATTCTAGTTGCACAAATTATCATATTTTGTATTTTTTTTTCCTTTTGCAAATAAATTCAAAAAGGGTCTCTAAAAAATATTTTAAAAAAAATAATTCAAAAGCTTAGAGACTGCATACTTAAACTCGGTCCTTAAACTAAGTCTTTAATATTTGTACCATGGGCTATAAATCCAGGGTTGTATTAATTAGGAAATGGAAAGAATTAGGCACAAAACAGAAAATACACACACAGATTGTATTGCTTATTATTAAATGGAGATACACATGTACTTATAGTTGGAGTTAGATCCAACTGATTACAAACGTGGAGATAACTGTCTCCTATAAAATATAAACAAATCCCACATAAATAGGCATTATCTCTAACACCCCCTGTTAATGCCTACATTACAAAACTTCACAAATTACATAACAGAAAAGGTTACAACACTTTAACTTTGTCTGTCTCACCTTCATCAGCTCCTACACCCACTCAGATCCCTCTGGACTGCGCTCTTTCTCTTCCTCTTCTTCGAGCTTACCATTCAACTCGTTTAAAGCATAAACGCTTCAGACCATCATTCTTGCACTTGCACAATAGACAATATTGACAAACTTGGCTCACTGGGGCTTCCATGAGAAAAGATGTCAAGTAATGAATCATCCTATGGACATACCTCCATCTGTCAGATATTTCGCTTTCGACTATCTGTTAGTTTGTAGAAAGGCAGTCTAGGTACAGAATGTCTTCAAAAGTCACTTATACAAGGTGACTTCCATCATAAGAACGGTTTTTCTTGAAACCGGGGCTGCCAGCTTATATCAAGAGACAAGAGTCCCTACTTGCTTTTACATAAACACGTAAACATATAAAATACACACGTAAATAGACTCACACTAATAAAACTAGTAATTACTCTGCTGCCATTACAACACATACTTTCACAACACGCATAATTAAATATATATATCAAACTACAGGCAGCAGAAAAGGCAGTCAACTCCTCTATGGTGGCTCATCCTTCATATCGATCCATAGTGGGATATCAAATACTAACTCACCAAGGGAAACATTTCAGATGGCCATTTTCTCCGAATTCCAGCTCCAAAAACTAATCTTTCACAATAGCGGCTCCTTCATTCCAACGGTGTCCCCTTCTCCAATGGCGGCTGAGGAAAATAATCACAGCGCTCAATTAATTAAATTTTCCAATGTAGATTCTTTCCTCCAATCCATCAAATCTTGCAGCGATCCTTCTTTATACAAGCATCACTTCTTCTTTTATGATGGTTGAACTCTTCCCTCACTCTGCCCCATGTATCACGCCCTCTCGCCACAGCTCATCACAATCGGCGGCTCGGCCTCTGCTCAGGCTCAAATCAATGGCGGTTGGATCTGTAACTCCTCTTCCAACAACACAGCTTCCTATCCACACAGCATCCCCTCTTTCTGATGGAGTCTCTCCTCTAGCAGATGGCATCTCCTCCAGATGGCGTCTCACTTCTCTACAACTCCTCCTGCACTCTGATACCAAATTGCGAAATAGAAAGAATTAGGCACAAAACATAAAATACACACACAGATTATATTGCTTATTATTAAACGGAGATACACAGGTACTTATAGTTGGAGTTAGATCCAACTGATTACAAGCGTGGAGATAACTGTCTCCCATAAAATCTAAACAAATCCCACATAAATAGGCATTATCTCTAACAGTATTCTCATTTTAACCTTGCTTGGCCTCACAAGGGTTGAAGTGTTAATATTCGAAACATTACAGTTTGGGATTCAACAAAAATCACAAGTGCAATCCTCATGCAACATGAGGGGTAACAACTAGCTTTAACTTGGGGACTTGCTCTCAAGGAAGACGTCATGAGAACCTATTTTAATCTCTAGTTGTACCTATTAAGTGGACTTCAAAAAGGAAGAAGTTGTCAAACCATGCGATGGGAACGAGCAATTACATCCCTAAACACCACATATTCATTTGGAGACCAAAAATTTTTGCTTTTGTACATGCCAAAAAAAACTAATGTTCACACATGTTGATTCTATTCATCCTACCCTACTCTTCTATAGAAAAATGCATATGCCAAGTGAAATCAAATAAGAAATGTAGCCATCCTAGTAACTTCTTAAGGCCATGAACCCTTCCCTTGTGTTTGGTGATAAATCAAAACAAGCATACATTAAACATGAGGTCAATCCATGTCAGAACATTTGTAATAACATGGTTGCAAAAATGGAATAACATCATATAGATTTTAGAAAATACAAATTTTTGAGATAGAATAGCATGTTCCAACACATGCTAAGTCAATACAATGTTGAATAGGGCTGAAATAAGGCTGTAAAAATAAACATGGTAACCCCTTATCAAAATACAAAAAATCTTTTAATATCTCTCGAAAGAGTGATTTGTGTGACAAACACCATTAACACCTTCAAAAAGTAAAGGTGTAGGCAGCTCCAAGAGTAAATTGTCTTCAAACAAGCATGAGGGTGAAGTATAGGATGAATTTTCAGATCTAGAAATTAATTTTTGAGTGCAATTCAATGGTTGAAAGGACTGTCAGAGATACATTGCTGCCCCATATGATTTCTAGCCCCATTTACATTCTCAAATGGTGAACTTTTATATATGAAATTACCAATATCTAAAAGTAAAAGTGGCTGGAAAAATTATGATTTTTCATTGTCACAAAACCACTCCAAGATCTGAAAAAAATCTGTAGTTTTGACCATAAAAGAAAGCTAGAAATTTCTGCAAGATATGACTATTTGAAAAGCATGCTTCCCTAAACAACATTTAGCCCCCAACCTTTACATTTCATATTTCATATCAATATTTCAAATTTGAAGAAGGCATGCCTCCATCATGCAATGAGTTGGAATCCAAATTGCCTAATCCTTCAGATTTCTCACATATTCATGGAAATCCATGAGTTCCATTATCAACTATGGAAGAAGCAAGCCCCAAGATTCTTCTGAAATCATAATGGTTCTCTTATTTGTGTTGCATCTTTCAAAAATTTTATTGAGGATTTCAATTTTTTCCATGAAAATGTGATTATGAAAATGTTGGTACTTCTTATGGAGTTCAAAATAGGAGAATGGTATTGCAATTTCAATACAAATGAGATTTTCTCGTTTTGTAATTTCCTCATAGGTGTAGAGAATCAAATGTAAATATTAAATGATTCATTCCTTTGGGTTGAAATTTGTAAAGACATGAAAAGGAAGTTGGATGATATGGTGTTTGTATGTGAGATGGGCCCTTTAAGGTCCATATTGGATAAAATAAAGGATAAACACGAAGCACTAATATTTTTTCTTGGGTATGTTAAATAATAACATGGTATCCTAGGTCAAAGAGAATTTGTAAATGAGTTGCATGAAGTTGTTGAAAAATATATTGCAACTCCATATAATGAAGCATCTCATGACCCCATTGAAAACCATGCACATTAAGAGAAAGAATGATGAGGAAGAGGGAATCTATGAGGAGGCTAACATAGCATATTTTGGGCTTCTTGGACAGCCACATAGGGGTAAAGACTTCTTGATTGGAAATAGTGTTGGTTGGAGAACCTATTGCATGCCCTTGAACATGGCCATCATGGTTTTCCGCGTGTAAATCTTAAACTATTGTGAACATGCCTAGTGTTGTTGTGCAAGAGCTTACACACACAAAATGATTCTATCATTTTCAGTTAGTGACGAAGCAAAGAAAGTAGATGTAGGGTGAGTAAAATAATAAGAGAATATTGCATTCAATGGATCTCCCTTTTAGTGAGGCTTGTGAGGCTAAAATACAAAACTACAACTTAAACTTGTTGTAACGTACCTGAATTCGAAAATGGTTTTAAAAATCTACTTCCAAGGGTAGTAGTGTGAATTCAATATGACTCCTATTCAAAGAGAAGATGGATTCATAAGATAGGGTTGTAAAATATACAAGAGGGTCAACTTTATGGCCCACTTTGGAAATGGAGAAAAAAAAAACATATGATGGCTATTGTTTAACTGTAATCAACCATAGTAGTAGGAATTAAAAAACCCCAAGGAGACTAGATCTAAGGCCTTGATCATGAACAACATGATGGTGTTAAATGTAGTAAGGGTATACGATGGAAACCTTAGAGGTGACTAGATATAGAGGGTGTGATTGTTCGCTTATAATACCAATTGATATGATCTCTAACACCAAATGAGATGAACAAAATACCAACAATGAAAATATATGATAACATAAGAGAGAAAATATGCATCAATTAGATGAAATTGGCGAAACTTTACACATATGTGTACACTCTTTATTTTAAGAAATATATCTATAATAAAAAATTGTAGGAGAGTGGTCAACCATGTCTCCAATACAATACAATAAATCGATTGAGTGATTTCTTAGACTAACTCACCCAAAAGAGATAAGGATAAAGTACAATATTGAAAAGCACAAATATAGTATAACATGTTCACTAGACTAAGCCTTATCAATTGGTCCAAAGTTTCAATTGCAATTCAACTTCATAAGTAGAGATTGCATGCAAGCAATAGGAAAACAATTTGATGATAAGGATCTATTAGCAAAAAAATTGCATAAGGTCAAATGACCAAGTGAATTTTCATTAATGATCCAATACAATGATGTTGAGATTGAAGATTAAAATCCTTAATAAGGTCTCAAGTATGAATTGAATGGTTCCTATCGTATTCAGACCCTTATGATAAGATGTGGCTAGGCCTTGGTCTATCTTATACACTTTTGGAGGTCAATGTTATTGTCGATGGTGTCTAGTTTCCATAAGGTCTTAAAGGTTTTTCCTAGAGCTTCATTTATCATACTCTATAATCAATTATCCCAAATTTTCCACCATTACAAAGGTTTATATATGCCCCTTCACAACCCATAACTTGGCCTAATTCTATCTTCAACTTCCATATTAATTTGAACTCAAAATTTTACAATCTAAAGTTTAAAGGAGGGTTTGAATTCGATCATTTGGTGATTACAATATTTTTCAAATGTTTAGAGCTCTCTAGATTAATTAAGTTTTTGTTTTACTCAAATGTCTCATAAGATATTTTTGTTAAATCCATGCAATATGTATAACATTTAGATACAAAAAATGTGTATCTATACAATATGTATCCATAGCAAAATAAGACACATTAAGAATCACATTAGCTATCTAGATGGCGGCATAAATGTCCAAAAACCAAAGTTGCAACTTAACACAACAAAACAAAAGATAAGTGTCTAGAAACTTAGATTTGCCATCTAGGTAGGCAAAGATAAATAAGTCCATAAACCAACTCATAATTGAAATATATTATGCAATCATATGGATTGGTCGATGCCTCCCCAAGCCTTGATTTACCAATGCAATCCCAAGAAATGTGACTTTGTAATCAACATTATAATTCTATTATTCCTTCAACGGTTGATTGAGTTAAAAAAATAACAAATGCAATGTGAAAAACTTGGCATTTAGAAATATGTGGGGAAATAAGTTTGTGTTCCCATCCATTCTAGTGTTATTTTTCATGGTGCTTCATGATAGATCAACCTACATGATAGTGTGGCTTTCCTACACTCCATTGTGTTTATTGGGAACGAGGCAAGGGATACAACGAATAAATTTGGGGACTTCAACTTCTCATGTAAGGAGTTCCTCCCCAATACTTGAAAACTTGACTAATGGTTGAACATATAATTCAACCATGTAGACATGTGCATCAATTTGCAAAGACAAATTAAAAAAAAATCATTCCATCTTCCCACGGCAAAGGTTTATTAGTTGAATACTAATTAGAAATAATATAATTTATTCTCTTCCAAATAAGGAAGAGTCTGTAACCATTGGCAAGTTTCCATGTTGATTGAAAATCAACAAACCATTGGTGTTGTTTTTCCTATGAGGATTGATTAGGAGCCACATAGAGTTGACAACAAAAGGTCAAAACTCATAATGATGCCAAATTGAAAATATGTTTTTAAAGGGATTGTTGGTGGTGGGGAATGCAGAATTCCTGTTGCTCTGGTTGATTTTCTAAGGAATAAAGGTTATATATTTTTGGAACATATCAAGGATCATATTAATACTGCTATTATGTCTCAAGTGTGGCTCAAGGAAAAAGATATGGGCCTTGAGCATGAGAAGGATAAGGCTACATGGAGAATATATATAAAGGCCCTAAGAGATATTCACATCAGACTAATGGACAGAGAATATGTCTTGATCTGGTCTAGAAATGTAACAGGAGGATCATATACCCCCAGATTGGGATACAAGGTTATTTGAGAAGAGTAATACACACATTCTCACTGTTGGCGGTTCTCTGTCATCTAGAATTTAAAGGGTTCTTTGAAGTGTAAGGTTTTTATGTGGTTAGGTCTATCCAAAAATATTCTGGTTGGGAACTTTTGATCAGAAAATTCTATTGTGGGCCTAGAATATTCCCTCTTTGCAAATTTTATGGCGAGAACATTGAGCATCTTTTTATCAACTGCTCTACTATACAAAAAAATGTGGGAATATGCTTCTATTGTATCTGGGACACAGCTCTCTTCGAATGGACAAACCATGGAAGATGCTTTGAAAACATGGACAAAAAATATAGATTACAAATCTCACCTTGCTTTACCTGCCATCTTTATGTGGGGAGAATGGATTTCTAGGAACAAATCCATCTTTGAGGACAAGGAAATCCCTCCTTTACACTATGCTTCAAAGGGATTAGCCATTATGTCAGATTTTCCACAAGATGATCAGCCTCGGATAATTAGGAGTATAGTGGAGAAATTCAATGATAAATATGATCCATGGTTATATTTTGATGTTACCTCACAAGGAACCCCTACACAAGGAGGAGCTAAAGGTATCCTTTACTATTTTATCATCATTCGATCAAATTTGTTGCAATTTTGGGAAACTATACAAATAATAAGGCAGAACTGTTAGCATTAAATTTGTCTCTATCTTTGGCACTTTTGAAGGGTGTACAGAATCTACAGGTTTTCGATGACTCTAAACTTATCATTGACTGGTTGAAGCCAAGAAGACCTTTTAGGTATATCCTTCTTGTGCAGTTATACGATATTTCCATACTATCAGGCCTCTTTCATAACATAAAAATTTGAACATATCTATAGAGAAAGGAATCAACAGGTTGGTATTCTGTCTAAGCTTGGCCTCCAGGTGGATGAAGGGATGTGGAATAGATGGGAGATTGAAAATGATCCTGAGACCATTTTTTATCTTGGACCTTTTGGGGGGTAAAAGACAAGGAAAGGTTTCTCTATATGGAGTTTTTGTTTTTTTTGGTGTTGGAATATCAAGCAATAATGAGAGGGGGGGGTTGAATCAGTATTAGGATATCTTTTAAAATTTATCACATTTAAAACAGAATCAACAAAAAAGATAGAACACACAATATTATCATGGAATCCCAATTGGGAAAACCACCAAGACTTTCTATTACTACAAAATTATATTTACAAATAGTTTTTGCAAGCTACAACTTGTTGGAGACTTCAATCCCCAAGTTTCTCAGCTACAACTGAAGGATGTTACTACACCCTGGTTTCTGCCTACTAAAATAGACAAGGATTCTACAACACCCTGTTTACCAGCAGCAACTGGAAGGAGGCTACGACCCCCTACAGGCTTGCAGCTGGTCCTTGCACCTCCCAACTGCCCTTGTTTTTTGTTTTAAGAATCTTCAGAACTTCTTCAAGAAATGATGTTACTCTTCTCTGTCTTTAACCTTTGTTTTTTATCTGCTTATTGGAACCACAGAGACGTCTTCCTTCAATTCAATCTTCTATTTATATATTCTTCATGTATCTCATATTTTTCAGGTTGCATCTCTTCATTCTGAAGTTCATGTCTTTTCACGCCGTGTCTTTCTAGAAGAATTAGATCTTGTTTATTAATTACTGAATTAGATCTCTATGTTAATTTATTTCTATAGACAAATTGTAAATCTTTCGATTATATTGTAGACCTTTCAGGCATATTGTAACCTGTGATCATATTGTAGATCCTACGGGAACATACAAGAGCCTACGTGCATATGTATGAGCCCTGTGGACAGATATATGAGCCTACGAGCATATATATGAGTACTGTGGGCATGTATATGAGCCTACGGGCATATCTTTAAGCCCCATGGGCATATCCTAAATCCCTGTAGGCATACCCTTAATCCCGGTGGGCATATCTTTAAGCCCTTGTGGGAATATCTTTGGGCCCCTTTGCGGACATATTGTTAAGCCCTTGTGGGCATCTCCTTAGGCCCCTTTTGTGAGCATTATTCAAGCTCCTTGTGGACATATCCTAAGCTCCTTGTGGGCATATCCTAATCTCCTTGCAGGAATTTCATTAATGCCTTTGCGGGCATATATAAAGTGTGAATAACCATATTCTTTCTCTGTTTTGGCAAACCAAGATCTCGCACGTGTGATTATCAAAGAGGAAACCAAGACCATGAATGGATGGAGAAATCATCAAGGAACAACCTCATGCCATTTGATAAATTTATTTGCTAAACGAGAGCATATGGAGGGCATTTATAAATGGCCTTTTAAATTTCAGGGTTATACACTTAGACATTTTTTCTTCAACTTGGCAAGCCCATTTCTCACAAGTGTGACCACCAGAGGGAAGACTGAGAACATGACTAGATGGACATTTCAACAAAGAACATATCCATATATTTTGTTGAATTTATTGACACAAAGAGAGAATCTGGCGGGCATTTGCAAATGGCCTCTTAAACCCTTGATTTAACACTTAGACAATTTTATCAAACCCTAAGTCAACATGAGGTGATTTTTATTTTCACCAATATTGGAAATATGAAGCATCCAAGGCATGGGGGAAAACATGTTGATTCCATCCATGCCAATCTCATCCTCTAAAAACTCATCCTCTCTCCTTGGCGGCAGACCTATAACTTTGTCATAAAACACTCTTTTGGAGAAATGAGACCATGGTCAGATAGCCACGTCAACAAGCTATATCCTGACAGGATTGGGTGGACATTTTATTTAACCTATGAATTATGGCGAGCATTTTATTAGGGAAATTTTGACTAATTTTTCCATACTTGTCAATTTCCAAAGTTTTCCAAAATTGCCATACTTCCATAATGATGTCAGATTGCAACACTAACTTCATGATAGCACCATAACATCACCATGTGTCTTTCCAGCCTCATCACACATTCCACATCATCATATATTCCATATCATTGTATCCTTTGTCATTAATGAATACTTTTGGCATCAATGACAATTATACTCAACATTCTCCCCCTTTGTCATTGATGACAACGTCAAATTTTTTCCTCCCCTTTTTGACATTAATTACAAAGATTCATAAATCTCCCCCTGTCACTATTTCTCCCCCTATCAACTATGTCCCTTTTGTGACAGGGTTACAATCTTAATTTTATTTTAATGAAGAGAGATGACTCCCAGTTTTTCCCTAAGATATGCAAATTACTCTCTAGGCATTGGTTTAGTAAAAATATCAGCTATTTGTTCCTTTGTATCAACATACTCCAGATTGACAATCTTGTGTGATACTTTCTCTCTTAAAAAATGATATTTGACTGGAATATGCTTTGTCTTGGAGTGCATGACAAGATTTTTGGATTTGTTTATAGCACTTGTATTGTCACAATATATAACTATGGGATCTTCATATTTTACAAGTAAATCTTCCAATGTTTGCTTCATCCAAATGACTATGTACAACATGATGCAACAGCAATATACTCACCTTCTGTTGTAGATAGTGAAATGGAAGAGTGCTTTTTGCTTAGCCATGACACTAAGCAATTTCCTAAGTAAAATGCTTCTCAACTAGTGCTTTTTCTGTAATCAATATTTCCTTCCCAATCTACATCAATGAATGCTTTTAGAGTGAAGTTATTTTTTTTAGGATACCATAGTCCATAATCCATAGTACCTTTTAGATATCTAAGAATTCTTTTTACTGCAACCACATGTGTTTCTTTTGGGGCTAACTGAAATCCAGAAACCAAACCTACAGCCTGCATTACATCTGGTCTTATAGTTGTTACATATAATAAACTACCAATCATTGACCTATACATAGTATGATCTAGTTCTAAGGATTCATCATCTTTTCTCAATTTACAACCAATAGCCATCAGAGTAATAACAGGTTTGGATTCTTCCATTTTGAATTTTTTCAACATCTCTTTGATATACTTAGTTTGAGAGATGAAGATCCCTTTTTTCTGATTGAGATACTTGTAAACCTAGAAAGAATGTTAGTTCCCCCAACATTGACATTTCAAATTCCTTCTTCATTTCTGAATCAAAATTTACAGTCAAAATTTGTAGATCACTTCCAAATATGATATCATCTGCATAGACTACAACAATGATCATATTTTTGTTTTCAAATTTTATGTACAAATTACTGTCAGTAGCCCCTCTTTTATATCCTTGTTGTTTTAAATACTTTTCAAGTCTTTAGAACCATGCTCTTGGATCTTGTTTAAGACCATAGAGTTCCTTCTTAATTTTGCAAACATAATCTCTATTTTCTAATAAGAGAAAACCTTCAGGTTGCTCTACATATACTTCTTCTTCAAGTTCTCCATTAAGAAATGCAGATTTTACATCCATTTGATATACTTTGAAGTCCTTGTAGCATGAAAAAGCTAATAACATTCTAATGGATTCAAGTCTTGCCACAGTTGCAAAAAATTCTTCAAAATCAACACCTTCTACTTGAGCATATCCCTTTCATACTAGTATGGCTTTGTTCCTTATCACATGACCATCCTCATTGAACTTGTTTTTAAAAATCCATTTGGTCCCAATGACATTCATGTCCTTAGGTCTTAGGACAAGTTCCCAAGTTTGGATCTTTTCTATTTGACCAAGATCATCATTCATAGCATTGATCCAATCCTCACTTTTGCAAGATTCTTTAAATTTTTTTGGTTCAACTATCGAAAGCAGTGCTTTTTCTTCATCATAAAACAATTTTCTCCTTGTTTGGACTCTTGAATTTTTGTCACCGATAATTTGAATTTCAGGATGATTCTTTTGAACTCGTCTGGATGGTGTTTTTGTGTCTGATCTGGGGGAGTCTTCATTCTCTTCTTTTTCTTCTTCTTCCTTTTCAAGAGTATCTTCTTCTTATGAACTTTCTTATTTTTCTTCATCATCTATTTCATCATCAGTTTCTTCAACATCCACATTTTCTTGGATTTGTATCCTTCTTGGTTTAGTGTCATCTATAGTTACATTTGAACTTTCTACGATCTTGTGCAATCTTATATTATAACATCTGTATGCTCTTTTGCTGGAAGAATATCCCAGAAATATGCCTTCATTTGTTCTAGAGTCAAACTTCCCTAGATTATCATCATCTCATTTTATGTAGCACTTACTTCCAAAAACTATAAAGTAATTAACTGTAGTTGGTCTTCCAAACCATAGCTCATAAGGAGTTTTGTCACTATTTACTCTGAGTTGTCCTATGTTTTGTACATAGACAGTTGTATATATTGCTTCTCTCCAATAGCCATCAGGAAGTTTTGCTTCATCTGCATAGTTCTAGGTGCTTCTTGAACAGACTTGCTTTTCCTCTCGGCCACTCCATTTTGTTGAGGAGTTCTAGGGGCTGAAAATTATCTCTTGATTCCATGAGTTTCACAAAACTCACTGAATTCATTTGAGGTGAACTCACCACCATTATCTGATCTTAGACACTTAATCTTGAGATTAGCTTCATTTTCAACAAGTGCTTTGAAGTCTTTGAACTTCATAAAAGCTTCTTATTTTTCTTCTCCTGGCCCTTGAATTGCATTTACAATTTCATCAATTCTCTCAAAGTATTCTGAAATGTTTTCTTCCTCCTTCATTTTTAGACTTTCAAATTGGGTTTTAAAAGTTTGGAGTTTTTCCCTTTTTAACTTGGTGTCTCCTTCATAGATGGTCTACAATTTGTCCCAGATTTCCTTTGTTGTCTTGCACTGCATTACTTTGGCAAAGATTGTTCTGGCTAATCCAACCAAGATTGCATTAACAGCTTTGGCATTGCTTCCAAATAGTTTTATTCCTTCAAGATCTGTGGGAGGGGCTTTGGGATATGTGTACCCTGTTTCTATAGACATCCAAACATCTAATCCAAGAGACATTATATAGCTTCTCATTCTGATGCTCCAAAATGCATAATCTTCTCCATTTAATATTGGAACCTTGGAGGACATTTTCACTTGATGATCCATAGTGATAAAAGATTTCTCTTAAAGGGGTTAAACTTTTAGTGAAGGGCCTGCTCTGATACCAATTGTTGGAATATCAAGCAATACTGAGAGGGGGGGGTGAATCAATATTAGGCTATCTTTTAAAATTTATCACATTTAAAACATAATCAACAAATAAGATAGAACACACAATATTATTGTGGAAGCCCAATTGGGAAAACCACCAATACTTTCTATTACTGCAAAATTATATTTACAAATAGTTTTTGAAAGCTACAACTTGCTGGAGACTTCAATCCCCAAGTTTCTCAGCTATAACTAAAGGATGCTACTACACCCTAATTTCTTTCTACTACAACAGACAAGGATGCTACAACACCCTATTTACCAGCAGCAAATGGAAGGAGGCTACGACCCCCTACATGCTTGCAGCATGTCCTTGCACCTCCCAACCGCCCTTGTTTTGTGTTTTAAGAATCTTCAGAACTTCAAGAACTCTTGTTACTCTTATATGTCTTTAATATTTGTTTCTGATCTGCTTATTGGAACCACATAGACGTCTTCCTTCAATTCAATCTTCTATTTATATATTCTTCATGTATCTCATATTTTTCAGGTCGCATCTCTTCATTCTAAAGTTCGTGTCTTTCCAGGAGAATTAGATCTTGTTTATTAATTATTGAATTAGATCTATGTTTTAATTTATTTATGTAGACAAATTGTAAATCTTTCGAGTATATTGTAGACCTTTCGGGCATATTGTAACCTATGATCATATTGTAGAGCCTACGGGAACATACAAGAGCTTGTGTGCATATATATGAGCCATGTGGGAAGGTATATAAGCCTGTGGGCATATATATGAGTCCTGCAGGCATGTATATGAGCCCGCGGGCATATCTTTAAGCCCCGTGGGCATATCCTTAATCCCTGCGGGCATACCCTTAACCTCGGCGGGCATATCTTTAATCCCTTGTGCGGGCATATCTTTGGGCCCCTTTGCGGACATATTGTTAAGCCCTTGTGGGAATCTCCTTAGGCCCCTTTTATGAGCATTATTCAAGCTCCTTGCGGGAATTTAATTAATGCCTTTGTGGGCATATATAAAGTGTGAATAACCATAATTTTTCTATGTTTTGGTAGACCAAGATCTCAGACGTGTGACCATCAAAGAGGAAACCAAGACCATGACTGGATGGAGAAATCATCAAGGAACAACCTCATACCATTTGATAAAATTATTTGCTAAATGATATCACATGGCGGGCATTTATAAATGGCCTTTTAAAATTTAGGGTTATACACTTAGACATTTTTTCTTCAACTTGGAAAGTCCATTTCTCACACCTGTGACCACCAAAGGGAAAACTGAGAACATGACTGGATGGAAATTTCAACAAAGAACATATCCATATATTTTGTTGAATTTATTGACACAAAGAGAGCATATTGCGGGCATTTGCAAATGGCCTCTTAAACCCTTGACTTAACACTTAGACAATTTTATCAAACCCTAAGTCAACATGAGGTGATTTTTGTTTTCACCAATATTGGAAATATGAAGCATCCAAGGAATGGGGGACAACATGTTGATTCCATCCATGCCAATCTCATCCTCTGAAAACTCATCCTCTCTCCTTGGCGGGCATTTTACTGGAGCAGTGCAAATCAAGCCAGAGGGCACTTTTGGAAGACCTGTAACTTTGTCATAAAACACTCTTTTGGAGAAATGAGACCATGGTCAGATAGCCACTTCAACAAGCTATATCCTGACAGGATGAGGCGAACATTTTCTTTAACCTATGAATTATGGTGGGCATTTTCTTAGGGAATTTTTGACTAATTTTTCCATACTTAGTCAATTTCCAAAGTTTTCCAAAATTGCCATACTTTTCCATAATGATGTCAGATTGCAACATTGACTTCATGATAGAACTAAAACATCATCATGTGTCTTTCCAGCCTCATCACACATGCCACATCATCATATATTCCATATCATCGTATCCTTTGTCATTAATGAATACTTTTGGCATCAATGACAATTATACTCAACATTTGGGATTTGCATCTTTTTTAGTGGCTTTTCACACTTTTATAAGATGATTTGAAATCATTAGTTTGTTTTAATAACTAGTTTTGTAAAGTTGTATGATGGACAAGTCTGTAAAAATGAAGGATGGTGATGGATGAAAGATCTATAGATATGTGTACAAGCTGGTTTGTTTATTAATATAAATAGACTGTGTGGTTTTTCCAAGGGAAAAAAAAATTAAAGGGATTTTGGCCTGTTGTAGAAAATCTTTTGGGGTGAGGGACACGTCAAGGCGGCGAATTTAGTTAAAATGATTATGGGGATGAGTTGTTCCATAGGTAGAACACAGACCCAAAAATGTGTATAGACTTATAAAATGGGAATACACCACTCATAAACAACCTGCAATACACTACTCATAAACAACCTACAAATTTAGAAGGAAATTGAAATAGAAAAAAACTAATCTTAGGCCACAATACTCCACAGGTCCTAATTTTGTGCACAAACACTCTGAAAACATGCTCCTCAAATCAGATTGTAGAAGCCATGACCTTTTTTGTAGAGCCAATATTTTCTATAAATGCCAATATTTTGGGTAGTGTGTGGGGGGGGTATGTGTATGTGTGTATTCACAAAATGAAAACAATGGGCTGACCTAAATTCTGAGGCGTAAGATGTCATAAGTATCCTAAAATTAAACAACAATGTAAACATATGAAAGATTAATTGAACAATAAGATCAACTCCTATAAAAATTAAAAATGAGATTAATGGCACAAAAGAGAGCATGGATATATTAGAAAATAAATTCAATGCACTACATAGAAATATATGAGCATAGACCACTCACTGGTTGCAACCTATGGAGGTACAAATTTTACTACCATGAGACTTGGTTCAGTTGGACAATTCACCATAGTTATCATTATATAAAATTCAACTTTCTCAAATTTGACGACCAAGACAACTATATGGGTATGATTTGGATAAACAAAATTAAACGATATTTCAAAATTAGAAAAAGGTTAAACTTTAGTCCGATTTTTAATATTTTTCATGTGTTATTTTTCGAATAGATCTATAAAATCTTTGTTGAAAATGTAATTTTGGATTGTTGAAATGGTTGTTTTTAATGTAAGAATGTATTCGAATCTAGTCTATGTTAATGATTGATATTTGTCATTACATCAATTCAAAATTATTCTTGGATTTGAGTGACCAGGTCAAAATTCTTAGAATTTTAGATAAGATTTGTTAGGATGACAATATCAAATCATTGGGCATCAATGTTTGTTCCAACTAGGTGAATGCGAAGTGCTTGCAAAGTTGCAACACATATCGCAACGTTATTTGAAGAAGACATATTGATACAACATTTTAGGGGTTATCAAGGGATGTGCAAATAAGTGGTCATCTTAAAATTAGATTATTATTATTTTATAAGAAACTAAATTAGTGTTTGATAATTTTTTGTATTTGTAATACAAGAAATGGTCTTTATAAGATTGGTTTGCGAGGAATCTGAAGGTTACAATTTTCATAATGTAAACTCTTGACATTAGGTTTGAGGACGAATGGGGTTAGAGGAGCTTGATCAGTTTGTTACCGATGGCGAATAAGTAGATTTCAAGGAGGAAACAGATCTCTCATCGATGTTTATTCATCCAAATGAGATAAGGCTATAGGAACCCCTGGGGGTGGACCAAGTTTATGAAGGTTCTAGGGTTTTCTTTCGACTGGGATAGGAAGGGGGGCCGCATCCCTACCAACAACCCTTTTTGGAAAATGGTCGTGTATAAGCACCCAACTCCGGAGCTTTTAATTCTCTACATCTTAGGGTGTGCATCATTGGATTTAAAGTTATTCAAATCCAACAGTGCACACCCCAAGTTGTAGAGCATTAAATGTTCTACAACCAGCTGCTTACCTTTCACCTTGGAAAATGGGGGTCTAGGGTGATAAAGAGGGAATGATTTCTCTTCTCAGAATTCGTCAAAGGTTTTAAATAAAGTCGGTTTCCAATCCTTTCTCTCCTTAGAAGAGTCGACGAACTCAATCGTCAAGGAAGGATCTGTACCTGATAACATTGCATATTTTGGGATTCTTGGGAAACCATATAGGATTAAAGACCTCTTGATTGGAAATAATGTGGGTTTGAGAACCTATTGCATGCCCTTGAACATGGCCATCTGTAATACCCCCAATTTGATCCTTGGAATGTATTAAATCAAATTATGTAAATGATTTAAATATGCTAGTATGGAATCCTAGAGCGGAGCTCAAGGCCAAGGCTCGACTAGTGAATGGCTAAGCATGTATATGTAGATATTTCCATATCAACCATGTCGTTTCCTTGTCATTATGACTCAAAATATATGTAAATATTATGTTGGAAAAATAATAAAATGGTCCAAGATGGTTGTGTAAAGAGCACTAGAGGGGCTATGATTCCATTAGAAGGGAAGAGGAAAAGGATCATGTGGGATATTAAATCCTCTTTTGTCCAATGTTATCCTTATATCTCACCCATTTGTTTTCATGTGCCTTAAATGAACCAATTACTTCCATTTTGACTTATCAAATCCAATCATTGAATGCATGTGTGAGGTTGGTGGTAAAAGTCTTCTCATATAGTTAAGGTAGCATGGGATGAATATACTTCTATGAAAATTGTAGGAGTTATTCCTTCTATGATCAAAAGAAATGTCAGTTATCTTTTCACCAATCCTTCCATATCCTTTGGATTCTATCACTCATTTACCATGCATATTTTTACACTGTGTAGAGTCTTCATGATGTTTTCTCCATAGCTAATTACCAAACTATGAAATTAACCAAAAATTAGAATTGTGAAGAAAAAATTACAGACATTAGAGTGAAAAGAATGGTTGTAGGTGAGCATAGAGGTTGGGAAAGATATGAACTTTTACCCATTGTTTATTTGTTGCTCCAGTATGCTTGGGAAGCCATGAATTGCTTTGAAAGAGGCTCTTTAATAGCATACAACAAGTTGGACTCTTTTTGCACACATTGCTAAGCACTGTAATGGTTGGATTTCCTAAGGAAACTGTAGAGCAATGAAGGGAAATGCTTTCCTTATGTTGTGTGGGGCAGTAGAAGAGAGTGGCATGGTAGGGATGGCTGAGTGAGATTCATGTAATTGCTCAGTGATAAGTAGATTGGCTAAGCATGAGAGAAAATGGGTTTTGGATTGAGAGAGAGAATCCTATAGGTGTTTCCTTCGCCCTGGTGGCCTCATAGCCTGGCTTGGGGGTGGTATCAATAGTTGATACCTAGAGTTGGGTGGAAAATTTCTCTTACACAACCAGTTGCTTAGATCTTCTCTATTAAAAGATAGCATTATCTTTGTCTATGAATGTGAAATGATTTTATTTACTTCCTGTGATAAATATGCTTGTTTATGAATGATGTGTGTGTGGATAAAGTTTCAATTCCATTGTGTTTTGCATTCATACACTTGTGCATGCATATATTAGTTTATAATGGCCTATGGGGAAAAATTAAGAAACATGAAATTTGTATTTACTCCCTCCTATAGTCAGAATGATGGATGGGGACGCCACACCATCAAGGTTTTCCATGTGTAAATCTAAAACTATTGTTGTGCACATGCCTAGTGTTGTTATGCAAGAGATTACACAAAAAAATTATTCTAGCATTGTTTGTCAATGATGAAGCAAAGAAAGTATATTTAGGCCCGAGTAAAATAAATAAGAGAAGCTTACATTCAATGGATATCCCTTTTAGTGAGGGTTGTGAGGCTAAAGTACAAAACTGCAGGTTAAAATTGTTGTAACTTCCTCAATGCTATTTAGAATCACAATTATGACCCTAATTCAAAAAGGTTTTTAAAAATCTAATTTTAAGGGTAGTAGTGCAACTTCAATATGGTTCCTATTCAAACAGAATATGGCTTCATAAGATAGGGTAGTGAAAGACAAAAGAAGGTCAACTTCTCGAAGTCATAATTATTGTAATATTGCATAGAATCGCTATTATGACCTACTTTGGAAATGGAACCAAATTTTTGCATATGATGGCTATTGTTTGACGATATTCAACCACATCAATAAGAATTAAAAATCATCAAGGGGACTAGATCTAAGGCCTTGATCATGAGCAACATGATGGTGTTAAATGTAGTAAGGGTATGAGATGGAAAACTTAGAGGTGGATGGATCTAGAGGGTGTGATCATTCATCTCTAATACCGATTGATAAGATCTCTAACACCAAATGAGATTAACACAATACCAACAATGCAAACATAAGATATCATAAGAGAAAATATGCAACTATTAGATGAGAATGTCATAACTTTAGACATGTTTGTACACTCTTTTATTTTAATTAATATAGTACAAAATTGTGGAAGAGTGATCAAGACCATGTTTACAATACAATGCAATAAATTGATTGAGTGATTGCTTAGACTAACTCAACAAAAATAGATAAGGATAAAGTACAATATTAAAAACTATGAATATATTACAACATGTTCACTAGACTAAGCCTTATCAATTGGTATAAAGTTTCAAGTGCAATTCAACTTCATAAGTATAGCTACATGCAAGCAATAGGGAAACAATTTGATGATAAGGATCTATTAGCAAAAAAGCACATGAGGTCAAATGCCCAAAGTGAATTTTTGTTAATAATCTAATTCAATGATGTTGAGATTGAAGGTTAAAAGACTTAATAAGGTCTAAAGTATGAATTGAGTGTTGCCTATCATATTCATGCCCTTATGATAAGCTTTGGCTAGGGCTAGGGCTTGGTGTATCTTGTATGTTTTTGGAGGTCAATGGTATTGTTGATGGTTCCTAGTTGCCATAAGGTCTTAAAGATTATTCCTAGAGCTTCATTTATCATATTCTAGAATCAATTATCCCAAATTTTCTACCATTACAAAGGTTTATATATGCCCCTTTACAACCCAGAATTTGGCCTAAGTCTAGATTCAACTACCCTATTAATTTGAACTCAAAATTTTACAATCTAAAGTTTAAAGGAGGTTTTGAATTTTGATCGTTTGGTGGTTACAATAATTTTCAAGTGTTTAGAGCTCTCTAGATTAATTAAGATTTTTTTTACTCAAATGCCTTATAAAGTTTTTTTTGTTAAAGCCATGCAATATGTACAACATTTAGATACAAAAATTACAATAGGTCTCTATAGCAAAATATAAGAAATATTAGTAATCACATTACAGATTTAGATGGTGGTATGAAAGTCCAAAATCAAAGTTGCAACTTGACATGATAAAACAAAAGATAAGTATAGATATGTCATCTAGGTAGACAAAGATAAATAAGCCCATAAACCAACTCATAATTGAAATAGATTATCCAATCATGGGGATTGGTCTAGAAGATAGAGGATGATCTTTATAACCCTTTGATGCATCCCAACCCTTGATTTAGCAACGCAATTTCAAGATTGTGACTTCGTAATCAACATTATAATTCTATTATTCCTTCATTGGTTGATTGAGTTAAAAAAAATAGCAAGTGCCAAAGTGGAAAACTTGGCATTCACAAATATTTAGGGAAATAATTTTGTGTTCTCATGCATGCTAATGCCAATGTTCATGGCGCTTCATCATATATCAACCTACCCAATCGTGAGGCTTTCCTACACTCCATTGTGATTATTGGGAAACAGGAAAGAGATACAATGAATATATTTGTTGGCTTGAACTCCTCGTGTAAGGGGATCCTCTCCAATACTCCAAAAGTTGACGAATGCGGCAACATCTAATTCAACCATGTGGACTTATGCATCAATTTGCAAAGACAAATTCAAAGCAAGTCCATTTTATCACCCCATGACAAAGGTTTGTTACTTGAGGCCTTATTACAAATAATATCATTTATTCTCTTCCAAATAAGTAAGAGTCCCTAACTTTGGCAAGTTTCTATGTTGATTGAAAATCAACAAACCATTGGTGTTTTTTTTCTTTTTCTAACCAAAACCTTCCAAACCACCCAACAAGCATTATTGACTACGCCACTTGGAAATAAACCTCTCGAAGCTTAGGACATTCCTAAAAGACAACAACCTCCCTCACAGGAAAGAAGAAAGAACTACAATCCCCCCTCGAGGATTTGAACCTAGATTTCCATCGAAACAGCCCTAAGGCCTACCACTGGCAAGTGTTTTTCTGCCTGTGAGGATTAATTTGGACCCTATAGAGTTGAAAACAAAAATTCAAAACATTCTGATGCCAACTTGAAAATAATTTTCTAAATGGATTTCAACATGTTGTAGAAAAGCATTTGGGTTGAGGAACACGACACGACGGAGAATTAAATTGGCGAAAAATTCAATTAAAAAGATTGTGGAGTTGAGATATTGCATAGGCAGAACACGGACCCAGAAATGTGTGTAGACTCAGAAAAGGGGATATGCCACTCATAAACAACTCTCCGCAGATTTAAAAGGAACTCAAAACAGAAGAAAACTAAGCATGGGCCGCATTACTCCACAGGTCAGGAGGAAAAATATAGAAAGAGATTCGACACTAAATGCATGTCAAAACAAGTCCTGATTTTCTGCACAAAAACTCAGAAAACATGCGCCTCAAATCAAACTATGGAGCCCTAAATTCTGAGGCATAGATGTCGTAGGTAACCTAAAATTAAACAACAATAATGTAAACATATGACAGATTAGTTCACCAACGATCAAAACGGTAAATCACAAAGCATCGATCAAACAATATTTATAACTTCATTGTACTAAAATATCAAATTGTTGAAATTGAAAAATTACTATTGTAAAACAGATCCATTGCACTCTCCACTAAAGATATCAAAGCATGATTATGGATGAAATTCAAATATTCTAGACTTTCAACCATAAATAAAGGGATTAGTGGAATGAACCATATCACCCCTAATTATAAAAGTCACCATTGTAACTAATTATAAAAGTCACCATTGTAGTATTACACTTTATAGACGAAATCATACCCCGATGATTCAACATCTAAGTCAAAGTCTTATTTAGATGAGACAATAAGAATATCAACATAAATGAAAGAAAGTAGTGTTCTTTGCCCATGCTTTGAGTTCAAAGCATTTCACGAGGAAGATTTGTAATATACTTAAGGTTTCTAACTCCTAAAAAAAATAATATTAAAATATCAAATCTGAATCAATTAATTAGTATCCTAAATGAGGAATATTTATTACTAAAATATTTTAATTATGATAAATAAAACATTTACCTTCACCCGTGGTGTGTATTTATACACACGTCATTATGATTGCAATCCATCATCCAAACAATACGAAATATGTATCTTACATATATCTTTTGTGTGCTCTATGTTCATTCATTTTGTGCTCCATGTGCAAATACCTATTATGGTTATAATTATAATAGTAAGTGCAAGAATGAAGAGGTGCACAATATGTGCCTGAACTAGTTGAATGCTTCTTATTACGTTGAAATCCATTAGAACAACATCGTCTTGGCATTTTCACGTCTTGGGTATAACGGAACCATTAGAGGAGTTTTAGAACCCTTAGAACACTACTAAATTACTAAAACTGAATCAAAGTTATCTAAATCAATTGACCTTTTGTACTAAATCCAAAGTGTACTTGATCAACTCTCTTTTTCCACTTATAAAAAAGAATGAAGGGTTAGATTGAGGGTATTGTGTATGTTTTTCGTAGGTATTGTTCTTGTCATTTAAATAATAAGATCAAGGTATTGTGTATGTTTTTCGTAGGGATTGTTTTTGTCATTTAAATAATAAGATCAAGGTATGTAAGACTCTTTATATAAGTCCTAGAGATGACAATAGGATCACAATTCACATTGTGGGGATTGTAAATTATTTCGCTATAATATGATATAGTATGTTTTTTGTCATGGGTTTTCTTCCTATCATGTAGGTTGTTTCCCACATAATATATATGTATTATGATGTGATTGAATCATGGATGTTTTCTTTTTGCTTTTAGTTATATTAGTAAATGTGTTTTTAATTAGTTTATGATGTCTCATCCAAATCCATACAATTTCTGACGAAATCTAATTCTTCATATTATTAAATTAAGGCTAGATCATATTTAGATTCAACATTCGCAAGCATTCTTATAGAACTCAATGAAGATCTCACCATGGAGGTAATCATACCATGAAAAGATGGCCTCACATAAAAAATAAATTCCCAATGATTACGATCCCAAACCTCTTTTTGGCATTAAGGTTTGCAATTTGCAACCTGTCTTGTTATGGGACCTATCCAATACAATGAATCTACACATTCAATTTATGTTAATCAAGATAGGTGATTGATAAACCTCTTTTTGGCATTAAGGTTTGCAATTTGCACCCTGTCTTGTTATGGGACCTATCCAATACAATGAATCTACACATTCAATTTATGTTAATCAAGATAGGTGATTGATGCAATCGAGCACATTTATGGGGCAACAATCAATTGATCATACATGCCCACCTTTTTAGCAATTAAACTTAAACCCATTTTCTCCAAGTACCTTCAGTCCTTTACAAAGTGAATCCACATGATGATGATGATGATGATGATGGTCTCTTCAAAATATGGCCTCCTAAATTTATATTGTATAGACCAAGCCAGATTAGGAACATTCCACTTTAGGAAATTCATCACTTTGCATCCTTACCCTCATGTTTTAAGTTTTCTTTGTTCCCGATATTCTATTACACCATGGACCTAAATATCCCCATAGTGATTAGTGGGGAATAATGAACATGGGGAAGATGAAGCGTAAAAGCTTCTTAACACCCACAAATATTTCTAAAATGCCCATAGATATTCGAAATTCCATATCTTGATAGATAATAATATGATAGATAATTTATAAGATAGATAAGATTACAATGCTTTGGCCTTTATATAGGCCCACTAATACCTTTTCATCGAAAGGTTGTCTTTTGATGTAATTGGTTTAAGTATTATTACTATTATTGATTATTTATATTATGCTTGTTACAGAAGACGAGTCTCCTCCCAAGGTACCACACCTACAAAATATCAATAAGTTGGTAGACGCATTGTGGGTACATCACATAAGCAACCAATGCTTGAAGTCGAACCACAACCTACTATATAACTAAAATTTTCCATATGTGAAGACCCTTTCACCTTTAATGGAGGCCTTTCATTTCACTTTACAAAAATGAACATAGATTTGCATGTTGCATTCCATAGTAAGCATTAGGATTTGAAGATGGGCTATAGTAGAAACAAAATTATATCTAGACCAAAAGCAAATTCATCTTGCATTCGCTTGCGATATCAAACACATCAATATGATCAAAATAATACGCTTTAAAAGGCACTCAAGATATAATGGCACATAGCAAAAGTTGGGAACTAGTAACCAACATATTAAATTAAAATGATCTTGAAAAAGTATTCGCAGCAATTATCAAAAAATTAGCATTGCTTCAACAAGACATCTCTTGATTTATAATATCTCTTTGTCAAGCTAGTCCACCGAAAAACTTATCTCAACTAATCACTTGTTACAAATGAACTAGTGATATCAGAAAAATTATTCTCTTATATCTAAATATTAAAAATTTATTTTATATTTTATAAACTTATCATTAAATCATTCAAACATTTCCTTTTAACTTTAATCATTTATTCAGATATAAATATTAAAAGTTTATTTTATATTTTATAAACTTATCATTACATCATTCAAACATTTGCTTTTAACTTTAATCATTTACTACGCTTACACAATACTACATTATCATGCTATTATTATTCTCTTATATGTGGATGTTAAAGGTTTATTTTAAATTTTTATATTTTATAAGTCTATCATTAAATAATTGAAACACTTTCTTTTAGCATTAATGATTTACTAGGCATACATCATATTTCCTTATCATGTTGAACCTTTACATTTTTCAATTTTGCTTAGATAGACAAGGCCTTCCCATTCAAACCAATTTTGTAAAGTTTATATACCAATCACATAATACAAAAACAGCATTTTAGCTTTGAGAAAATAATTATGGATGAATTATTTTGTGCATTTCAATGGACCTTGGACCTCGTGGGTTGTGAAAATTCATAGTTGAATTTTTTTCATGTCATACTTGTTAATTATCGGGATAGAACATGGATTGTGAAAATACATGGTTGAATTGGTATGTATGTTAATATGAAGTACACATTAATAAAGTAAAGTGAATGGTTATTAGATAATTGTTTAAAATTATTATTTGTATGTCTCAATTGAAAATAACTATATTTTAGTGGTAGATCCTGGGTTTGTAATTTATTAAATGGGTTTTATTGATAGAATACTTATATTAATCAAATGAAATTGTGGTTACAATCTCATTATTAATTAGAATTAAAATATAAATTAATTAATTCTTTGTGTACCAATATGATTAAAAGATGTTTTAAAATGGTATTTAGATTAAAGGAAACACTTTAGGGTTGGATATTAATAACTAAAAGTTGGACTAAAATAACATAAAACCAAAAAGACTTAAGTGAAACATGCTTAACTAGTGTCAATTCTGATAAGATCATCAAGGTCACAATATTTACAATGTGTATGAAACCAAAATAGACACTAGTATACAAGTACTTATAATAAGAGAAATAACAACAACAAAAATAACAAAAAGTTGGGGGCACCTACACACAAGAGTTGGAATACACTTCTAATTCCTAAATATAGGAGGAATATATCTATATGTACTTGGTACTTAAATGAGTAAACAAGAGTGTATCATATTGATAATAAATGGATTGATTACCAGTGCAAGGAGGACACCCCTTTTAATACAGTTCACATAATAACACCAATCTACTAACTTAGTGGTCATTTATTAATGCACATAACTAACACATATCCACTAACTTAGCGATAGTTCATTGATATGATTATCCTTAACTAACTTAGTAGTGGGTCATTAATGAGCTTACAAACAAAATAAATTATTTACAAAATATGTTGCATATTAGTACACAACACCACACCCCCTCCCCTCCACCTTAAATAAGATTTATTCACAAAAATATCTATTAATCACTTATTGAATGCTTGCAACATAAAAAAGGGCTTGATTATACAAAAATGGTTTATTAACATAATAGAATCATTAGCCTATGGGACCCAATGACTAACAAATTCAATAAGTACATGCATTACATACATAAGTATTTTTGTCGTTGGTTATATTAGGGACAACATTATTTTCCTTCTTAAAATGTTTTTGTTCAAAGAACAAGGAAGTACATAAAACTACAATTGATAGATGAATCCATTCTCTTATAGCCGCACCAATAATATAGAGTCATACACAACACCCAATTGATTTCACACCATTTCACTCACTCCCTTATTGAGTCCTTATGTCCCCCAAATTCATGGTATTGATCGACACTTGTAATGATTAAGCAATTCTTAATGGATCCCAAGATTTGGCAATGCCATTATTATTGTGTGGATCTTCACGATGTTCTTCTACTAAGGAGGGATGCACAACTTTTATTTCTTCCTTGACTTGTTCCATGAGAACATGCTCTACTTGGACAATTTGTTCCTCATCAACTCAATGAGACATACAATAGGATATAATCATTGAACTTGATGAGGAACAAAGTGTCCAAGAAGATGGTAGATCATGCTTTCCTCTTCTAAATCCTCTTGACATGGAAACTTATCATAAACAACAATACATTAAGTAAAGAGAATATAAAAGTAGTCATCTTCACACAACTTGAATATATCTCCATATCGTTCTTCACAAGCACATTCCAAATCTGACCATGAATCTTTCTTGTTACAATATTCATTTTTTTATGGAAAGCATTATACAAAATCTATCACATACAACCAAAAATATTGCATTGCTTCTTTTGTATAGTCCATCCTAGGATTCCATACAAAAATAAAATTGATTATGGCTTTCCCATTTCCACTAGGGTTTTGAAGTTGAAAACCTACAACAAATCGCAATGCTTGTAATATACAGAGTATTTCTCAAAATTATATTACTTGATATGTCAAATTGATCCACTAAAAATATATTCAAATGAAATTGGTTTGGACTCAATTTGGTTGGTCTATCAAAATTTATCTGCTTTGAAATACCTAGAAATGGAATTGCAACCATAACAAAACAAAAACTAAAAATAGTATATTTTCAATTTGTAATGTCTTTGATTGTAAAATGTCTTATTTGATAAAATTAAAATAAAATTCAAACTATGTGTCTTCTTTAGTAGAATGAAAATCTACATTTTTTTTTAAAGTATTCTTAAAAATATTTAGATATATCTCTTAGTTAGTGTGGTGGCCCTATTTTTTCTTTTTTTCAACAACACAATGGAAGCAAGAATCTCTATGCTCTAATTCCACCATGCAATATTTTTGTAACCAAAATGGACACTACATTATAACAAGTACCAATGATGAGAGAAATGACAATAAAAGAAGTCACCATAGGCTAGGAGCACTTGCACATACAAGGGTTGGAATAATGGGGAAAGACATATCCATGTATTTTTCACTCAAATGAATAAACAAGATTTGATTGTATTGGTAATATAATTGATTAATTATAGTTGGGGGGGGTGCATTTTAGTACAATTATCATGATAATGCAAATTCGCTAACATAGTGCCTTGAGTTATTAATGCACGTAACTAACACATGTCCACTAACTTAGTGATAACTCATTAATATGAGCAATCTTAACTAACTTGGTGACGGGGCATTAATGAGCTTATAAACAAAATAGTTATTTTACTAAACATGTTGTGTATAGGTACACAACCATATGCCCTGGATTGAATAGGTTTTTGAAAGATACAAGGTGTCATACTTTAAAAAAAGTTACTTTAACATTTGAAGAAGCCCATGTAAAGGTAATTCTTTCACCTGATGTTTTATATTCAAAAAATAATTTATAAGGCCGACATAAACAAGGATAGATCCACTCTCAGATAGTGATCCAACCTTGATGACTATTGTTAAGCTAAGGTGAATTGTTTCTTTAATTCTAACATGTACAAATGGCATCAAATGTTATTAGTTCTTCATTTTTCAAGCTAATTAATTAAACTAACACCTTTTGGGTTAAGCATGTTTTGATGATGTCGGAAAGGGTTTAAGAAAATTATTTGGACAATAACGTAGTTGGAAACTCGATGTATAGAATGTTGTGACCCTGAGGATAAGGGAGATGGACATTTGATCAACCCTGACTTTAGTAGTGGACCTAAGGTAAAACTTATTATTACTAACTACATCCTAATGTGGTAAGATAATTCTATAGGCACAAAAATGTTAAAATACACATGCATAGACTTGTTTGACTAATGCACAAATGTGTAAGTGATTATGTGCGGGATTGCAGGGTCCATGATTATCATTGTTTTTGTGGTAAGGAAACCCAATATTTTATATATTGATAGGAAATCAATATATGTTATCAAATCATGACATACACTCTAACATAAGCCTCTTTCATATCATGCAAGACATGCCTACATTAAGGAATAATGATATAGGTGATCTTAGTCATTGGGAGGAATGATCAAACTATCAAGATTCTGACTATGGAAAAATGGCCTATCTAACCATACAAATGGCCTCTTAACATAATTTTGCAATCCATCAGTTAATAGAATTCCATCTAGAAATAGCCCAAAAGATCCATCAAAAGTGCGACATAGGTAATTGTAGCCAACTCTACTATGGAAGGTATTCCAATGTCATGGGCAAGTCATGCATAACATGGGAAAAGGTCATCGTTGGAGACCTTTTGTATTATTATAGCATGATATGGTGACATATTATTATAGCAGGTCATGGTGACATTCATCGACCCAATATGAATTTGCCTTAATTTGAATGTTACCAAAGGATTTTTTCAATGACCATTGCAAAATATTGGAAGAGACATCAAAGGTGGGCCTGTTGATGCCTCGAATATCATTGCATCAATCATCAAGGGATTCTCCCCAATAAGCGATCCCAACTAGATCACCCACCGTTTGGTGTGGTGAATCCATCCGGTTAACGGTTCCGGCTACCGTGAGTTTTAAAGATTTGTTTGTTTTACGGGTTGCGGCCCGATCCACCGATTATGTATCTTTTGTATTTATTATGATATGCATGTGCCCTAAATTAAATGCATGTGGTAAACAAATCTATGCTAATCTAATTTAAATCTAAATTATTCTATCCTTATAAGGAGCATATTTAAAGAATGGGTAATAAACTGAAAACACACCCAATAATTCCACAGATAGCTGTTAAATTGGAAGGAGCATTTACAGCAGAAATAAAGATTATCCAAGATAGCCCAGATAAATACAAGCATTCAATCACCCATTTAACATAGAAATTTTGCAGAGGAAGTGAAACCATTCATAGCAAAGAATTAATTCATAAGAGCCAGGAAAGATCTCACAGGAAATGTACGAAAACGCAGAAATAGTTCAGCAATTATCCAACAAGACTCCAAGCAAAGTGTTGTGTCGGCTTCCACAGGACAAAACGATTTTTCTTATTCATGTAGCAGAAATAGTTCATTTACAGGACAGAAAACCTTTCACCTGCAAAAAGTCATTTATCCCTTCCTCTAATCAGCTTTATATAGCTTTACAAAATGTGCCAACAGTCGCCACCTATACCCTAACCATTTCTATTCCTCTAATTTGTCTTGTAGTGTTGACAATACAAAAAGAGAAATATCTCAAATAACTTTACAAAAATCGGGAGCACAAGTCATTTTAATATTACAAAGGTATATGCATAAACTATCAACCCAAGAGACACGTTGGCGAAAGTAACCTATCCCTGAGCTGGCGCTTTGGGCGACTTAGGCACTTCTAGGACCGTTGGGGCTTCTTCCTCCACTACTGCAACAGCTGGGCCACTTTCTGATGTAGAAACCTGATTGGCTGCCAATGCCCTATCTGCCTTTGCTATATAATTTCCCCACTGATTTTTTTCTTTTACTATATTTATTCCAACCAGGGGAATCATAAATCTAAGGGAAACTCTTTGCTTGGCGATTTCTTCTGCTAAAACAGTTATTTCTGCCATTGTGGCCCTAAGACTTTCTTCTAGGCAGTGCTTATGAATAGCTGCTTCGCTGATAAATTGGTGCAAGTCTTTTGAAGTCAAGACATCTAGCTTATGCACATATTCATTTTCTGCCTTGAGTTCCTCACTTAGCTTAGATAAACGTTGTGCTTTATCCAGGAATTCTTCGAAATTTTGAGGCATGGCTATCTAACAACTTTCATGTGTGGCTCATATTTGGGAATAAAAATTCCTGCACCGCTCATAAGTAGCTAAGGTTATGGTGGCCAACTTTACTCACGCAATCTTTAGAATATTTTAGGGTGTGTACATCTGCCCTATACTCAACAACAGACTTAAGGGGAAGATATGCCAGGAACTATGACCTCCCTTCCCTCCATTCAATGTGTTTTTTAATCTCTCCACTGATGCATGTGTGCTTCTTTCTGACCCGAGTGGCTTCGACATTGATTTCCTTAACCTGGGCCATTATTGCTTTTAGCTTGTATATTTCCTCTAATAGGAGTTCTTGTACACCATAGGTCTCTCTTAGTATTTCACAGGCTTGCTCGTGGAAGGGGATAATGTCTCCCATTTTGTTGTTCGCCAACAATGTTGTTCTAACAATTCATTGCCTCCTTGTAACTTTTCAATGTGTTCTTTCAGGTCGACGATCTCTTGAATGTTGTCAACCTTCTCTAATTCAAGCCTCATTCTTTTTCCTTCAAGCTCTCCCTTTTCTTCCTCTAACATCCTTACTTGTATTTCCAGGGCCCTCCTGTCAGCTTCCAGTTGTTGGAGAATTTCTTTTAACTCTTCCTTCTGAGATGTGAGAGCATCATTCCTCTCGATCATCAAATTTGTATAGTTCTGCTCTTTGACTAAACCTTCCTACAACTGACGGGCCTTCTCCTTTTCTTCACTCAATTTATCTCCTTGTAGGTTAACATTGTCTGCAGTTGCTATAACCATGGCTACGGAGATGGATGCCAAGAGTTTAGCAGCCTCTTCTGTGTTCCGCATGACCGTGGTCTCGTGTGTAGTGATGATGTCTGGCCGAAAAGGTCTTTTCAATTTGGAACCTGCCTCTTTGACAATGCTTTTCCTTTTCTTGTTGTAAGCAAAATTTTCCCAATTAGAGACTATACTGCCTTTGTAGGGTGTAAAAGGGACAATGGGGAGATCTCTTATGGGGGAACCCATATCTAAATTTTGCAGGTCTGGGATTTTGGGATCAACATCCTCTTGGGATTTCTTTTCTTCTTCTTTTTTCCTTCGTGCTTCTTCCTCCTGTTCCCTTCTTAATGTATCATTTTGTTCCTGCTTCACATTACTTTCCAATCTAATTCTCTCTTCTTCTTCTTGCCTCTTTGCCTTGGCTTCGGCTGCTTGAATTCTCAAATTATCTTCTTCTATGCATTCATCTTCTTGGATTTTCTTTGCTTGTTCCAAGAGCCTTTGTTCTTCTTTCGAGAAAGCCTCAACAGTCTCCACAGTACCTTTTCCTTGCTGCGGACCTATTTTCCCCACAACATTAGAGCTCGAGCTGGCCCCTCCTTTTCCCATTTGACATATCTGTAGCTCAGTCATATTGTTGATCCCCCTGTATGCTTCCTCTTGTTGATCATAAAAGTTGGCATACTCACAGGGAGTGGAGAGTTCTTTGCAATGTTGTGCAATTTTTCCCTGTCGATCATTCCTGTGAAAAATCCTTTCTCCAAAATGAAAGCTTCTCAACTCTGCAACAAAATCTTTCACAGTTGCAATTCCTGAGAACTTGTAGGCCCCGACATAGAAGGGTAAGGGAGGAAAAGTAGCTTTCTTGGCCTTATACAGGGTATTACCCATTCCATCAATGAATACCTGCCTTACCATCTCCTTGTGGACTATATAATCTGTAGCGTACCTAGGTAGAATTACGGGGCTTTGGAACCTCCGTACATTCTTATGTAGGTGTCATCTGGAGAAAAATAGAAATCACCATATTTCTCCAAAGCTTCCATGGCGTTTTCAGATTGGCAGTTGGGTTCTTCATTAAATATCAATTCATATAGGGGCATGATGAACTCCTCGCAAATGAGTTTGTAATCTCTCTTGTAGTTTTGATCCTAGAAGATTTTGTAGGCAATGAACACTGAGCCATCTGCCGAGTTCCATATGCATCCCAACTTGGGGAAGGGAAATTTCGCCATGATACAATCTATCAAGTAAGAAGCCATATAAAACTTTGCCTTCTTCTCCACCAACCCTTCTTGTGCCATTGTTATAGCTGATGACAGACTGTTTGATATTATTTCATCCCAGTTGAAGATTGTCCCTTTGAAGTCTACAGAGTGGATGATAGGGACCCATTGCAGCATAAACATTGTCCCAACGGGTCTTCCAAAAATTCTGCTTAACATGAGAGCAATCAGTCTGAAAGGGGGCCTCAGATTCAGCACCTCATACTCCTCACTATCTTTCCTTCTGATTTGCTTTCCTGAAATTAAAAGCCTCCTTTCCATATCTAGGTTGTCCATCTGGATCCCTCCCAACCATGCATCATCAAGCCGCTGTTGTGCTTTGGGTAACTTGTAATCCATTGAGATATAAGATGGGTGAAACGAGGCAAAATCCTTTCCTGTGCTATCTGCTATAACTCTTGTTTCAGTGTTCGCATTCTGCAACACCCATCCGATTAATTCTGAGCACAGGAAAATTTCTAGACGCGTGGTCGCTTTGGATATACAGGAATTTCGGATGCTCTAGTATAAACATTCCTCCTCAAGAAGAGCTTCAGGGAAGTCCTGATCTCTTATCATGCGGTAGACATCTCTCCAGATTACTTATGGAGGCACGCCTGTGGTGCACTTGGTATCCTGGAATGTTGTTTCTATTCTTGTGCTTTCGTCGACTGCCTTCGATTTTCTCTTGCCACCTTTAGCCATTTTGAAAATCATGTTCAACAATTAAACATGAATAAGCATGTACGACATGATGTTAACAACCCAAACTAGTGTCTCTTTGATAATATCTCATTGTCAACCAAAACTCCTAACTTCTGTTTGATCATTATTTCTTTCTCATACCAGTTTATAATCTTGTGAAAACATTAATTTAGTTATCTCTGCGGTTGTTATTGTAATTAGGGACCATGACGGCAAATAGACATGGTTTGGTCTAGGTACCTTTAATGCCTAAGAGACAAAACATAAATCGGCCTGAAAGCGCGGAAAAGCGTAAATTCTATAGCTGTGAAATGCTCATAACTCGGTGCGAGAATGGGCAAGGTTGGTCTAACAGGTGTCTTTTTACGCCAAGCAGAGGCGACACTTTCTAACAATCAAGCTGTGGGAGTCTTGATGCTCTGGGGACTTTTACATCTATGCTTAGGGTGTTGAAACTGTCTGAGTTGGGTGGTCATGAGTAAAGAGAGCAAAAAACGTGTTGGATCATGTCCCTTTAATCAGGAAGCTCATAACATAACAGGGTCCATGAGAGTACTAACCTAGAAGGGGCGACGGATTGCCAACGTTTGTTGCAAATTCTGCGAATATTGCTCCAACTCTGGCGGACGTGCTTTGCGTCTTCAAACGGGATGGAAAAAAGATCCAGGTGACGAAAGAAAATGGAACGTTAACGGGGTGCACCCCCAATATATATCCAAATGGTACATGCAAACCATTAGTATGGTGGTTGTAAGTCATCAAAACGGGATTTAAGGCATGTACGGATGGGTCAAATCCACCCCTTTTGAATAAATACGACCGCCAAAATCGGAAAGGTTGGGTTAAGGCTTCCGCCTCCAACGGAAAGAAAAGTTGAGTTTTTCCCGCCGTTGTGGGAGGATTGTCCGAATGCTTCCGCAGAGGAGCAGTGTGCTGCGGCAGACTTATGTGAGCTCACCTGCTTTCACGGGAAAGTTAGATAAGTTCTTCCGAAAATATGCCATCCTACCTACTGATGCTGGAGAGATAGACAAGTCTTTCCGCAAAAGATTTGTTGCTGCATTTTCGATGCTTGCGGAAGAGTTAGATGAAAGCTTCTACCGTTGCGGAGAGACTTGATGAATTCGTTCCGCCGCGGGCCCGCTTGATCAAAAGTTTCTCCCTTTCGGAGACTTTAAGGTAACTTTTCCGTCGCGGGTTTGACTTAGCCTTTTGTTTCCACGGTTGAAGGCTTGAACTAACTCTTCCGCCGTGGCGGCAAGATTAGCTCAAAGCTTCCGCCATTGTAGCCCGACATCCTGAGATTTACTTAGGCAAAAAACATAACTCAAAAAGTTTAAGGCAAGTTGAGATTCCTTTTAGGGGAAAGCTAAGGAAATATTTATGATGTTCGGATAACCTTCGGCAGATTTTCCTTTTTCAAAAACAGAGGAGGGGCCCTAATACTTTTTCAAAAAATCTAAGGGGGGGATGTTGTACCAACAACAAATGGCGATTCGCTGGCGAACACATATCTCTGAAACAAACTCATCTGCAAGTCAAGAAACTTTCAAAGTGATGATTACATGCGCAACCAGATGTCTCCGCGGTTCAGTTTTGAAGAATGCATCGATCACTCTTATCGTGATGGCGGTAAAAGGGGAAGGCAACTTTGAATCAGATTTCTTTAAAACTCTCTAAGGGCTGAATTGTGGGATTTTTAAAAGAAAACTGTCTTTCAGAAGTTAAATAGTATAGGACTCCACAAGATCATGACAAAATCTCACAGTGACATTCGTTTGTTCCTCATTCCCATGCTTTTACATCATTTTAGATGTTTCCTTAATTTCTAACTTTTAGCCGCTTTGAGTCTTCCAGAAATAAGTTTCTCCTGCTTTCATAGTTTCAATGTAAGTTCTTCAATCCAAAATGTCCTTTTGTGTGAACAGAATATTTGACTTCATGATTCACGGACGGAGAAGAACCTTGCTGGGTTGGTTTGTTAGACAACTTCCTTGAGCTTCTTTTATTTTCTCCACCATGCTTTAATTGAGGCGAGAATTTCTGGAAACCATACTCTTTGATATATGCCTTTTGGCTTTACTTGCAGCATGGGATCATTTTAAATGCCATGTATCTGTGATACCTGCTTCCTCTGCATGGGTCCTGCCATAGCCAACTTCTTGAGACAGCTACTAATGTTAGGGTGAATGGGCCCTAAGATAGTTAAAAGGAAATGTTGGATCTCGGCTATTTGACAGGGGTTATTTTGACCAACAGGAAAAAGGATCACTGCATTCTAGGAAACTAACCGGTGAAGGCGAAGTTACAAATATGTATTCCCTTTGTTAGTGGGCTTCTCATGACCATCCTTTTGAGTTTTCTGGAGTCTCACTCCTTCAGCTACACCATGAATTGAGTTTGGATTTATTTCAAGTACAGAACCAAATCAAAATGGAAAACGAAACAAATAAAAGAAGAAGATCAAACTGACTAGCAAACCAAAGGTAATCAAAGCAAAAGAAAAGAAAAGACAAATCAAAAATAGAGAAACAAAGTTTTATTTATGTACAAGAAAAACTTTCAGGAATTACGCAAAGTATTGTTTTAGGGCAATGTCGTTGAGAGGGAGGTTTAGTTCCTCTCCTTGTAAATCTTTCACTTTATAGGTTGATGGGCCAAGTTTTTCATAAATTTGATAAGGGCCAAGCCATAGGTGCTTAAACTTTGTGTGCATTCCCTTACCGTTGCATTGGTGGTCCCATTTGAGGACCAAGTCTCCTACTTCGAAAGTTCTCTTCCCGGATTTTCTTTTATCAAACCATCGTTTGACTATGTCTTGATGATGATGAAACCGTTCCTTGGCCTTTTCCCGTGACTATTCTAGTTTCAGCAGGGTATCAATCCTGGACTGTAGGGCTTGATTGCTAGAACCTAGGGAGGATTGGGCCAACTTCAAGGATGGGAGTAATATATTCGGAGGGAGAATGGATTCTTTTCCATAGACCAAGTTGAAAGGGGAAGCTCCTAAGGCATTTTTGGGCATTACCCTGTCTACCCATAGGGCGTGAGGGAGGGCTGTGTGCCAGCTTCTTTGATTTTTGATCACGGTCTTTTTCAGGATTCGGATGAGGTTTTTATTGGTCGATTCAGCTAAACCATTTCCCTGAGGGTAGTAATTGGCTGAGTAATGTAATTTAATTCCTCTTTCATATGTGAATTCATTAATCTTTATTGACGAAAAATAAGGTGCATTATCAAAAACTAGAGAAATTGGAACCCTAAACCTGGTTATGATGTTCTCTTCCAAAAATTTGATGACCGTATCCTCGTTATCTTTTCGTAGGGGAATGGCTTCGGCCCATCTTGTGAAATAATCTGTAGCGGTCAGAATGTACCGATGCTGCAGCGAAGAGTTAGGGTTTATTTCTCCAATTATATCTATACCCCATTGCTCGAATGGTTCAGTAATGACAACTAGCTGTAAGGGACCTGCTGCTTTAGGTAGCTTTCCAGTGCTTCTTTGGCATACATCACAATTTTTGACATAGGCATGGGCATCCCTGAAGAGAGTAGGCCAATAATAACCTGCTCTGAGGATTTTGTGGGCTGTAGTGCCCCAGAATAATGTCCCCCAGCAGGTCCGTCATGTAGTTCTTTGACCACGTTAACAACATCTTCCTTTTCTAAACACCTGAGATAAATGCCATCATAATTCTTCCTGAAGAGTACTCCTTCAATGATCTGATAAGCCGTTGATTTAAGACGGAGGGCTCTCCTTTGCTTCGAACTCCAATGTTCTGGTAAGTAACCTGACTGTAAGTAATGTACTAGGTCCTTGTACCAAGACTCTGGGGCCGTAAAAATTGGACATACGTCTATCACATTCAGCTCAGCTTCATTCCTCCAATCTAGCTCTTCATCAGTTTGGATTTGAGTGAGTAGCTTGCATAGGCCTTGACCTTTAATGATGCTAGCTGGCTTGAATTCTAAGTCGTACTCTTGGAGAGCAGTGACCCAATTTCCTCTTCTTTCTCCCAATTCCTTTTGGATGAAAAGAGACCTGACAACAGGATGAGGGACTATGACTTTAGTCCTGTTTTTCAGAATATACGGCCTGAACTGCTTTACTGCTTTGAAAATTGCATATGCTTGTTTATCTACCATGGGATAGTTCAGTTCAGCGCCTTGCAGACCAGTGCTCATAAAAGAAATTGGGTATTCATCTCCTAATTCCGTCTTCTGAGTAAGCACAGCTGCGAGAGAGTCATTAGAAGCGAATGTATACATTATAAAATATTTATCAAAATATGGACTTCTTAAAGAGGGTGCCTTGGCTATAGCAGCTTTGATTTCTTTGAATGCAACCTTCTCCGAGTCTGTCCACTTAAATTGTACATTTTGCTTAACCATTTGTTGCAAAGGTTTAACAATCTGGGTGAAGTCTGGAACGAACCTTCGGACAAAATTTATGGTGCCCATGAATGATTGCATAGACTTCTTGCTATGGGGCATGGGAATCTTATTGATAACCTAAATCCTTTCTTTATCTATTGAGATTCCTTCCTTGGAAATGATATGACCGAGAAGCTTTCCCTCGAGAACAGCAAAAACGCTTTTCTTAGGATTTAGAGAGATGTTGTACTTCCTACAGCAATCAAAGATTTGCTTTAGGTGAGAAACGTGGTATTCTCTCTTCTTTGAAAAGACTGACACATCATCCAAGTATACTACTACACATTGACCGCCCAGTCCTCAGAAAGCAATGTCCATGGCTCGCTGAAAAGTAGCTCCTGCATTAATTAAACCAAAAGGCATTCTTTGGTACACGAAGGTTCCCCACTTTGTGCGAAAAGTGGTTTTGAGTCGATCTTCCTCTGCTACTATCACTTGGTTGTAACCAGAAAAACCATCTAGTAGGGAAAAGATTTATGATCCTGATACCATCTGCAATATCTGTTCCATTGGGGGCACCGGATAGTTGTCTTTATCAGAAGCTCTGTTTAAGTTCCAGAAATCTACACACAGCCTTATTTCTCCTGATTTATTCCGCACGGGGACTAGATTAGCCACCCACTCAGAATTTTGTACTTTAAAAAGAATCTTGGCCTCCAACAATTTTTTTAACTCCTTTTGTATTAGAGGCTCAAGCGTCGGGTGCATCCTCCTTAGTTGTTGCTGAAAAGGTTTGACACCTTCCTTCATAGGTATTACGTGTTGAATGATGTGGGTGTCATATGTCTTCAGGTCGTCATAGGTCCAAGCGAACACGTCTTTATATTGCTGGAAAATTTCAATGAATCTACTTCTTTCTTCCGGTGAACAACATTTTCCAAGATTGACATACTTTGGTTCAACTTCTATGCCCAAGTTTATTAATTCGTATTGCATGGCTGAGCTGTGGGTTTTGGCATTCACAAGTTTTCTGAATTTGCTTTGTAAATCGAAAAGTGCCTCTAGAGTTCTTACTCCCTTGGGCATGAAGTTCCCTTTCACTGTGTCTTTATCTTGTAGATTTGAGTCATGCTCTTCTTCCTCTACAATGGCTTCCTGAAAGGCATCTTCATTGGTTAACAAACTAATAATTTGATCATCGTCATCAAATACTCTGAAATTTGTGATGTTGTCCGGAACAGAAGGCCTGGAAATTAATTCAATAGGACATTTATTATTAGTGGGTACTAATCTGGAAGCAGAAGTAGCTAACAGATCAGCTGCAGCGTTTTGCAATCTTGGGACAGAATTGATGTTAAAAGCGTCAAAACATGAAATTAAATTCCAAATTTCTGCTTGATAACCTTTTAAATGCGGTGAAAGACAATGAATTGTATTTCTTATTTGCCTAACAACAATTTCAGAATCACCAAAGACTTTCAGAAATCTAACATTAAGACCAATGGCTTTCTTCAAACCTTGAATGAGAGCTTCGTATTCTGTGGTGTTATTAGTACATTCAAATTCTAACCTACATGATAAAAAAATGTTTGTTTCTATCAAGATCAATTAAAATGCAACCGGCTCCGGATCCTTCCTGAGTTTTGGAGCCGTCAAAATAGAGAGTCCAAAAGATATTATCTTCTTTAACTAGGTTAGTTTGATTTCTGTCTAAATTAGTGACTAAGTCTACTATATTACAATGAATATCATCAACCCGTGAAAACTGAAGGAGATTGGGCTGTTTGTCTGAAATATGGCTAACTTCTTCTAATTTGTAGTTCCTAGGTTCAATTTCCAAGAAGTAATTTCCTAAAACTGAAGAGGAAAAAGCCACAGCTTCATTTTTTCCTTCTAACTGAGAAACATTTTGTTTCATGTGTGGCTCCCTTAATATCTTGATCTGATTCTAGCAATTTTGATGGGGTAGCCACAGATGAGACCAATCTGTTGCAAAATATACATTGAGTTTCACAGACCAATCCCTACTCAAAATTAGACCATATGCCTCAGGGATATCGACCACCATTATATCAATGAACTGACATACTCTAGGATCGGATGACAACCTAATAAGTACATCCTTTAGTTCACCAATAACCTTGACAACAGTCCTATCTAATTGAATGATTTGAGATGGGGACATGATCGGTTGTCCATTGATCTTTTTGCAAATTGACAACGACATGACATTTGAACTAGCACCTGAGTCTACCAAACAATTATGCACATTGTGATTAAAAATCTCAAAAGTTAAGAGAAAAGGAAGAGTTTGAGATTTCTATTTTCTGCCAATACTTGCTTCATTAATTTATGGGTTCTCATCATTGTTTTCTACTAATACACTTGTTTGTGGATCTAAGGCTTCCATCAATTTCTTCCTCTGTTGCGGTAAGCTACACATATCAAAAATGGAAACATTTGCTTTCGTTTTTTTAATATCCTCGATTATATCATAGCTCATGTCACATCCCTTCAAAGTCTTCGATTGACTTTTTGTTTTGCTTAAAGAAGCTGGCAGTTGTTTAATTATTTCTAAGTTTGGTTCTTTAGTTACCGTAGGAGCAATCACCGGGCTAGTCTTGGGTTGGGGAGGAATGACAGTTATGTGCCGCCTCGGTATTTGGTTACACCTTGCTTTAGGTGATTCTATTGCTGGTTCAATCACTAGGCCTTTACTCATGGTAGTGATGTTAACAGATGTTGCTTGTACTTCGTCTGCGAACTCTTCACAAGACAGCTCTTGGGTAGGGGTCCAATCCCAAAGGATCATCGTAGTGTCGGGGGCTGGTTCTTCACTGTCAATAATTTGTTCTTGTTGGGGGCTCGTTTGCTCGAGCATTTGTGCATCTAACATTTGGTTCATTACTAAGCTCATCGAGTTGATCCACTGTGGACATCTTTTTTCTAAGTGTTGTTCTTAGTGAAAAGTGCAGAAGTGGTCCATCCCTATTTCATTTAGATTTAGTACAGCAGAATTATTTACTGGTGGGGTTGGCTGTCCATTGTCTTCTTTCTTTTTATAGAAAGGTTTGAAAGGAGGTCTCGAAGAATTCGTTGCTTTATCCTTTTCTAGATCCACAATCTTATTGGAGAGTTTCTGCATCATTTTTATGACATTTTCTAAATCCGGTGCAAGTTCTTCCTTATCCCTGGTTAACAAAAAAGGTTTCTTAACAGCTGTCGGTTTACCCTCTATATCTAAAGCATGTTTCGCGATGTTGTCATGTTCTTCTTCTACCGTCTTGGCTTCTTCAAAATTTTCTATCAGGGTAGGTTTTTTTGTTCTCTTGACGAACATTGCAATCGGGGATTTAAGAGTTGTTGTATAGTATTCTACTAAGCATTCCTCAGCGGGATTTGTTGCATCACTGAAATTATTTAACAACGTTGTGAATCTTTGGTTAAACTCTTGAACTTTCTCATTCTTTTCCATTCTCATAGACAATAATTCTTTCATGAGAGTAGCTACAGTTTTTTGATTGCCATATTTTTTAAGAAAACATTTCTCAAAATCTTCCCAACTTGTTATCGAACTGGCTTGCAAACTAAAGTACCAGGAAGATACTTTGGGCTCGAAAGTATAAGGAAAGAGACAACAAACCACGTCCTCGTGTTCCACATTTAAAAGATTTAGAGCTAGATAAAAACTTTTAAGGTCGTCTTCAACAGAAATTCCTTTGCTAGGGTCATACTTAAGCAAAAAATTTTCTGGGTTTTTGGGCAAATCATGGAATGGTCCGACTACATTTAATGCTCCTCTGGCTCTCCATGCGGGTAAGGCCATGACTCTCAGGGGAGAGTGTGGTGGTGTATGCGGTGGTGAGTTAAGAGGGGTATGCCTTGGAGTGTGCTGCTGCTCTAGATTCGTAGGGGTCTCTTCTCTAACTTCGCCAAAAGGTTCAGTGATCTCTTCTAGAGATATATCTAATAATTCTTCTAGGCTTTGAACAAGAACGGAATCCCTTGTACACTGGGGATTTTTTCGAGGAGCTCTGGTTTTGGGTAATAGAGGAATTGTGGTTAGTCCTCCAATACTTCTCACGTACGATTGAGTATGCCTCCTGAATTGATTTACTTCTTCAAAAGGGACAACATACACTATTTTTGACTGCTTTGTTTCAGGCTTAGGATCTTCTTGATTTCTTGATTCCAGATCTGGAAATTCTAGGATGACTGTTTCAGGTGGGTTTTCAGTAGAATTTTTACCAACAAAAGAATCTCTTCTGCTAGCCATGCACTGGTGGCCCTCCTTCTAGACCCAAAAACTGTTGATGCCTCGAATATCACTGCATCAATCAGCAAGGGATTCTCCCCAGTAAGCGATCCCAATTAGATTGCCCACCGTTTGGTGTGGGGAATCCGTCCGGTTAACGGTTCCATCTACCGTGAGTTTTAAAGATTTTTTTGTTTTACCGGTTGCGGCCCGATCCACCGGTTATATATTTTTTGTATTTATTATGATATGCATGTGCCCTAAATTAAATGTATGTGGTAAACAAATCTATGCTAATCTAATTTAAATATAAATTATTCTATCCTTATAAGGAGCATATTTAAAGAATGGGTAATAAACTGAAAACACACCCAATAATTCCACAGATAGTTGTTAAATTAGGAGCATTTACAGCAGAAATAAAGATTATCCAAGATAGCCCAGATAAATACATGCATTCAATCACCCATTTAACACGGAAATTTTGCAGAGGAAGTGAAACCATTCATAGCAAAGAATTAATTCATAAGAGCTAGGAAAGATCTCACAGGAAATGTATGAAAACGCAGAAATAGTTCAGCAATTATCCAACAAGACTCCAAGCAAAGTGTTGTGCCGGCTTCCACAGACCAAAATGATTTTTCTTATTCATGTAGCAGAAATAGTTCATTTACAGGACAGAAAACATTTCACCTGCCAAAAGTCCTTTCTCCCTTCCTCTAATCAGCTTTATATAGCTTTACAAAATGTGCCAACAGTCGCCACCTATACCCTAACCGTTTCTATTCCTCTAATTTGTCTTGTAGTGTTGACATTACAAAAAGAGAAATATCTCAAATAACTTTACAAATATCGGGAGCACAAGTCATTTTAATATTACAAAGGTATATGCATAAACTATCAACCCAAGAGACACGTTGGCGAACGTAAGATATCCCTGAGCTGGCGGTTTGGGCGACTTAGGCGCTTCTGGGACCGCTGGGGATTCTTCCTCCGCTACTGCAACAGCTGGGCCACTTTCTGATGTAGAAACCTGATTGGCTACCAATGCCCTATCTGCCTCTGTTATATAATTTTCCCACTAATTTGTTTCATTTTCTATATTTATTCCAACCAGGGGAATCATAAATCTGAGGGACACTCTTTGCTTGGAGAGTTCTTCTTCTAAAACAGTTATTTCTGCCATTGTGGCCCTAGGACTTTCTTCTAGGCGGTGCTTATGAATAGCTGATTCGCTGATAAATCTGTGTAGTTCTTCTAAAGTCAAGACGTCTAGCTTATGCACATATTCATTTTCTGCCTTGAGTTCTCACTTAGCTTACATAAACGTTGTGCTTTATCCGGGAATTCTTCTAAATTTTGAGGCATGGCTATCTAACAAATTTCCTATGTGGCTCGTATTTGGGAATACAAATTCTTGCACCGCTCATAAGTAGCTAAGGTTACGGTGGACAACTTTACTCCGCAATCTTTGGAATATTCTAGGGTGCGTACATCTGCCCTGTACTCAACAACAGACTTAAGGGGAAGATTTGGCAGGAACTCTGACCTCCCTTCCCTCCATTCAATGTGTTTTTTAATCTCTCCATTGATGCATGTGTGCTTCTTTCTGACCGGAGTGGCTTCGACATTGATTTCCTTAACCTGGGCCACTATTGCTTTTAGCTTGTATATTTCCTTTGATAGGAGTTCTTGTACGCCATAGGTCTCTCTTAGTATTTCACACGCTTTCTCGTGGAAGGGGCCAATGTCTCCCATTTTGCTGTTTTCCAGCTTTAATTGTTGTTCTAACAATTCGTTGCCTCCTTGTAACTTTTCAATGTGTTCTTTCAGGTCGGCGATCTCTTGAATGTTGTCAACCTTCTCTGATTCAAGCCTTAGATTTTTTCCTTCAAGCTCTCCCTTTTCTTACTCTAACATCCTTACTTGTATTTCCAGGGCCCTCCTGTCAGCTTCTAGTTGTTGGAGAATTTCATTTAACTCTTCCTTCTGAGATGTGAGAGCATTATTCCTCTTGATCATCAAATTTGTATAGTTCTGCTCTTTGACTAAATCTTCTTGCAACTGATGTGCCTTCTCCTTTTCTTCACTCAATTTATATCCTAGTAGGTTAACATTGTCTACAGTTGTTGTAACCGTGGCTACGGAGATGGATGCCAGGTGTTTAGCAACCTCTTCTGTGTTCCGCATGACCGTAGTCTCGTGTGTAGTGATGATGTCTGGCCGAAAAGGTCTTTTCAATTTGGAACCTGTCTCTTTGACAATGGTTTTCCTTTTCTTGTTGTAAGCAAAATTTTCCCAATTAGAGACTGTACTGCCTTTGTAGGGTGTAAAAGGGACAATGGGGAGATCTCTTATGGGGGAACCCATATCTAAATTTTGCAGGTCTGGGATTTTGGGATCAACATCCTCTTGGGATTTCTTTTCTTCTTCTTCTTTCCTTCATGCTTCTTCCTCCTGCTCCCTTCTTAATGTATCATCTTGTTCCTGCTTCGCATTACTTTCCAATATAATTCTTTCTTCTTCTTCTTGCCTCTTTGCCTTGGCTTCGACTGCTTGAATTCTCAAATTCTCTTCTTCTATGCGTTTATCTTCTTGGATTTTCTTTGCTTGTTCCAAGATCCTTTGTTCTTCTTTCGAGAAAGCCTCAGCAGTCTCCATGGTACCTTTTCCTTGCTGGTGACCTATTTTCCCCGCAACATTAGAGCTCGAGCTGGCCCCTCCTTTGCCCATTTTCCAGATCTGTAGCTCGCTAATATTGCTAATCCCCTTGTATGCTTCCTCCTGTTGATCATAAAAGTTGGCATACTCATAGGGAGTGGAGAGTTCTTTGCGATGCTGTGCAATTTTGCCCTGTTGATCATTCCTGTGAAAAATCCTTTCTCCAAAATGAAAGCTTCTCAACTCTGCAACAAAATATTTCACAGTTGCAATTCCTGAGAACTTGTAGGCCCCGACATAGAAGGGTAAAGGCGAAAAAGTAGATTTCTTGGCCTTATACAGGGTATTACCCATTCCATCAATGAATACCTGCCTTACCATCTTCTTGTGGACTATATAATCCGCAGCGTACCTAGGTAGAATATACGGGGCTTTGGAACCTCCGTACATTCTTATGTAGGTGTCGTCTGGAGAAAAATAGAAATCACCATATTTCTCCAAAGCTTCCATGGCGTTTTCAGATAGGCAGTTGAGTTCTTCATTAAATATCAATTCGTATAGGGGCATGATGAACTCCTCGCAAATGAGTTTGTAATCTCTCTTGTAGTTTTGATCCCAGAATATTTTGTAGGCAATAAACACTGAGCCATCTGCCGAGTTCCATATGCATCCCAACTTGGCGAAGGGACATTTCACCACGATACAATCTATCAGGTAAGAAGCCATATAAAACTCTACCTTCCTCTCCACCAACCCTTCTTGTGCCATTGTTATAGTTGATGACAGACTGTCTGAGATGATATCATCCCAGTTGAAGATTGTCCCTTTGAAGGCTACATAGTGGATGATAGGGACCCATTGCAGCATAACCATGGTCCCATCGGATCTTCCGAAAATTCTACTTAACATGAGAGCGATCAGTCTGAAAGGGGGCCTCAAATTCAGCACCTCATACTCCTCACTATCTTTCCTTCTGATTTGCTTGCCTGAAATTAAAATCATCCTTGCCATATCTAGGTTGTCCATTTGGATCCCTTCCAACCATGCATCATCAAGCCGCTGCTGTGCTTTGGGTAACTTGTAATCCATTGAGATATAAGATGGGTGAAACGAGGAGAAATCCTTTCATGTGCTATCTACTATAACTATTGTCTCGGTGTTCGCATACTGCAACACCCATCTGATTACTTCTGAGCACGGGAAAAGTTCTGGATGTGTGGCCGCCTTGGATATACAGGAATTTCGGATGTTCTGGTATAAACATTCCTCCTCAAGAAGAGCTTTAGGGAAGTCCTGATATCTTGTCATGCGGTAGACATCTCCCCAGTTTACTTCTAGAGGCACGCCTGTGGTGCACTTGGTATCCTGGAACGTTGTTTCTATTCTTGTGCTTTCGTCGACTGCCTTCGATTTTCTCTTGCCACCTTTATCCATTTTGAAAATCCTGTTCAACAATTAAACATGAATAAGCATGTACGACGTGATGTTAACAACCCAAACTAGTGTCTCTTTGATAATATCTCAATGTCAACCAAAACTCCTAACTTCTGTTTGATCATTATTTCTTTCTCATACCAGTTTATAATCTTGTGAAAACATTAATTTAGTTATCTCTGTGGTTGTTATTGTAATTAGGGACCATGACGGAAAATAGACATGGGTTGGTCTGGGTACCTTTAATGCCTAAGAGACAAAACATAGACCGGCCTGAAAGCGCGGAAAAGCATAAATTCTATAGCTGCAAAATGCTCATAACTCGGTGCGAGAATGGGCAGGGTTGGTCTAACAGGTGGCTTTTTATGCCGAGCAGAGGCGAAACTTTCTAACAATCAAGTTGTGGGATTCTTGATGCTCTGGGGACTTTGACGTCTATGCTTAGGGCGTTGAAACTGTCTGAGTCGGGTGGTCATGAGTAAAGAGAATGAAAAACGTGTTGGATCATGTCCCTTTAATCAGGAAGCTCATAACATAACAGGGTCCGTGAGAGTACTAACCTGGAAGGGGTGACGGATTGCCAACATTTGTTGCAAAGTCTGCGAATCTTGCTCCAACTCTAGCGGACGTGCTTGGCGTCTTCAAACGGGATGGAAAAAAACTTTCAGTGACGAAATAAAATGGAACGTTAACGGGGTGCACCCCCAATATATATCCAAATGGTACGTGCGAACCATTAGTATGGTGGTTGTAAGTCATCAAAACGGGATTTAAGGTGTGTACAGATGGGTCAAATCCACCCCTTTTCAATAAATACAACCTCCAAAATCGAAAAGGTTGGGTTAAGGCTTCTGCCTCCAACGGAAAGAAAAGTTGAGTTTTTCCCGCCGTTGCGGGAGAATTGTCCGAATGCTTCCGCAGAGGAGCAGTTTGCCGCGACAGAATTACGTGAGCTCGTCCGCTTTCACAGGAAAGTTAGCCAAGTTCTTCCAAAAATATGCCATCCTACCTACTGATGCTGGAGAGATAGACAAGTCTTTCCGCAAAAGACTTGTTGTTGCGTTTCCGATGTTTGCGGAAGAGTTAGATGAAAGCTTCTGCCGTTGCGGAGAGACTTGATGAATTCGTTTTGCCGCGGGCCCGCTTGATCAGAAGTTTCTCCCTTTCAGAGACTTTAAGGTAACTTTTCCGCCGCAGGTTTGACTTAGCCTTTTGTTTTCACGGTTTCGGAAGGCTTGAACTAACTCTTTCGCCGTGGTGGAAAGATTAGCTCAAAGCTTCCGCCGTTGCGGCCTGAAATCCTGAGTTTTACTTAGGCAAAAAACATAACTCAAAATTTTTAAGGCAAGTTGAGATTCCTTTTAGGGGAAATCTAAGGAAAGATTTATGATGTCTGGATAACCTTGGGCATATTTTCCTTTTTCAAAAACAAAGGAGGGGCCCCAATATTTTTTCAAAAAATCTAAGGGGGGGATGTTGTACCAACAACAGGGCCACAGGGAACTATGAATATCTCCACAATGGAAGGTTTTGACATTAGATGAAAAAGCCATGAAAAATCATAAAAGAACCATCAAAGGTGCAACACAGGGAACTATAGTCATCTCCTCCATAAAATGTGACCAAATATTGGAAATTTAACCACAACATGGTTGTCACCAAACAATAAATCTAGAAGAGTCATTGGGATGCACTTGGAAAAAGTGGGAGATTGAGTAAGATGCAAAATGGGTAATAGTGGAAGGACATTTGAGACAATACTTTAGGCATAGTCACCAACAAGAAACATATTATAATGATGTAAGGATGAAATAAGATTATAACATGTAGCAAAGACAAAATATCTACAAACTACAAAGGAGCATTCCATGTAGAACATGACACAACAATTTAAGGTTCAAATGGGACCCCACAAAAATGTAGGATCTCTATAATAATATTTTGATTTTTGCAGGAACATAATAACTAGATGGAGAATCCAAACTCCACCTAATAGGCTTGATCAAATAAGGGATATTATCACATCATCGTATCTACCATGATTTTTTCTAAGAAAATCAAATCGGAAATTATCTTATACAAGACCATAAGGGTAGAATGGACACCATCCAAAGGAATAATTAGATTCAATAAAGGTCAATCATAATCATAAAATTTATTAGAAGGTACAAGTAAAATTTAAGGGTAAATGAACAAGTGTTCCCTAATGTACTATCCTCGAGGTGTTAATAATAAAAATCAATGACAAAAGCTATGGAAGACCTGAAATACACATTTAATCAATAGAGACAATTGACAAGAGGTAAGAAAATATATATGAACTTTGGAATAATTAGTACACTATATTTGTACATATGCAACAACATAGGGGTTGGATACAAGAGTCTAACAAATTTGTTCTTCGATAATTGTTTAATTTTGAAAGGGTGATTGTAGTTTAGATCAAACAACAAAAGAGACCAAATAGGAAAAGAGTTAGTAAGGGTAGTGAGATACATTATTTAAACATGGGAAACTAGTAACAACCAAAAAAATTACAAGGGATGTCCAGTGGAATACAACTAGCGTCATTGTACTCTAGGAGGTCAATAGGATTCCAACTAGAAAGGGAAGATGAAGGAAATACTACCAAGAATTAGCATGTGTTCCGATAAACAATGCCAAATAAAAAATCCTTAAAGGGTTATCATGGGAACAATGCATGAGGCAATACAATAGGTTTCCATTAGAATTGCAGAATAGGAAACTTGCAATGTTATGGGTTGTAAAGGATATCGATGAATCTTTTTCCAAATAGAGTTATCATTGGAAGAAGCTATAAGACCTAAGATGATTTTTAGGAAACAAAGAACAAGCTAATACCACTCTTGAATAGAAATATGGGGCAGTGTTCCTCACCATGGAAGAACAAATAAATAAAGGAACACCTTTACAACAAGAAGGTTGTTAGGGTCCTACCCTAACCCCCCTACTTTACGCCACATAGGATTCAGTGAAATAATGTATGGGTTCATTGCATTTGAATAAGGTCGAGTAGATAGTAGGGAAAGTAGGCAGAAGACATTCCAAGTAAGGAAATTGTAGAAAATTTTCCAACCATGGAAAGTAAGGAAAATACTTTTTGACCAAGGAAAGTAGAAAAAATACTTTCCATCCAAAGGAAGAAAGCAACAAACAAGGAGTTTTTACCAAGAAAAGTAGGAAGAAGACCTTCCAACCAAGGAAAAAAAAAAGAAGACCTTCTAACCAATGGGGGTATAAAAATGACTTCCAACCAAGATAAGTAGGAAAATACAAGACTTCCCAACTAAGGTAAGTAGTTATAAAACTTTCAGACCAAGGAAGTGGGAAGAAGCGATTTGTGAAGAAGAATAAAATAAGCAATTTATGGGGAAGAATAATTAGTCTCAAGAAAAGAAGCAACCAATTCCAAATAAGAAGAAATCCCAGTGAAGTAGTTACAGGTGGAGAAATTCCATTAGAGACTAAATAAAATGACACAAACAAGAACATTGAAGACCTGAAAAGGAAGCAAAGTAATGACTATAATTATTGATTGGACTAAAATGTGTATCTAGTAGGGTGTAAAACATTTACTATTCGCTAACATTGGTTTTGATGCAGGAAAAATGCCCTGCAAATAGTAGGGGTTCTCCCTAATGTAAAGTCCCAATTAGAATTTACATTTTCAAAATAGGGGAGCCCATCTAGATTTTGGCTCGATGGCGATTGCTATTCTAATGGGGAACGGAAAATGGAATGCAAATGAAAAATGGTAGGCTAATCTATGTGCAATATTTAGTTCTACTCTATCTATCCTAGCTAGGAGTGGGAGTCTAATTAGCGAACACAAGAATAAACATCATCCTTGTGCTCATTCCCATAACATAAAGTTATTCAAGAAGCAATAACACACACACACACACACATGTATATAAAAAAACATTGTCATTGAATTTCTATTCACAGTCTTACATTCACCATCTCAATGCAAACATATAAAAAAACTGAGTAAGAATATACATTCCCATACATAAAAGGCTATAATAGAGATGATATAGTCTTACAACAATCCCAGTAGAAAACAGGCATTAGAAATAGTTAACTTCCCATAATACCAAAATCCAAGCTTCTCGTACAAAATTATGTAGTATGTAGTTCTACTCTATCTATCTTAGCCAAGAGTGGGAGTCTAATTAGCGAACACAAGAATAAACAAATATCCTTATTCTCATTCCCATAAAATAAAGTTATTCAAGGAGCAATAATATATATATATATAGATATATATTTCCATTGAATTATATATATATATATATATATATCCATTGAATTATATATATATATTGCCATTGAATTGAATTGTGAGACTACTACCGTCCAAAGAAGGATGGTTGTTGCAACAAAGAAACTATTAGATGATCTACTGGATGGTAGAGCTTACGATGGATGTTTGATTGGGGTTTGCAGGGTTTTTGTTGGTTGAGTTTTGGTTTTCTGATCATGGATATCCATCTTAGCTCTCCCTTGTAGGAGTCCACTAATCACACTGATTAGTTTAGTACCAACCAAGTAATAAAAAGAGTGGGAATCCATTACTACCTGTTCTATTTTCTCCATCCCATTTCGTAGTCTGTTTAACCCATCAGTTTAGTGCGCTTGCATGATTTTTCTGTTCGGTTTCTGGCATACCCTCATCGATCTTACCCTGGTTTTGGTGATCCATTGATCTATTTCTGGTGACCTACTGGTTTTGGTATTCTATGATGTCACCCCTTAGGGTTTCATCGAACGATATAGGATTTTCTTCTACGCCATTGATGGAGGTCCGAACACCTGTCTCCACAAATGGTACACCGGGCCTTTTCACTTGCTCGACGGAATGTATACAACCAAACCCTAACGCTCTTGTGGAGTTCGTTGGACATGTGAGGAAGAGATTGATGCCTGGACATTCGGTGATGCCATCTACTCTGTCAGAGGGTTTGGGGGACGCTTTTGTTACTTCTCATCTGCCATTATATACCCCGAGTAATGACCTCAGAGATGTGGAGACCCCTGATTTTGTTCTTAGAAATCATGTGACAGGGGCTAGGGCTTGAAGGTGGAGGAAACTTAAACTGGGAAATATCAAACTGGGTAAATCTTCCTGTGTAGTGGGACGAGACGTGGCCTTCGACATGGTTATTGGGATGACTAAACGAACCCTGCTTGGGAGATTCAAATTCATCCGGCTCTCTCGAACCAAAATAAATGAATGGAAGGGAAAATTTTGGAATCCCATCATACAGTACATTCCTAGGGTAAATCTATTGCTGAACGATTGGTACAGATTCCACTTCCTTACTGAGGAGAACCTGCATTTGATTGAAAGCAAGTTTTGGGTTATTGGTGAAGGTTCCCTTGTTTTTACCAGGTGGCCTTCCGGCTTCAATCCATAGAGCCAAAATCTAGTTAAGAGGCATTTGTGGGTCATTTTGTCGGGATTTCCCCTGCAGTGTTGGTATTTTGGGGGTTTTATGTCTGTCGCCAATGCCACCGGTCGCTTCATTTTAGTGGAAGAAGCTACTCTTCTTGCAGTTGATAGGAGGGCTCCAAGGGTTCTGGTGGAAATGGTGACCACTCAGGGCCTGCTAGATGAAATTGAGGTTTATTGGAATGATGGGGTTTTTACCCAACCTTTGGATTATTGGTGTGTGCCTTTCCGGTGCTTCAACTGTCACAAAACAGGACATGTCAGGGATTTTTTCCCTGGGCGCTCAGATGACCAGATGATTGTTGAACCTGAGTTTTTGGATGATTCTGGACATTCGAAGGATTCAGACATAGTACTGGCTCGCATCGTCCCTTTGGATCACTCATCAACGGTCGAATTCCTGGGTAATTTAAAAGGAACCCTCCCTGTGTTACAAAAATTTATGTCTAGAGAGGAGTTGGTGAATTTGTTTCTTGAAGGTCTTGATGGTGTCTCTGCTCATACTTTTTCACCAATTGTTAAAATTCAGGATGAGTTGGGGAAAATGGGGCTAATTTGGTACCTATTGAACAAATTGAGGATCAAACACTTGTTATTGAACCCTCCCTACCAGATTCGGGGCTTTTGGTTTCCCCTGCTTCTCCCACGATGGTTGAGGGTCGGGGGGATTCACTTTCCACTCCCACTTGCAGTTGGGATTCCTCTGCTCCTCAAGTCATTACTAGAGGGGTTTTGGAGAGAGTCAAAATCCCTGCATACTCAGGAAAACCTGGTAGTGATGATATCCTTCCTATATCATCTATATGTATGCAGAATGTCACCACTAGAAAAAAAAGAGGGAAGAAGAACGATATAGAGAGTCTGAGCTTGACTGTTAACGAAATCCATCCTCCCTTTGATAACAGTAATTAGTGTAGGGTTGTGTCTACACATATTAAACTATTTTGCTAAGAGTGGTGAGTCTCTACGTCAGAAATGAAAATATTATTACAAGCATCTACAGATCTAGATTCATTAATCAAAACTCATTAAGATCTAAGAACATTTCAGAATTAAAGTTATGCAAGATAAGCAAACATTCAACACTTAAATGGCATAAACTTGAATCTATTCATAGTAGAACAATGGAGAAGTACATCCTTACAATGGCATTAGGTGTACATCCTTCCTCCATTGACATGAGCTTCCCTTCCTTCACCCTTGCTTTTGAAGAATTTGAGCTCCTTTTCCTCCTTCAGAATCCGTTCAGCGTGCCTTTGCTCCTCTTTTTTGTCTCCCTTTACCATGCTCCAAAGCCTTTCTTATATAGCATTGGGAAGTGTGCCTTAGGTTTCTCTTTTGAGTGTGGGATAATCCATTTAGATTATTTTAGCTTGAAAACCCCCTTTTCATAGTTTTTTAGGCTTTTTGCACCATTTAGAATGATTTAAGCACAATTAATGCATTTTAATGCATTGTTTAGAGAGGATTCATCTCTGCATGAACTTGTGTCATGTCCTCCTGCTGCGGGTGCATGGTAAAAATGTGCTTCTTCCGTCACTTGACTAAGGGTGTTAATTTTATTGTTAACATATGCCCCCTAATGTGTGAGGTTCGAAGCAGAGCTAAGGGACGAAATACATTATTGAAAGTTATACTCTGTATACTAATACTCTTTATACTAATACTCTTTATACTGATACTCTTTATCGTTCAAAGCAGGGATAAGGGAAGGAAAGCTCACATGCGATGGATTGAGGTTCACACCTGTAAAATATAGCAATATCTCAAATATATAATATCTTCACAATTGGTGAACATAACATTCATATCCAAACTAGGACCCGTTCTTACGACATACCTTCAAAATATTTTGAAGCAAATGGATCTCAGCCTAGTGGTTTTCTAAATATTTAAAAACCAACCATAGACATGGTGCCTCGACCTCCAAAAGGGGTCCTCCGCAAAACAACACACAATCCCAATGCACGAGCTGCTCAAAACTACAATGTAATTGAAGATTTAGCTCAAGCTCCTTGTGCAATGTCTACCTTGGAGGTGTTGCAAAGTTGTCCCACTCAGTGAAAAGCACTATTGTCTGCCATCAGTGTTGTTGATCCATCAGATACCAATTTAATCACATTTGACTTAGAACAGCCCACAGGTAGGCTTCCCTCACAAATTGCTTTCCAAATTAAAGTAACTTCACATGGGAAAAGTATTTTTTGAACCATTGTGGATGAAGGAGCCTCCACTTGCGTCATGTCCCTAGCTTGTTGGAAAGCTTTGGGATCACCCACCTTAGTACCATCCTAAACAATACTCAAGGCATTTTATGGACATTCGTTACCACCTCATGGACTCATCTTGGCTTGCCCAGTTGCACTGGGGGGAAAAACAATTCAGGTAGATGTTGAGGTAGTGGATGCACCCATAGACTACAATTTTCTATTGGGACGCAGTTGGATACACAAGATGACGGCGATAGTGTCTTCCGTATTCTGAGTCATTCGGTTCCCCTACCGAGGGACAATTGTTACAATCGATCAACTAGATTACTGCTCAGCTGAAACCGGTATCCATTCAAATGTGCCTTATGTAGGGGATGGAACGACGGTTATTCAAGATATTGGGGTAGGAATGTTTAAAGACTCATCCCTTTTGGGAACTTTCCCACTTCCACCACCAATATTGACCCCTAACATTTCTCCCATTTTCACCATAACGTCGGAAGTATACTCTCCATTAAGAGTTTTCTCTAGTTTTGTTTCGGAGGTCGGTTCCACCTCGTCGGTTGGAACCTCCAAAGAAAACACCTTAAATGAAAATAATAATGGAAAGATACACGCTTCTGCACACCATGAGGAAATAGAGAATAGTGTCCCCTTTTCTGCTGCAGAGCTCACTTATCAAGCTATTCAGATGGCTTCGGTAGAACCGGATCAAAATCCTCCTAAGCCAAAGGAGTATGATCCATATACTTCACCTATTTGGGCCTTGAAATCGCAAAGTAACCATGATATCCTAGATCAAACCTTCCCTTCAGACGAAGCCATCTTAGAGGTTATGAACATCTCAGAACGACCCTGGGAGGATATGCATCACAAATCCTCGTTTCTTCCTAAGATCGACTCATTAGAAGTTGAACTTGAAAAATTTTACTTCGAAGGTGACAACCGTAAGTACCAATGCCCCGTTCGAATCTACGATGTGAATTCAAAAGGAAATTTGGCGAACATTTCGAAAACCGTCCAAATTGATATCTCTATGAAACCTAGCGTCGTTGAGTATATAAACATAGGTGCGGATTGTTCTCCTGAGGAAATAAAATTTTACACTGCTTTATTTAAAAAGTTCCGTGATATATTCGCATGGTCTTATGCGGAAATGCCAGGCATCAATCCCAGCATCGTAGAACATGAAATCAAAACTTATCCCAATGTTAAACCTGTACGGAAAAAAACTACGTCCAATGAACCCTAAGAAATCAGTTGCCATTAAAGCAGAAGTCGAAAAGCTCTTGAACGTTGGATTCATCTATCTTGTTCCTTTTACTGATTGGGTATCCAACCCTGTTCCAGTTAACAAAAAACAAGGGACTATCCGGGTTTGCACCGATTTTAGAGATCTAAACTTAGCCTATCCTAAAGATAATTATCCCACACCCTTCATTGATCAGATCATCGATGAATGCGCCAGGAATGAAATATTTTCATTTATGGATGGCTTCTCCGGTTACAACCAAATCCAGATTAAAAAGGAAGACCAACATAAAAATAGCTTTTATATGCCCTTGGGGAACCTTCGCTTATAGGAAAATGCCATTTGGCCTTAAAAATGTCGGGGCTACCTTTCAAAGAGCAATGTCATACGCATTTCACAATATTAAATATATCATCGAAGTTTACCTTGATGATTTGACAACTAAATCTAAAAAGAGAGTTGAACATGGTGCACATTTACAAGCCATATTTGAGCGTTGCCGCAAGCACAACATTAGGTTAAATCCACATAAATGCATGTTTTGTGTGGACTCTGGGAGGTTACTTGGGTTCGTAGTATCCCAAAAAGGGATCATGGTTGATCCCATCAAGGTTGAGGCAATACGTCAGTTGCCTTCCCCAAAAACAATCACTCAACTTCAAAGCCTTCAAGGAAAATCCAACTACTTGAGAAGTTTTGTCGAAAATTTTGTTGAAAAAGCCAAAGGTTTCATGCGTCTCTTAAAACAAGATGCAACATTTACATGGGATGACCAAGCCCAATGCTCATTCGATGAACTAAAGAAAGCTTTGGTCTCTGTCGTGGTGCTTAGTCCACCGAACTATAATTGAGACTTTTTGCTATATTTGGTCGCCTCTCCTACCACAATTGGAATGATCTTAGCAAAAGAAGATGAATCCTCTCAAGAACATGTTTACTATCTTAGTAAGGGCCTCACAGGTCCCGAATTGAGATATTCCCAGGTCGAGAAGTTGGTCTTGGCAACAGTCCATGCTATCCAACAACTTAGACATTACATACTCCCAAGAAAAACAACCATAGTGGCTGAAATGAACCCCATGAGACACATTTTGTCCCGCCATATCGTTGGTGGCAAATACTCAAAATGGATAGTAATTTTACAAGAATTCGACCTCAAATTCAAAAACGTTAAAGCCAAGAAGTTGTTGGCATTTGCTGAGTTAATGTCTGAGTTACCCATAGAGAAGGACGGTACTATATCTGTTGAAACTTGGGCAGATGAACATGTATTCCTCATTGCACCTTCTGATCCATACCATGGAGTCGCCATTCTGATAACAGTAATTAGTGCAGGGTTGTGTCTACACATATTAAACTATTTTGCTAAGAGGTGGTGAGTCTCTACGTCAGAAATGAAAAGATTATTACAAGCATCTACAGATCTAGATTCATTAATCAAAACTCATTAAGATCTAAGAACATTTCAAAATTAAAGTTATGTAAGATAAGCAAACATTCAACACTTAAATGGCAGCAACTTGAATCTATTCATAGTAGAACAATGGAGAAGTACATCCTTACTATGGAATTAGGTGTACATCCTTCCTCCATTGACATGAGCTTCCCTTCCTTCACCCTTGCTTTTGAAGAATTTGAGCTCCTTTTCCTACTTCAGAATCCCTTCAGCATGCCTTTGCTCCTCTTTTTTGTCTCCCTTTACCATGCTCCAAAGCCTTTCTTATATAGCATTGGGAAGTGTGCCTTAGGTTTCTCTTTTGAGTGTGGGATAATCCATTTAGATTATTTTAGCTTGAAAACCCCCTTTATATAGTTTTTTAGGCTTTTTGCACCATTTAGAATGATTTAAGCACAATTAATGCATTTTAATGCATTGTTTAGAGAGGATTCATCTCTGCATGAACTTGTGTCATTTCCTCCTGCTGTAGGTGCATGGTAAAAATGCGCTTCTTCCGTCACTTGACTAAGGGTGTTAATTTTATTGTTAACACCCTTCGAAAAACCTAAACTCTCAAAGGCTACTTCTGTCGGCAAAGTGATTTCTAGTTTGTCCCCTAATGTTTCCTACCTTGAGGCCCTTAGAGCAAATAGACCTCTGGATTTTTCTTCCTAACATCAGAGGGTTTTGCAGTGTTCCCAAACGAACTTTCCTCCAGAGGTTGATTCAAACAACTAAACCTGACATTTTACTCCTTCAGGAAACTATGGTCCTTCTCATCTAGCTTGTGAGGTGTTTCTAAAATTTTTCCCGTCTTGGAACTATTGCGCCATTGATTCTAATGGTTTATTGGGGGGTCTCTTAACTTCATGCAACCCCCTCAAAGCACACTTCTCCTCCTTCTTGGTGGATGCAAGGATTTTGTTGGAAGGTAAAATCAAAGACCTGGACAAAATTGTCCGTATCCTAAATGTGTATGGCCCTTATCATCACAAAAAGGATTATGGGAAGGTACTTTTTTGAAGGGTGGTCTAAATGACCCTTCACTGATCCTTGCAGGCGACCTAAATCGTACCCTCTCTTCATTGGATATTTGGGGCTCTAGCAGTAAGGAATATCCCTTAGTCGATTTTTTCAGATATTCTTTTGAGGAATCTAAGCTGAATGATGTCTCTCCTACAGTGTTGATCCCTACCTAGAGTAACGAAAGAACATGTAGGAGTGGTTGTGCGAAAAGACTTGATTGGTTTTTTATTGCTGAAGACATAAGTAATTGTTTTGGGAAATATAGGAGTTGGTCTATCTCTGTTGGGATTTCAGATCACAAACCGGTTTTTCTGGAAATCGACATGAATTGTCCTAAGGTTAATTGTCCCTTCAAGTTTAATCACAATTGGCTCTCTGATGAAGTTTTTTTCTCTTTGGTTCAATCCAAGTGGAAGAAATACTCTCAAACTCATTTTAGTTTTGCTACACTTTCGTTGTTATACAAGCTCAAAAGATTGAAATTTGATGTGATAAACTGGGCAAAGGAGATGAATGAAAGGAAACAAGTTGATTTATATACTATTGAGATGAAGTTAAATCTCCTGGGAGAAAGTGTGAATGAAATGTTCACGGAAAATAGAAAGGCATATAGGGTCTTCTTAGAAACAAAAAAACAGAATCTTATGCTTCAAGAAGAAGAAGCATGGCGTCTGAAAAGTCGGGCGATATAGATTCAAAGCGGTGACAAAAATACTATTTTTTTTTTTTCAGAATTTTGCCAACATGGGAAGGAACTTAAATTCTATTTGGGAACTAAATGACCTAAGTGGAATACCATTGAAGGATCGGTCATCTTTAGAAGTTGATGTTGTGGATTATTTCAGTGATGTCTATAGACAAGAAAAACGAGAGAACCTTCTTGATCAGTTAAAATTTATTGGCAAGTACCCACGTATCTTTTCTCAGGAAGCAAGTGATGTTATTTGTGTTGAAGTCACAGTGGAGGAAATTAGAGTTGTTCTTGATCAATTTGAAAATTTTAAGAGCCAGGGACCCAATGGCTGGACAATCGAGTTCTTCATATACTTTTTTGATATATTAGGGGAGGAGCTACACAAATCAGTGGAAGAGACGAGGAAGAAGGGTATTGTTACAGAAAATCTAAATTCTACATTCATCACTCTTATACCTAAAAAGGATAAGCCTTCCAATTTCAATGATTATAGACCTATTTCTCTCTGTAATTTGATTTATAAGGTAATCAAAAAGGTTATTTCAAACTGAATTAAATCTTTTTTAGATGTTGGTCTTCCTAAGGAGCAATTTTGTTTTCTCTCGAATCGACAGATTCTTGATGCCATCGGGGTGGCTCAAGAATGTATTCACTCTATCAAACAGAAGAAGATGAAAGTTATTGTTTTGAAAATGGATCTTATGAAGGATTATGACAGGGTGGACTGGACATTCCTCTGTTTTATATTATTGCAATATGGTTTACCTGTAGGAGCTAAAAATTGGATTAAGTGCCAGCTATGTTGTCCTGGTAAATGGACACCCTTCTACCTTATTCAAGGGTGATAGAGGATTACATTAAGGGTTCCCTCTATCACCCTTACTCTTTCTGATGGTGATTGAGGGCTTAAGCCTTCTCATAAATATAAAAAAAAGGAGAAAAAATTTCAGGGTGTTGGGTTATCACCTGCGCTGCATATATCCCTCTTATTGTCCGTGGATGACATCCTCATATTTGGTTGGGGTACTATACAAGACTGGAGTTACTTCTCTGATATTATGAAACTGTTTTGTCGGGCTTCTGATATGAAAGTCAGTCCACAAAAATCTACTTTGATCGTCACTGCGGATTTGGAACCACACTTACATTTTCGCCATCAAATTGAATCCCTTTTTCCTTATCAGTGGAAAAATTTGCAGGACGGAATTAAGTATTTGGGCTTCATGCTTAATCCAAACAAATACACTTCTAAATATTGTTTATGGCTTATTGTTCAATTAAATTCGTCCTACAGATAGTTAAACTTACTCATAGATCAGACGAGATTCAAGAAGGCCTTATCTAAGACAGCGAAGTGAGAAGTGGGACCTTAAACTCCTAGATCTAGATCAATGTATGAGGATCAAGACATTTAGAAAGAGAGAAGAAGGTATAACTTACTTCAGACCGGTCGTTTTTCCAAGCTCCAGCTCCAAGCTTGATGTCCAAGTTGTAAACTTGTGAGAGGAAGACAAGTAGAATATCTCCAAATACCAAGTACAAAGATCAAGATCTAACTTCTAATGAAAACATATCATGAATCTAAGCTAACAAGAATCACCATATGAGAGAATAATCCAAGTTATATTAAGGTAGATCAAGAAGAATAGTACAATGTTACCCTTGATGACCAAGCAGTAGAGTCTCCTTCCAAGCCTTCCTCCTTGTTGTCTTTGCAAAAGCTACAAGACCATAGGTTTGATGCCTCCAATGTTCTTCCCTTAGCTCATGGATGGCCTCCTTCTTATAGGATTAGGGAGGCCAACCACTAAGAGAGGAAGGTGGATCTAGATGATTGAATGGTGGATCAAGAGGTTGAACCAGGCCAAAGATGGAGGGTGAGTTAGGATCGAAAGGAGCTTCAATCCCAAGAAAATATCCCGAAGGTAAGATCCACTTTCCAAGATAAGATATGGTTAAGGTTATTTTCACGCCCTAGACATAGAGCAAGGCGTGAAAATGATATAATTTGTGTGCCCCTGCAGGCATGCAGGGCGCAAAAAATGAGGAATTTTCGCGCCTTGCACCACTAGCAGGGCGAGAAAATCCTAGTAAAAGGTGCTCAATGATGTCGCATGTGGACTCCATGAGTTGGCATTCGGCTAAGGTGAGTTGTATTTATCTCCAAGAACTTCAATGAAGGCCTAGGAGGGGACCAACTAGGTAGGATTAAGGTCTGACACTCCTTAGGAGGTAGCGCCATTAGGTTCTGCATGGTGTTATGACATGAAGATGAGAAATGGCACTCAAAGTGGGACTTTGAGGTATAACAGATGCCCTCTAAAGTGTGAGGTCAAAATAAATTGATGGCTGAAACACTCTACGTATAAATGAGTCTGCAGAGAAATTAGGAAGGAGGTTGGAGTGGAGCTGCAAGGAAACATAAAAAATATGTCAAATAACGTCGAGGCGGGCATACCCATGCTCGGAACAACTGACTCAAAGCATGGCTTCCAACCAATACATTGCAGATCCATGACAAAATTGTTATGATATAAACTAGAGGCAAATCATGGCTACTAAGAAAAAGCGTAGATCCATGAGACGACAATGACACAACCACAACCAATACAATAGTGGATATGTGTGACAGTACATCATTGAGGTCACCAACATGATGTCTATGTGGGGACATTCTCAATAATCGCCATCGCATCCTAGAAGTGAAGGAAACATCAGGACCGTCCAGGGTCTTCTACCCAATCCTGGAGCGATACAAAATTGACCATGTGATTACAAGGTGTTGAAGTCAAGCATGGTATAGACTACTTGATTTCCAGCCAATGATGTAAGCCGTAAACAAGTACGAGATTAATCACCAATGATGATAATGATCCCCAAGGTATCTCTAGTACAACCCAACAAATGTGAATCAAGTTCCTGAAGTCAAAAATTCAAGGGATTATTCGATCAGAGGCCAATAATGAAAACTTGTTGTTGAATACGAGGAAACCTACCATTGAGGCATGCAGGCACCAAGGTACTACGGTTGGTTCCTAATCCTAATTCCTGAATAGTGGGTTGATGTCGATAGGAATAGACTTGTCGAAGGAGGGCCATAATGAATCTTACATCATCGACACGAAACCGATATAGGAAAGAGGTGTGGAACAACGGATCAAAGGAATATGGACTGACACAAAAGCGGAGGCTCGACAATATTGCAAAAGTGTTAACACCCAAAAAGTTCTCACTAGCTCAATTCCTTATTCACATAGCCCATTTGTCCACTTTTTCACCATTTGAGCCTCTAAAGCCATCAAAAGGTCACCAAAAGACCCTAATACACCCCTTTTTCCACTCAAAATGAATATTTTTCCTCAAAAAGCATAAAAAACCCTAAAAAAGGGTCCAAAATTCCCAAAAATATTAAATAGGGAATAAAAATATTTAAAATATTCAAAAAAGAAAAATGAGGGAAAAGGTACCTAAACCATGTTGGTCAATACCATTGGTTTCCTCAAAACCATAATGGTATTCCCCACCACCAAAAACTATAAAAAGGTGGTAGGGGCTCCTCACTTTCCATCCATCCATCATCCTATCATCATGCTGTCAAAATCTCTCATGAGCTTTTGACCATTGTAGCTAACTTGGAGAAGAGACCTTTGGAGCTTGGAGCTACTCACCTTGGAAGTTGCTCAACAATCTTCACCACTTGGAGGTATCACCATTACAAGCACTTGCTTGCCCCTATTCTTAATACAAAATCATTTTTTACATATTGTCAATTGTTTTGCTTTCGATAATATTTCCATTGTTTGCTTATCTATTTCACATAGATCCATGATTAATGTACTTTAAAGTAGTTTGTTATTTATTTCTATTGAGACTGCTGCTACTAGTTAGCAGGTGCACCATTGCACTAAGCTTGGTTGCAAAACCAAGCCAACAGTTTTTGGCGACTCCGCTGGATTTGAATTCTTAGATCTCAGTTTTTTTGCTTTAGATCTTAGTTTTTTTCAGTTTTAATCAGTTTAATTCATAGATCTGCCATCCTAAACAACAGATCCATTGTTGTTCTAGATCTTGGCCCCTTCTATTGCCATTACCAGCCCGGAATTTCCATTTTCATGTTCATTTTTTGGCGTCCGCTTTCGGCTTTCGCCTGGCAGTTTTTTGCTCGACAGTCACGCGGCTCATCGCGACCTCGCGGCCTTTTTCCGCGCGACGCGCCGCGGCTTCGCGACCATTTTACGCGCTGCACATCGCGGCTTCGTGGCCATTTTCCGCGCTGCACATCACGACTGTGTGACGAAAACCCGCGCTGCACATCGCGGCTTCACGGACGAAACACGCGCTGCCCATCGCGACTGTGTGATCGGTTTCTGCGCTGCACATCGCAGCTTCGCGGCCGAAACCCGCGCGGCCCATCACGGTTGTTTTCCCAAAACCCGCGCGGCCCATCACGGTTGTTTTCCCAAAACCCGCGATCCAAATTTTTTCAATTCGACCAATTTTTTAAAAATTATTTTTTGTTGTATTTTCTGCCCATTTAGCATATTTTACAGTATTAAAATCCCTGCATTTATACAGCCATATAAATCTTTTACTATATAGAATGCTCCTTTAAAAAGTCTTTTTACAAAATTTTCAAATTGAAAGAGAGATTTTTTCTGCATTCTAGCTAAATCAAAGTTTTTACTGTTTATTTGCTCGATACTTTGCCCAAGCAATTTTTAAGAGATCCATTTATTTCTTCAAGTATTCATGTTAGTTGCTTTCCTTCGAATTATTTCAAAAATCCATTATTTTTGAATAGTTTTTTCAAGCATTTACATTTCAAAAACGCCTTTATTTTTTGCAAAACTGGAAGCGTCTTTTCTTTCATTTGTAAAATCACCCAAGCGAGGCAAATCAATTTTAGTTTAAATACCACACTTGCACCCACTCTGCCACATAATTTAAACTGAGCCTTAAAATTTACCTTAAACTCAACCAACTTTTAACCCCACTTGGGGAGCACTTAAAAGAATTTTGTAGTTAGGTAGAATTGAGGGGATAGGTGTTCCAATAACACCCCTCAGTTATTACATTTGAGACATAGCAGTTGTCCTCTACGGTACCAAAATCCCTTATAATTTTGACACGATTATCAACCAATTTATCAGGAAGGCCTCTCCCTTAGGAGGGTTGAAGTAGCCAGACTGGTTCCAGAAGTCTGAGTGGAATACCGCAATCCATTCAGTAACTGAAGGATACCTTTCGAAGTTCTCGGTGTACACCCCCCTGGTGTACAGCGGCGATAGAACCAAACTGCAGATTCACCCAACCGAACGTGTCATGAACAGGGTATCCTAGTTGCCACTCTTTAGGATTGTCTACCCGGTGTCTCTCCCGGTAGGGGGATATCTAGCCGTTGATTCGACACTCTATATTTTCTGACTTGGATTTCATCACCTTGCAGAGGATATCGTTTGTTGACTCACAATACTTCTAGTTAGGTGTTTGCATGATACATTACCCACCTTTGGTCTAGTAGCACCTCTTTTTTCTAGAAACTGTTTGACTGTTGGTATTCTAACCAATTTTGTTGCATCCCTCCACTTATTATAGCACAACTGTTATAATAAGTGCTTTTTGAGGTTGATTTTTGGCCTAAGAGCCTTTATTTTCACTCCCCTTTTTGCACTCATTGTTGCATTAGGGTTTCGAATTTTTTTTTTACATCACCACCTCACACTGAAAATTTTTAAAACATATTTCTCACCATTGAGAATTTAAGACGATCTCGTCGTCTTCAGGGTGAACCCCCTCAGTTCAGTCTACTTGGCTCTCCACGTCACCGACGTAGAGCCTTATCCCTTGACTCAACACGTCATTGGATAAACATACAGTCATCCGATTCTGACACACCTCACTTCACATCTAATTCTGAGGCTGAATCCAAAAACCCTACTGAATTATCACCAACCCACCTCATGGCTGGAACACAATACGACCCACTTTTTACCAGTACCATTGGAGATACATTCACAAACCCTTCCACTAATGTGCCATCCATGGTAACAACAACCCCTCTAGGCATGCCTAATATGGGGGACACTCCACCTTTAGGTATACCCAATACAGGACTACCTCCTATTTTGGGTATGCCAAACATGGGAATCACACCACCTGTCATTACCACAACCCAGATCCCAGGAATTCCTGGCACTATTCCTAACCCCAGTGTAACCCATGTTGCACTTGGAAACGCTGGCCCATACCAAACCACAGCAGTTGCAGGACACATACCTTCAATACCTAGCATACCCTTAGGGGCTACTGGACCACTACATAATGCCACCATGAATAGTTATGTCTCAGTCACTATGCCACACCCATCTGCTAGTTTACCTTACATGGCTAGTCTGAACTTACCAGACTTAGCTAGGCTAACTAACGATCCTATCAGGCACAACCCTACATGGCCACCCATGCCTACAAAGCTCCCCTTGGACATACCCAAGTTTGAAGGAAAACCTGGGGAGGACCCTCAAAACCACATAATGTCCTTTCACCTATGGTGCTCATCTAACTCCATAGTGGATGACTCCATTCGTCTAAGACTGTTACAACGAACGCTCACTAGCTCTGCAGCCAAGTGGTACATCGAACAACCACATGGGACCCACCATACTTTTACGTCTCTCGCCTCCACTTTCCTTCAATTTTTTCAGCTACCTGTACGTTACGATGCAGGAGTTGAAATACTGTTGTCTTGCAGACAAAACACAGCTACCCACATCACTGACCACATCCATGAGTGGCGCAAGTGTCGTAGCCTCTGTAAGATTAAACTTGATGACCATATATTTTTGGATTGGTTTCTTAAATCACTCCTACCCCTCATAGCAAAAGACGTCGCTTCCGAACGACCCCAGTCAGAGGAAGAAGCTATCCTGAAAGCTCAGCAATTCGACCTAATCTATGCCCAATCAAGCTATCTCTACACCATCATACCAGACGCCCCACGAGGCGATTCTTCACGCGGTGACGCGCCGGGGACATCACATGCCGCTGATGGTATCATTGGCCAAATCACACCGCAAATTAAACCTTTTAGCATCGTGAGCACCATAAATTCCCCAGACCTCTCTAGGGCTACATCTAATTCTGGAGTGACAACTTCGTACGCTCCAACTAATCAGACTCATCACACTCATGGACCCTCTTGTCCACAACATTGCTATGGGAAAATGCCATCGACATATGTACCACCCACATACTATAACCAACCAGCCACCCAGAACCCGATTCAGTTCCCGCCACAACCAATGTATTACCCACAGCAAGCTACAACAGCTAACCCAACACCTCCAATAGCTCAGGGTTACCAACAACCCCAGCAGGTAACTGGACCACCTCCATCCCCACCAGCTTATTATCCACCGCAACCTGCTCCCGCACCTGCGGCAAACCAAAATCTTCCCGCTGCTCACGGGCAAGTGTACACACAACATAATCAGCCCCAACATCAAAACAACCAACACAACTAGGGTGGACAACAAAACCGTGGAAGAGGACGTAACCGCGGCAAAAACCAACAACATAATCAAGGTCCACCACCTCCCAATCCTCCAAATAATAACAATGTTGCTCCTCCCAACCAGAATCCGGATCATCATCCCAAGCAGCCCAAAAACAACAACCTAAGAACAAACCACCCATGTTCTATATGCGGGGTCTATGGCCACTACACACATGCTTGCCCACATTTGGAGCGAGCTCGACAACTCTGGACTGATGATGCCCATCGCCAAGGGCACGCGGCTCCTTAGGCGCCACCCAACCCCCCACCCCCTCAGCAGCAACCTTTGGTGCTGCAAAACCCCCTACCAACCCAAGGTGTAGTGAACACTCAGCCGTTGGCTCCCCCTCAAGGCAACGCGCCACCACAACAACAGATCACTTATGCCGCTCCTGATCAACCCATGTTCGATTCAGGTACCCACCACTTGTTAATGATGTCATCCGCTGATGTCAACCTCCAAACCCGTCGGAACCAATATGGATCCACCCCTGAAGACCCTCCCGCCGACAAAAACACTAACGCTCATCCCACTGATTAGACATTATGTATACCTCCGGCTCCACTCAATGGCGCCTCTAAAGCACCTCGCTTCCCACTTCGCAATCAACAATAACCCCAATGCTCGCGCAATCCATTCCAATCAAAATATCGCATGATCCTAGGGGGTAATATGTTAAAATCAGCTTTTGTAACATAATCATCCATCTTAAACTCACATGTGGAAATAAAACTTGGCACTTTCTTTTTGTGCCCGTGGCTAATTGAACTAACTAGGATTTTTGAAATCCATGTTTCTTCAATTTACAAGCATTTACCAAACTAGGAGATATGTAACTTAATGTTGAACCAGAATCAATTAAAATTGAAATAGATCTTTCAGAGATTTTACCTTCTACTTCTATCATGGAGGTTGAAGCTCTGCTTGATGATTATCCAAGGTTGCGCTTATTTTTGGAATGCTTCTCGCAACTTCTCCAATCGTGGTAGCTTCTCTGACTGCATGAATACTTTGGTTGGCCTTCTTATGCGGACAGTCCCTGTAGAAATGGCCTTCTCCACATCCCCAATATTTTAATGGTTCTTTTTTTATTTCTTCATTTTTCTTATATCCAGTGTTATCTTTAAATTCAGGTTTGGCTGGTTGAGGTCTGTTTAAGTTATTTTTGGGAAAATTTCTATTCTTATTAAAGGGATTGAATTCTCTTCTTTTAAAATCTTGTCCCTCCCTCTTCTTAAAGGTTTTTGGGTTATCTTGTCTATGCTTAGCTTGATCATAAGCTAGCTTAGCTTTTCTCATGGCTTCAGAAAGTGTTTTAGGGTTATCAAATTCTAGTTTATCTTTATAGAAGTTAGGCAGACAACCAAGGAATCTTTGTATTTTAGGCTTTTCCCCAGTGAAGTAGGGTACATATCTTAATAAGGACAAGAATTTAGTGCATAGATCATGTATCGTCATTTGCCCCAATATTAGTTCATAAAATTCTTTAGACTTACCCTCATAATAATATTCAGACATATACTATTTTTTAAACATCTTTTTAAGCCAACCGCAAGTAACTTTGCGGTCATTAATCCATTTAGCTTTCTTTAAGTCTTTCCACCAAATTTCAACTTTTCCAATTAAGTTAAAAATAACCATTTTTGCTTTCATTGAATTAGAGTAGTTATACATGGTGAAATACTTTTTCATACCAGATAGCCATGCTTCGGCTTCATCTCCTTTCTTGATTTCCCTGTCAAATATAAGAGGTTTAATCTTTTTAAATTCACTGGATATCTCATCCCTGTGGCTCTTTTTCCTTTCTCATCTATGCTCATCATCGCCGCTAGAGTCATCCAACTCACTGCTGACGGAGCTATCATCGAAAAAGTTTCGGATGAGGAATCCATTTATTTCTATTTTAATACTTTCTTTTTATCCCCACATGACTTGTGTCTTTATAAATTCAGTTAATTTTTGTAATAGAGCTTCATTTACATCTTCTTGGGTCCACATCACCCGTTCATGTTCTAGTTTAAAAGTTTGCAAGTCATTTTGAAGTTCTCTTATGGTTTGCAGAATTTCCTCTTGATTATCATTCATCATTTTATTATGTTGTTCTTCTTTAGTTAATTCGACATAAATGGGAGTGGAAAATTTTTCTTCGGCCATTTCTCAATAGTAAGAGCTTAATCACAATCTAATAAAAAATACAATTATCACTTAGTCATAAACTTATATAAATAAACATCAATAATAAGCTCCATTAAATCCTAGTGTAGGAACCTAAAGCTCTAATACTATATTGTCACTGGCCCATAATTTATTACTACGAAATAATAAGATAAGATGCAATTAATTATTCTCTTCTTTTATGTTTTAATTCATATTACAGAAGCAAGTAAGTTAAAACAATTGTAAAATAACTATATTTTTAAGAATGCTCAAGAAAGTGATTTCGAATCATCTATCCAAGGAGATTTCATTTCCTTTACAAATCATTCATGTAACTAATGTTTCAGAGGCTTCCTTAATTTCCATTTAATGCAAAAGGGTACATAACTTATACTTGTATATTTAAAAAAAATCATAACAACCTTTACTTAATTAAAACATCATAGACATAGCTTACCCATCATCGATTCATATGTTTATTTACTCCTTCTCATAGACATCGATACTTATACTTTACGAAATGACTTTCCGTAATCTTTAAAACATTCTTAAAGTTAGATATTTAAGTATTATATAATCTATACTTTTTCCTAAAATCCCTAAATACTAAGTTTAATACTTATCAATTATCAAATATATTTAAAACAATATATTTAACCCTTTATATTAGTCCTCCCAATATATTTAACAAATGTATTCAAACAATACATTTAAACCTTATAATTAAACGATATATTCACTAGGGGCGGGTCTGAGTTCCAACTATCTGGGGCGGAGATTCAACGAGAAGGAAGGCAGACGCTAACACAGACTTTAGCTCATTTAACAAGCTCAACGTTGAAGAAAAATACGGCGAGACAAAAGGTAGACTTAGGCTCAAACTACGCTCATCATCAAGCTCAGCGTTGAAGAAAACACAACGGCGAGACAGAAGGATGACAGGATAACTCTCGGCGTTGAGGGAGATCTCGGCGAGATAGAAGGTAGACTTAGGCTCGAACTACGCTAATCATCAAGCTCAGCGTTGAAGAAAACAAAACGGCGAGACAGAAGGATGACAGGCTAGCTCTCGGCGTTGAGGGAGATCTCGGCACGCAGTCCCTCGCTCGGGTTCTGAGATGGAATACAACTAAACTGGAACTTATGACAGCAATCCAAAATAAAAACCTCCAACGAACGAAGACTACAACGCGATAGTTCAAAGGGCTGTCGTGGATCGATTCAGAGTAGTCATGAAAACAAAACAATAAACCAAACTTCAAACCAGGAATCCCAGCAGACCACGCATGGGCCGGAGACCAAACTTTCAGAGATCCGATTTCGTTCTGCTATGGAGTAAAATTGCAGCGAACTATCTCTCTACTTCCTCAATAATATAGTGCAGATCTGTTGAAAATAAAACAAGAAAATGATACAAAGCTAGTTAAAAACTAAAGATCCCTACCCAGATCGCATTCATTAAAAATCACGCACAGTTTGCAGTCATAACAGCGGCACATTTTCCATAGGTGTACACATGCGGAGGATAGATTCAAATACTAAACCGCAGCCAGAAATGGTTTCGACAGTGTGTATAACTACAGTAAGGCAATTTCCACAGTATAAATATAAATATCTTTTACAGTGAGAACAATCGACGGCATTAAAAATAAGAACTAAACAGACAGTCACATAAATATATGCTTTCACGATTGAACTGTATAAGAGCAATTCACAGTATATAAAAGGAGGATATAAAATCGAATCGACAGAGGTCTCCGCTATGGTAAAACATCATATAAAGTTTAAAGGAGAGAAACATCAATATGAGATTCAAAATATTTTAGTCCATTTATAACTAATAATCAGCACTACAGCGAATATACTTACTTGAACAGAAACTGATGTCAAGCGGGAACACCATGGAGAGGTATCAATTCCTCTCAACCATAGAGGATCTCTAGAATTCGCCAGACCTCACCCTCGAGTTGGATCACCACCACAATTACTTGAACAACACTACTGCAATACAACACTCCTCTCTTGGAGTCTGTAACAATAAATTCGATAGACTTATCAAATAAGAGGGCTCAACAAAAATGCTCCAACATAATGATACTCCTTTGCACAACATCCTTGATGCTTTTTCAGTGCTCCTCTTTATATTATTTGCCTAGGTCTTGTATCATCACCAATCCAATCTCAAGTAAATCCTGATATCCTATTTTTGTGGATCTTGTTGGAGTGTTGAGGTTTCCACTTGTATTGACTGATTTTTATCATAATGCTTGTGCTATCCCTTGTTCATAGTTGTAGGTGGTGTCCCCTCATTCAATTGATCCTCTCCAAGTTTTATTTCTTTTATTAAAAATAATAATAAAAATAGTTTTTGTGCACATCATTCTCAATTTTGTGAGTTTTAATAACTCAATTAATAAAACCAAATAAAATAATAATTTTTTACTTCAAGTAATTTTTTTTAAATGAGGGGGTGTCATAATTGCCCAGCAACATTGTAAATGGGATTCAAAGGGAAACTAGACCCAATGAAAATAGTATATAACACATAATTGTATACAAAATATCACACCATCATAACCCGTGGTTAGGATGTATCTATCCCTTTTACGCTGCCCATACAAAATACATAGACCAGAATAGATGTAGACATATATTCATATATTTCATTGTGAATTTTACATTACCTATACGTATATGTTGAATTGTGAATCTTTATGATTTGTTATTATTATTCTACATCTCATGCAAACCAAATTGAGTATGAATATATCTTATCTAAAGCTACATTTAAGCCTTCATAGAAGGCATGAATTTCATTTGAAGCTTAACCATGACAATAATTGGATACTTTATATTTGATAGCCATGACAATAATTTGATAATTTATATACGAATTACAAGCCTTATTCTTAATTTAGATCATTGGAAAATTGAACCTCAGAATATACAAGATGATTACTTGTACACCTTAGAGTATGCAATATAAAGAATATACAATCGATAATTATTTATGTCAAATATAAATTGATGATTATTTATACATTATATACTGTATAACAATTTGATGATTATTTATATATAATATAAAAAAATAACAATTTACTATTTTATACAGAATATTACATAACATATTGTATAATAATTTGATGCAATTTCGATGATTACTTATATAGAATAGTAGTGTTTCAAATGATTTTGCCATGCTTTTGATATTCTTACAAAAACATAAAATAATATTTTTGAAAAATAGTTCAAAAATAATTTTCTATGTATTAACAAAACATTTGTTTTGTCATGTGGTTGTTTTTTTAAATTTGAGGTGTGGTTGTATTTTTAAATTTGAGGTGGATTACTATCTATGTTTTTCATAAATTGCAGGAAAATGAAACAATAAAATCTATGCTTTTCAAGCAATGTCTTCTCTCCATTCATCATGATGGCAGCAACACGCTCTTTGATGAGATTGTGGGGGACTTGCATGACTAGAGTCTCTACATGACTCCATCGACTCAACGTGCCTTCTTTGGAAGCAAGGTGCTTAGTCATGATAGTGAATGCACACTTAAATATAGATATGGAAGAGCAAGAGCGAGAGGGAGAGAGATTCATCTCCCTGTTCACACTACATGGTGAACATGGGCATTGCAGTTGCATAACCTGAGCAACAAAAAACACTTAACCCATATTTCTCCATGCTTTTTTTCTCATTTATTCCTTGCTATTGTCATCGACATTGCAACTTGTTTGTTTAGTTTAGGTTTTATCAGTAACATGTTGTAGGGATTTAGATTTTATCGTGCCAAAAGTCAATAGTTTTCGTGAAAGAAGAAAAAATTGCTTACATTGTTCTGCCCACATTGGTTGTAATATGCATTCTGCATTCTAGAATTTTTTTTCCAATCCAAAATTTACTATTTCTGGATGGGGATTGTCATCCACAAGTATGTTGGCAGTTTTGATATCTTTGTGCACAACGGAAACCTGAGAATGTTTGTGCAAGTATGCCAGAACTCGGGCTATCGCTGTTATTATCTGAAAACATGCTTCTCATTGATGAAAAAATCCTCTCTCCCATGTTTATTTTTTGACAGTCAAACCTTTAGAAACAAGTGTAAGGCATTGAAATAACAAAAAATTTCTACAATCTAGTACCACTTGTCAATGGATGCAAAGAGTTGTCATGTTCTTCTTCTGAGGTTTAGCTTGGACTTGACATAGGTGACATTTTCTTAAAAAGTGTGCCAAGATCAATCATCCCCAGCATATGAAATGTGTTCCAAGCAAAAGAAGCATGGGTGGACAACGTGTTGGGGGCATAGCAAGACCCACCAACTATATTGGACCACAGTCTGCATCTAACCAGACCATAGGCCCAGTCCAAAGGTGTTTGCAAACTAATGGGGTTAGAAGGAAAACTTTAGGTAATCTCTTATAAAGAAGAGGTAACAACCCTCGTGGATGCTCAAAACAACAAAAAAAACAAATTAAGTAATCAACCCAGAAGTTGAAAGTGGATTGAACTACTAATTGTGAAAGAATGATACATATATTTTTATACTAATTGTGAAAAAATGATACATATATTTTTATAAAAATAGAATCATAAGTTTGCATCTTAGGATTTGTTCACTTGCAACACCTCCATTGCGGGCTTGCTCATATACAATAAAACTTAATCACAAAAAACAAAGTCCATTCCAACTGCACAACTTATAAGATGGATCAGTCAAATAAAATTAAATCAAACCAAGCAACTATTAAATAAAAAAGAACAAATGAGAAAGGAATGAAAGAGAAGTTAAGTTTCTTATCCGTGAAACTATATTGCATTTAAATAAGTAAGTGAAACTATATTGCATTTAAATAATTAAATGATGAGCTCCATTTTAACATGTATCCATTACTCCAAGTTATCGCAAAATGAATACACCACCTTATTATACCTGCTGCCTCAATACCTGCTATGAAGAAGTGTATATATTGTAATCAATATCCATGTATATATTGTAATCGATATCCAGTCAAGTAGTATTAGTTGATACTTTGACTAAAAAAATTATCTATATTTTCCAAAATGAGACTCAATTACTTTAATTTTTCCGAATATCTATATTCATTTACCTAGAATACTTTCCAAATATCTATATTCCTTCTTTAATATCTATACTCCTTTATGTAGAATACCATTGGCTGATCACTTCAAAGTGTTCTTGCCTAGGCGACAGCGGTTTCTTTTTGCCATTGATGATATGTTTAATATTCAACTTTGTAAACCCATCCCAATGGTATCCCAATGAATTTGATTCTGAGCTGCTCATCAACTAAAACACCTGGTTGTTTTAATGATGCATTTAAAAACTCTGACATAACTCAACGCATCCCAATGAGAGTTTGCTTTGTCCTTTGAGCATCACAACCTCCGTCTTGTGTTGAGGTGCTACTAAATGCATCATCATAAATATAAATATAAACTAAATCATTTAAATTTTATTCAATATAAATATTTAAAATGAAAAACCAACAACTCAATCGATTAAATAAATAATTAAACAATTTCCCCAAATATATTTGTAAACTTTGTGATAATTATGAAAATAACAAATAAATTTCCTTGTCATATTTCAAGACTTAAGACATTAATATGTTCAAGTATGAAGTCTGTTGGAGATAATTACTCCTTCATGACATCAGTTAGATGTTGAGTTCCTAACAAGCAGTTAGATGAGTCTTAGTTAGAACTATAGATAGTGAGTTAAGTCTAAGTTAAAGAGTCTAGGTTTAGCATGTGATACTTATATATATACAGACCTTCGGGTCCATTGTAAGTATGAAATTTTATGTGAATAGAAAGCCGTAGCTTGTTCCTTAAAATTCATCATGGTATCAGAGCTTGATTAAGTCTTTTGGAGAGCATATTGATCCAAGAGCAGATCCAAGGGAAGAGGGATTCTTCCATAGTGAAGAAGGCAGCCAAGCTTCTATATTGAAGGAGGTGCCATCTATCTGTTCATTGAAAAAAAAGCAAATCCACTTGCAGATCTGAAGCAAATTTGTGAAGAAGGCAGCCAAGCTTCTGTATTGAAGGAGGTGCCATCTATCTGTTCATTGAAAAAGAGCAGATCCACTTGCAAATTCTGAAGCAAATTTGTGAAGATAAACGCCCAGCCAATAAGCAAGATTGCTAGAGCAGTGAAGAAATTCCAACCGTTGTTGGAAAGCTTGAAGGATAGCAGCCAGGATCTGATCCGCAAGTCGTGAAGACAAGATTTGATCCGTGAAGACGAGACAGCAGTCTTGAGGAGCCGTCCCAATCCACGAGAGGAGAGAATCCGCCGTGAGAATCTGCAGAGAAGGTATTTCCTGCATTAAGGAGATTCACATCTGCAAGTGAAGAATCCATAGGGTAGAGAAAGGCAAGGCTAGCAGTGAGCCTGTGTGAAGAAAAGATTGTGCATTTGCGTGTGGTGAGATCGCCGGTTGAATTCTAAAGCCGTGAAGGAAGAAATCGTGGAGGTGACCATCCATTGAAGAAACCCTGAGAGGTGTAAGTCAAATCCGTTGAGTGATTGAAGGTATGCAATTTCTGGGAATCGTATGAATCAGTTCAAAAATCCGTGAAGGAAGAAAATCGCTGGAGTGAAGACCAGCCGTGAAGGAAAAGAGCAAGGAATCAGCTTTGCCGGTGTAAATCAGTGCATAAAGGAGCAGCCACTGTGTAAAGTGAACCGCCAAGAGGAGATCACCCAAATCAGTGCAGTATAGAAAAGATATCCACTGTTTGTGAATAAAATACACCCTATCGTGAAGAGGGAGCCGATCTGCTGTGTCCTGCTAACGAGCTGTGAGTTGAAGAGAAATCTCATTGGAGAATTCGTTGAAGAAGTCTCTGTTGAAGAAGACGGAGGCAAGACCGCCTTAGAGGAGGCAAGACCGGCCAAGAGCCGCGCCATTGGAGAAAATCCTCTGTAAGAATCTGCAGAGAAGCATTATCGCGCCCTCTCTATCCGCGTGAGAAATCGATGGAGCTGTGAAGGAAGCAAATCCGCAGATTTGTGTTGAAGACCTGTCGTGATGAGTTCGTGGAAGGCAATCCGTTGAAGAGATGTCAAATTATTGTGGGTAAATTTGTTGAAGAAAATAAACCGTCACCAAACCAGAATAGGCATGAATGCATGTGCCAAGATGCATACGCGTGGAGTGAAGGCTTGACTTTATGGAAAGACCGTAAGCTTATTCATGAGATATCAAAGATTGTTAGATTTGAGGGAAATCTTGCAGTAAGGGAGCGCGAAGCAAATCCCGTATTTTTTTTAGGGAGCGATAAGGAAGGAAGGATGTGGACTCAAGAGAAGGAGTCCATAGTCCTCAATGAGCCTCAGCAGATGGCGAATAGACAAGTTGTTAACCTCTTAGCAATAGAGGTTGAAGAACTTGAACCAGAGTATGATGGTGAACACCTTTCTTATGAAGAAAGAGTGACAGTGCTACAACAAAAGAAACTCATTAATGAGTTGTTGTTTGGAATGGTAACCCTACTTGAAAGTGACGATCAAGTGGATGATGTCTTTGTAGTAGTAGCAACTGAGGAGGATGAAGCTAAAGTAACCAGTTTCGAAGAAGATTTGGCATTCATTGAGGATTGGCTTGCAAAGCCAAAAGAAGTTGTAGATGACAACTTACATTCTGTAGTAGCAGAATCTGAAGAAGAAGCAAGATATGCAATGTACCCAGTTGAAAAGCTGGAGGAGGAAGCATGCAACAAGTATTTTGCAGGAAGCATTGAAGATGATGTAGATCACTGGTTTTTCAATGAGAGCCATGGAAAAAATAAACATCCATGCAATAACAAGAAGAGATATCTAGAGTTTAAAGTCTGGAGCACAAAGAAGAAGAAAAGCATTGAAAGCTTCAAAGTTTGGAGTAGGAAGTATGAGAAGACGTTGCATCAGCACATTGCAGCAAAGAAATTCAAGATGAAGATGTTTTGTAAGCCTAGCTGAGACATAGACCAGCAGGCAATCTTTTTGATGAAATTTCTTAGAGGCAGTATGTTTTAGCTGCAATTAGATAGTATGTTTAGCGGTTGTAATTAAGGGAGAGTGTTGGAGATAATTACTCCCTCATGACATCAGTTAGATGTTGAGTTCCTAACAAGCAGTTAGATGAGTCTTAGTTAGAACTATAGATAGTGAGTTAAGTCTAAGTTAAAGAGTCTAGGTTTAGCATGTGATACTTCTATATATTCAGGCCTTCGGGTTGCATATCTGTTGGAGATAATTACTCCCTCATGACATCAGTTAGATGTTGAGTTCCTAACAAGCAGTTAGATGAGTCTTAGTTAGAACTATAGATAGTGAGTTAAGTCTAAGTTAAAGAGTCTAGGTTTAGCATGTGATACTTCTATATATACAGACCTTCGGGTCCATTGTAAGTATGAAATTTTATGTGAATAGAAAGCCGTAGCTTGTTCCTTAAAATTCATCAAAGTCGACTGCTTCTTGGCTCGACATGATATTCCCAGACATATATTTCACAACGACTAGGGTGTGATGAGCCTAGTGATGCTCCTGTTGGCAAGGATGCTGACTCGAATGCTGCTTAAATTGTTGAATATGATAGATCTCCGCTTGCTTTGAAATACAAAAAGTTACAGCCTTGAGATGAGACATAATGCCCCTTTTCAATCTAGCATGTCGATTCCAGGTGAATGCCAAAATGACAGGCCAGACTAAGATTGCCTCTTGCCTCTGTGCTATACAAGGTACCAAACCAAAGACTTTTGTTGCAGAGTTGAAACAAAATCCTCTACTGAAATTCAGGAGCTATATACATAGCAAGGATTCAAACAGAGATTGAAATTAACAAATTCCAAAAGACAATTGACCTCAATTCTCCTTCTGCCAACTTGGGTTATCGGGCTGGGGCTGGGGCTGAGATGTCCTTAGCTGTTCTGTACTCTACACCATAAATTGACAATGAAGCTCCAAGATTGGCAGAAATTAATCTGCATGGAAAAGGAAGGAAGATGACAAAAACTTGACAGTGAAATGCAAAGAAGCTGCGCTCCGAACTTGACGGTGAAACGCAAAGTCTGCAAATTTACAGATAGAAAGAAGCCGCCCTCTGACTAATACAGAAACATAAACTCACCCACAAAGCGCCTATGCTGCAGATGGGCAACCCGTGTAAATACTTAATAGACTTCCTCTTATGCTGTGGTGAGTGGGAATGTCATTGCCTATCACAATTATGACACAAGGAGAAATTCTGGTTATTACAACCGAATGCCGTGGGCTGGACGTTGTATCCATTGCAGAGAAGGGCGCAAAGATGCCGTTTCAACTTCAAGAGGTCCTATTCCAACCTAGCTGCTTGCATGCAGGTTAATACCAACGCACTTCCACTTTGACGAGGCAGACGATTTGTGATGTACGTGTTTTTCTTACCACCTTGCATGCATGTTCGGGCTCAAGGCCAAGGCCTCGCCATCTATTAAAATTGTAAATGATGTAAATACCGATATTAAATCATGGTGAGGAGCTCAAGGCCAAGGCCTCGCCATCGATTTACCGTTTTATGTATTGACAATTAAAAATGGATGCATATGGTTCTCGTGCTAGCCACGCACAATAGAAATTAAGACATCATGTAAATATGCAATTTAATAAAATACCCACAACTAGCTATGCAATGCAACAAGAGATGGGGGCATGATTTTACAAAGAATAGGGAGGGAAAATATTCAAACCCTTGAGCCAATGGTGTTATTCCAAATGTCAATGAATGAACCCATAAACCCTCAACTACCCATTTTGACTTATGCACCCAATCATTTAATTCTTCCAAGAGTTGGTTGAGGTAGTTAATGCCTTGGGAATGGGGAGGTATGGCAGCCAATTTCCTGTATGTGCAAACCATCAATCTGGGAAATCGTATTTTGGCTTCTTGGGCAAGAAAACACCCACGGAATTGTGTCCAAGCCATTATTCACCCATGGTCTTTGCTCCCTCACGCAGTCTGAGCTAGCTGGGGCTTTCTCCTTCACGTTTTCCATCATTTTCCAACATTTTCCATAGCTGAGAACTCGTTTTTGTATTGCATAATGGCTAGGAGGAAGGGAGTCATGATTTGGGGGTTTATGGAGGTCGTTTTTGTCCCTTGAATGCCCATATACGTTTTCTGAAAACGATTTTTCTCTTCCGAGGTTGATTTCCCATCTACCATTTCGTTTTTGGTTGCCCACGTTTTTCTAAAACTAATGGAAACCCATTTTGGGCATTCCACTGTCAAAACATTTTTCTTCATGCCCAACACTTGTGATTTTGTTGTTATGTGCATCCTTGTTTCGGTTTGAACTTGTGAGCAAGAAATTAGGAGTGGAAGCGGACCATAATTGGCTTGATAAAGTGAGGAAAGTAACCTCTCAAGAAAATCAAAAGGGCTGGTTACTCTCCTATGCACACCTTGAACAGTACTAGATTGGAAGATATGGTCTGAGGGACTATGTAGTAGTGAAGGGAATACTTTCTTGTGTTGGGTGTGTAGGTATTGTGGGTACCAAGCTAGATAGATCTTGTAGAGGTAACCATAGCTCTGTGGTTGAACTCACTAGCTCAACAATTCATTCCCTTACATTGCCTTAGCATCCTGATAAACCCAATTTTGGATTGGCTTGGCTGATTTTGGTGTATATTTGGCTATGTGTAAGTCTGTTGTTCCCTTTTCCTTGGTAGAAATCATGCCCAGCTCAGGGGTGGCAGTTGTGTTGTGAGATTGATAAGCACAACTGGCCTATGGTTGGGTGGAACGTTGTAGTTGCATAGCTAGTTGCTCGGGACTACTTCGCTTCAAGATAAGTATTCTCTTGTGTTAATTTTGCAATGTCTTTATTTAATGAAGATCGTGAAAATGTTGAATGCATGCTAGCTATGTAGTTGAATTTACATCCGCTGTGTTATTTATATTTATACATCTGTATATGTCTTTTGTGTTCAATGAATTTTAATTTAATGATCATGGGGCTAGATGCATAGTTTTAGTGTCATGTTCTCTCCCTTGCTCGGTCTAATGGGAGGGGACGCAACATCAAAACCCTTACATTTTTTTTCTAGATCTATGGAGATCTAGCAATCACTTGGGCTTAATAATTAAAACCCACCTTAATAATCATCTTAACAATCCCGATCTAAAGTTTGGTGGACATCCGACTCCATTTGCCCCCCGATCTAAGGCACTGGGCCTCTCCAAGGGAGGTCACACTTGTTGGGTAGGTGGCCATTTGCTAGATCCCATTTGTGGGTATTGCTCTTTCTTTCTCAAAATCATAGATCATTATGTAGCAAACCCCCTAGTGCCATTTCATCTTGATCTTCACCTTGTGGGCCCCTTTTTGGTTATTTTCCTCATTTTAAGGGTGGGCCCCTTTTTGGTTGTTTTCCTCATTTTAAGGGTGGGCCCTACTTGGATATATTCACTTGGCATTAGATCCATCTAGATCTACCTGCTTAAACCTATAAGTGACCTTTATTCATCCTTGGTTAAACATTTGTCATTTCTTAAGCCTTTTCAACCAAGCCCTAACTCATTGGGTCCACTTATCCATTCTAGATCTAGATCTAATCCTATCTTGATCTTCTCATTTATCATCATCACATTTCCCTAGGAAGTTTTGATTGGATTCGCTAGCCTTAATTGGCTAAGCTAGGGTCTCCCCCTTGGTCTTGCTTAGGCTTGATCTAAAGTGAAGAGTGCCTCGGTTAACGTGACACCCAACTACATTGGGAACCGTGACATCTCTTGGGTCACCTCTTTAGTTGTCTAACACCTCTACCATTCTGGATAGGATCACCTTTAGGGACAACTACAAGTTGTGTGACAACAAACACATAATAACAACATTGAAATCTTTAATCTCGAAGAATGATAGAATCTTTGGAAAAGTACAAGACTTCTTCTTCACAACATAATTTCAACAAAGAGCAAATGAACATGAACATGGACTACTTTGGATCCAGAATGCACCGATTTATGAAAAAAATACTAATGATGAAATTGCTCATTTTATATATAGTTACGTATCGATGGACTCTTCATTGCTTAATGAAATCCTTCTTAGGATTCAAACACATCATCACACAAAAACATGTAGAAAACATCAACGTTCTAAATGTAGATTCAATTTTCCACCGCCTCCTATCGATAGAACTATAATCCTAGAACCGATTGAAAACAATGCAAATGATTTAAATGAGAGAAAAACACATGAAATCTGTTTTGGAAAATAGATAGTACCCTAGAAGCATGTCTTTTGCAATGCTTTTGCTAGAGCTACAAGTAATTAGAGACGAATACATTTTGTTATTGTGCTCACTCCTTGATCGCCTTACGTTGCTATTAAAAAGAGAGCCTTCTGACATTTGGATTGATCCATTTTCAAAGTCCATGCCAGAGCTATGGCAAGGAAACAAAGATGCACAATATATTTTAGATGCATATGCAACAACAAAATATGTCAGCTCTTACATAACCAATATAGATAGAACTATGACAAGCGCTTTCAAAAAAATCAAAGAACAATGCCTTCTTGATAATGATGGAAAAATTGAGACAATGGAAAGTGGGTCCCAGGGTAAAGAGGATGCTTTGAGTGTGAAAATGAGCATCCCCACGCCAAAATCTACTTCCAAACCATTTTTTATTACAATTTGAAAATTTTCATTTAAACCATTAAAAAATTGTCTAATTTTACGAAAAAAATTATTTTTACTAGAATGAACTCAAACTCCTAGGGGATTTAGTGCATGTCCATACAACTTATTGCTGATGGCTAGCATGTTAAAAATACATAGACACAGGATTTAATAACCTCCTAAGGTTCAACCACCATGAAAAATACTCCAGCTTTGGAAGTGTGAGTGAAAAACTCAGGAATTATACGCCACTGAAGCACAACGCATAATTCTCAAGGAAAAAACACTCTAGAGTATCCCCTTGACAACTAAACCTAAGATAGGCCAAGCCTTTTACAAAAGTATCATGCTTAGACCAACTTATTACAATTCCCCCCACATGGGTCTGGACATGCAAATTTTACAAAGGGCAAAAAATTTGGCCTGATGAACTTCTGAACTATGGCATTGAACAATGTAAGTTTTTCAAGTCTTATGAGGTTCACAAGGAGTCCACCTAAGTGCAACTTAGTGGACAACAATGCCCAACAACACTTGTGGCTGGGAACAACTACCCTCCTCGATGGACTGAGTTGAGTTGATTTGTACTCTTCGATGGACTGAGTTGAGTATGGCACTTCTCAATGGACTGAGTTGAGTATGACACTTCTCAATGGACTGAGTTGTGTTGAGTTACTGGGTTGTTGCTCAATGAACCTTGTGGTTGGTAGACTCGTCACTAGGTTGGTTCCCAACAACCCTTGTGGTTGGGAGACCCGTCACTAGGTTGGTGCACAACAACCCTTGTGGTTTGGAGACTTATGGGTTGTAGCACATTGTCGTCATGTTGGTTGCAGCCACATGGATGAGGAAATACCTTTCTTATGATGAAGAGATGATCAAGACAAGACGTGATGCCCAGATAAAATCCAGATGTGTTCTATCATGATGATACCTCCCTAGCTAAGAGGGAGTGTTGGCGTTTGTAGCGTTGGGAGGTTTCATCCTCAAGTCGTCCCAAAGAAGCAATAATAAACAATTATTATTATATATTAAATGTGCAAGTCGGCCCCAACAAATGTGGAAAAGTCAATCATCAATCAAGTATAAATAGAGAGGACCCCTTTCTCATTCACACCAAGAAATTCGTTAAAGTCATTTGATCAAGTGCGTAGCTGAGGAAGAGGACGCAACAACAAAATAAATATAATTTATGGGTTTGATATCTTTGGGACTATTTTGTATTTGGTTACTCTTTTATCTGGATGTACTTATATATTAAATTGATTTTCTCATAAGAAAGGTGGTTGGGTTTTCTTCCCTTGTGTAGAAGGGTTTCCTAGGATAAAATCCTTGTGTCTTTATTTCTGTGCATTGGTTATCTTTAAGTGATCCTATTTCTGTTTCCGCTGCAAATAATTAATACTATATAAAAAATCTAACAGTGTCTTGGTCTTGATTTCTTTTCAATATTATTTTATTCACTTTCCTTTTCCTCATTAAAATAATGGACACTTTTTCAATTTTTTACCAACCATCGTGATCCCTTTCATTAATAAAGGTAGTGTAGATCGGGTGGTTGGGAGGAATGTTGTTGTCCTCTCCACCCGGGTTCAAATCTTGCTTTGTGACACTTGCTCCTTGGGAGCCGAATTTGACTATGTAATAATTGTAAGGCTGACCATACCTTGATTCTCCGAAATAAAGTGCTGGATATTTCCCGATAGATGTAGCCCTCTAACAAATGGTGAACCATCATTTAAAAAAAAATGTGAAGTCTTTACTTTAATCACAATAATGAAAAGTCTGGTGAATTTAACCTTTGGGCCCATTTGTGAAACCCATTACTGGACATAAACCTGGGTATGGCTTGTCCTTTTGTAAATAATGCTTTGACTTTTATGCTTTTGTCTTATAGCCATCAATATTAATATAATACTCCACAGTGTTTTCTTCTTTTGCCTATTGAGATAATGTGGCAGCTTTAAGACATTTTTTAACATTTTGATTTTGAGAGACATAACCAATATCACCCGAGACTACGATTTGGACATTATTAATGAGCAATGGTCATTACTTAGTGGGGAAATTAAACTCGAGAACATGCTTCCAATTGTCATCCAAATGCCCATGTGTCCCTTGTGTTAATGGCGGCCTTTCTTATTTGATTCACATTGTGGAGAAACAATTATATATGGCATCATACACAATCCTGTCAATCCACAATATTGTCAATTGTACAAATAAGAGTGGCCAACAACAATGGAGGTAGAAATATGAATGTGAATACAACCCATTGGTGAAATCATGATCGATTGTTGCCCCTGCTACCCGCTAAAACTTTACGATTAGGTACGAACACATACCTGGATGCACAATCCTACAATCTCTTTCACAAATCTCAGGAACATTACCAAGCTCATACACCACAATGAAGGTATTGACACTAAGCCCTGCGACCTCGAGGAAAATATTTCCCAACGTCTTGAATGGAAACTTTAGATTCAGATTGAACCCTCCACGTGTCTAATTGCAACTTTGTTGTTGGCAGTTTCAGGGTCATGAGGAAGCTGATTTCATATTACTGCATTTGAGAGCCTGAATTCATAAGAATTTGCCACATCAATTAAGTGGTTTTGAATTTCAGGCTTGTGCATATTTAGTTATCTTTCATGCAACTTTCCAAGCCTAAACTCTTGATGATCATTGATTTTGGTCGCTCACGCTTCCCATAGTCTTTAATGCATAGGGACATCCTCCACACTTTATTTCGTTTCTTTAAATCACTTGAGATTATATTTTAATTCACAAATGAAATATGTGAATTAGAATAGTGAAACTATCAATCTCATAAATTTGACCTTAACGGGTAGCTAGATGCCTTGTCCATAGGGCTAAACTGTTTAAAAATTCGACGGGGTCAATGCTGGTACCAACATCACCTTTGAACTAAATGTCCGTTGCGATAATCATTCTCTGTTTTATGTTAGTCATCAATAAAGTCTTCCAAAATTTATTGAATGCAACTTGCACTTGAGGCAATATCCACAATAGGTCTTTATTAAATTTAAATAAATATTTAAACCTATGATCCTTCTCTAAATTAGGTTAACAAATCCAATCCCAATTAGGATCAATTGTCAATTTTATTAAAACCGTTTTATCAATATTAAAACCATCTTAGACTCTTCGTAATCAAGCTCAATAATGTACTTACTAATAATAATCCCAATTAGGATCAATTGTCAGTTTTTTTAAACCCTTTATCAATATTAAAACCATCTTAGACTCTTCGTAATCAAGGTCAATAATGTATTTGCTAATAATAATTTCTACTTCATTGTTGGCTACTATACCCAAGGTCAAAGCATTCCTCATGACCATAGTTCACACAACATTTAATTGCCACCTAAAAATAGTAATAAAGAAAAAATGTTCTAATATTTGAAGTGCAATGGCAAAATGGTTGATAATAAGTTGGAATTAAAAATAACAAGCTCATAAAACATGATAATTTTCAGAAAATATTACTGATTCAGTTATGTAATTGTGAGAGTTTCATTACAACGAAAATAATGTTTTTACAATAAAAGATTTGATAATGGAAACTCTGAAGCACGGCAATATTACAATGCTAAATTCTAATATCTCAAGGTCCATTTTTCCCTTCAGATAGTGATCAACACCTTCCATCTACAATGGCTAAAGAAATGGAGATATCAACACCATTTAGACAAGCCAATATACAATATATAATTGTGGAAGTCATAAGTAATCTGATAATTAACAAATTGCCACTACTTACTGTATTTCCCAAGAAAAATATGCATTATGTTCCAACATTTTTTTCTTACCGCTAAACTTCCCCAAAATGGTCATAGTATAGTCATGACATATATGCATGGACCCTGAAATGGTCATATTGTAGTTTCTTAAGGAATCATCATCCATCTAAATTCAATCGACAAATAAGTGCACACCTGAACTTACTAAACGTTTTTCTTTCTAGGAGATAAAGAGCTTTGTCCTACAATACAATTTATATCGTACAAATAATAGCTCTTCATGGAGCTATAATATTGGTTAATTACATCTGTCACAAAAAGAACACTTAGTATTGGTCCTTTGTTTGAAATGAGAAGCGTTGCCAGCATTCAGATTAGGAAACTAGTGTGAAATCGTTTCAACATGATGCCTAAGTTAGTAGTAGCTGCCTGTTGGACCAGACCATTGCAAACAGATTTTCCAATTTGTGCTATTTGCATTTCTCTGAGAACACTCATTTAAGGAATTGGTTCTTCCAGAAGACTTGTGAGATCCATTTCACCATACTCCATCTTCATAAGAAAAGTTATAATGCACATTCGGTGTACCAAATGAAACTTATTGATCTGTAGAATCTAAGCCATGTTGTGTTTTGATGGTTTCCGACACAGATCATTTACTTCCATATGGATCTTGTCATTTGGTCATATCCTGCATAAAGAAGACATGAATTAATGTGAATTGCTTTCAATGTAGGGAGAAAATTCAATCCAAAGCTCGAAACATGTGCAATATTTTTTTGTCTGGTAGCTCTGAAAAATTCATGTACTTCAAAAAAATGGAAACAATAAGCAGCTGCAAATTCCAATACTAGCCTATAAATGCTGCAACTTGTGGCATCTGACTATAATCAAGTTGAAAATATGTTTGATACAAGAATGACTACACAAAATGTCCTCCGGTTTTGTGCAAAACAAGTACCCATGCAACTAATAGAATAGAAAGAAGAAATGGCTAAGAGGACAAATCTGGGATCATATATCAAGCTGGAAATAATAGATTTGTACAACAGTTTATTAGGTCCTCTTTAGATGGATTTAAAACAGATTTTAGGACCCTAGCAACAATCTGAAATTGGATCTTTTTACTTGTTATTTCTCGAATTATAAATTAAAAAAACTACAGCCCTATTAATGAAGGCAAAATGAGGCTTTAGGGCATTTACATCAAATCTGGAAATCTGACTTTCTTTGTCTATATAATTCAGATTGCATAAATCAAAATATAAAATAATTTTGTATGGTTTTTTTGGTGGTTGAAAGAGGGGCAACTGGCAACCAGTGCCTAGATGCCAGATTGGGTTAATGGAGTCACAAGGGATTCTAAGAAAGCTTATTATATCAATGGTAGAGGTGAGAATGTCCACCAATGGTGTTATTCAAACTCTCACTTGGATGGAAATTATCTAAATTACCAAGAAGCGTGGGTACGGGGATGGGGACAGGGACACCACTTTTTGAAACAGGGTACTTCGGTAGCTCAAGGGTACTATATACCAGTGAAGCACCACTCGTGAGAGACTCGCGGGTACTCGCGAGTCTCCACGAGTCAGCTTCGGCAACGCGTAATCGCTCCAAACTCGGCCCAGTACTCAACATAACAGGGAAACTCGCTTGAACTAGCGGACTCGAGTCAAAATCGGGTTAAACTCGGTCGAACTCGTGGTTGTGTTCACTGTTGGTCGTGGTCGGGCTCGTGTTCACTGTTGGTTCACTACTGGTCGAATTGAGGTCATGTCAAGGCCGTGGTCTGCTCAGTCGCGGCCACTGTTCTACAGCTCAATCCCGAGTCACAGCCACCGTTCAGATGCTTTGCGGTCACCGTTCTGCAACTCAGTGTCGGGCTATCTATCGAGCAGCCCGTCTCCGTGTGGAGGATCTGTATAGTCACTAGTGTATAGTTTTAAATGCAATTTTTTTGTTTATAAATTATTATTTAAAATGCAATTTATTTATTTATTTTTGTTTATAAATTATTAAATCATAACATATTTTAACTTTTTTATTTTTGGGTTATAATTTAGAACTTATAATTATAAGTTATATAATTTTAGTTTTTTAACTATTTTTAAAATGCAATTTTATTTTTTTTTGTTTTTGTTATAAATTTAATTTATAACAAAAAAAAAATTATAATTTTATAATTATAAGTTATAATTTAATAAATTATAACTAATCATTATAAAATTATAAAATTTTATTTTTTAACTGTTTTTAAAATGCAATTTTATTTTTTTTGGTTATAAATTATTAAATTATAGCAATGGCCTATTATAAATTACAAGTTTAAATTTTTTTTTTGGGGGGGGTTAAATTATTAAATTATAAGTTTAATTTAATTGTTAATTAATTTTAATTTTATATGATCACTATTTAAATTTTTGCATACAAAAAGAAGATTGGGTTATGTAGTATAATCATAGTTTATGAGACAATGTTATGAATTATTGCATAAATTGTAGTTTTATAGCTTATATGGATTGGAAATGCTTTTAACCTTTTTTTTTGTCCAAATTGTACAATAATTTTATTTTTTTTCCTATTTGCCAAGTCTTGCCGAGTCTTTCCCAAGTCTACGAGTCATATGCTAGCCGAGTCTTTGCCGAGTTTGAGTTGTGCAACATTGCTATATATATATATAACATGTCACAATCACATCATACATGCATATTTCTAAATTCAATGATTCATATGAACATTCACATTGAAAATTTGAAACATAAAATAACCAACATAGATCCATCTTAAACCGGATCTATTAAGCACCAAGAGGGATCCAATTTTTATTGAGGTGTAAATTGTTTTTATCCTAATTTTTTTACACATTAAGAAAAAATTTACACCTCAAGATATTTGATCCCTCTTGATTCTTGATGCCAACTGATGATTGATGTTGCTCTAGTGTTCATACAATAACGATAATGTTGATGGTGATATTCCAGCCAATGTTGCACGACTCAGACTCGGCAAAGACTCGGCTGGCATATGACTCGTACACTCGGGGAAAACTCGAGAAAGACTCGGGACAGACTCGGCAAATAGAAAAAAAAATATTGTACATTTTGGGCACAAAAAAGAGGTTAAAAGCATCTACAATCCAATATAAGCTATAAAACTACAATTTATGCACTAATTCATAACATTATCTCATAAACTATGATTATACGACATAACACAATCTTCTTTTTGTATGCAAAATTTAAATAGTAATCATATAAAATTAAAATTAATTAATAATTAAATTAAACTTTAACATTTTATAATTTTATAATTTAAAACCAGAAAAAAAATAAACTTATAATTTATAAGAGGCCATTGCTATAATTTAATTATTTATGACCAACAAAATATTAAAAAAATTGCATTCTAAAAACAGTTAAAAAATAAACTTTTATAATTTGAAAATTTAAAATTATAAGTTATAATTTATAACCAAAAAAATTTTAAAATGCTATAATGTAAAAATTTATAACCAAAAAAAAAAATTGCATTTTAAAAATAGTTAAAAAATTAAAATTATATAATTTATAATTATAAGTTCTAAATTATAACCATAAATAAAAAGTTAAAATAATGTTATGATTTAATAATTTATAAACAAAAAAATTGCATTTTAAAATTTGTATACAAAGTCCAAACTATACACTATACAGTTTTAAGTTTTTAAGTGTATACTAAGTTATATTATGGAGTGTCCACATGGAAACGGACAGGTCAATAGCTCGGGGAGGGATAGAAGATATCGGGGATAGATCGAAGCAGCTATCAGGCAGTAATCAATCGAGAATAGATCGGGTGGATCAGTGTCCTTCCTCCTTCAGTCTCCCGCCTCACTCACCCAACCAGAAGCGAAGCATCTCGTGGTGTGCTCGTTGTGTTGGTGACAGATGAATTGTGTCACGATGGGTGCCATCCATGGGTGTGTGGATTTTGGGTTGTCCGCCAGCAGCCGCCCGCCTGCAATCAATCTAGCCAGCAGCATGCCCCAGCACTAAGCTGCAGAACGGTGACCGTAGAGCAGCAAAACGGTGATCATGACTCAGGACTAAGCTGTAGAATGGCAGCCGCAACTGAGCAAACCATGACCTTGACATGACCTCAACTTCGACCAGCAGTGAACACGACCACGACCAGTAGTGAACACAACCACAAGTCCAGCTGAGTTGTTTGCCCGATTTTGACCCGAGTCCACGAATTTAGGAGAGTTTCCCTGTTATGCCGAGTATTGGGCCGAGTTTGGAGCGATTACGCGTTGTCGGAGCTTACTCGTGGAGACTCGCGAGTACCCGCAAGTCTCTCACGAGTGGTGCTTCACTAATTCCAACAAACGATGACGATGACGATAATGTTTATAGTGATATTCCAGCAGACGATGATGATGATGCTGATGGTGATATTCCAGCAGACAATGATGATGATGTTGATGGAGTTATTCCAGCTGATGCAGAGGATGATGCTGATGGAGTTATTCCAGCAGATGATGATGATGTTGATGAAGTTGTTCCAGTAGATGATGTTGATGATACCCCAGACATATGATGATGTTCCAAAAACTTCCTACGACATATAGAGATTCACAAGCTAGTTGGATAATTCTTAATGTTGTTGATGTTTCCCGCAGAATATTTTCCTAGTTAAGATGGAGTGTTAAAGAAATGTAACTGCGGAAGATATTCTAAATGTATTTGTCTATTGTATTATTGTATTCCTCCTTCGGGAGATGTCATTGATGTAATTGATAATGTAAGAGTCATTGAAAGAGTCAATGTAAACCCTAATTGATTAGGTCAGCCTGGACAGATCAGGAAAAAATAATATATTGTAAAGAGTATAGGTCGGCGCAATTAGGTGACTCAAGCTGACCTAGTTAGTGAAAAGGTCAAGTCAAATGTAAAGTATAAATAGCAGATTGAGTTGCTCATTTGTCTCATCTCACTCACTCAAGTTCGCATAGGAGAGAGAGAAGCCCGCACAAGAGAAGGAGAGAAGCTGATTTTGTCTTGCAATTTTTCTTGTACTTGTGATTTCTATATTGAGAAAGTTTTGTTGAGGTTTTCTCCCTTGTGGTTTCCCAGAGAGAAATATTGTGTTCTTTGTGTTGTTGTGCTTCTCTTTCTTTCAGTGATTAGATTGTTTAATGTTGTTATTCTAAACAAGTAGAAAAACTAACATCTTCTTTACTAACACCACTGAGGATGCAAATGGACTGGAGCTAGGTTTTATGTAACCTAATTTAAGCAACTCTTTGATCGTACTTTCAATTTCATCTTTATGTCTTTTGGGGTGCCGGTAAGGGGTAGTGATGACTGCTTGAGTCCCCTCCTCTAACTCAATAATGTGCTCAAATCCCCGATCCGGAGGCCTACCTAATGGAAGATCTATGAATACTTTTTTATGCTTCTGCAATAGTTCATGTATGTCTATTGGATGTTGTGTGGCTCTATCTGGTGGCTTCCTGAAAGTAACCAAGCACTCTACTTCCCACTCTATGTCCCCTTGTTGGAGGACGGCCTCCATCCTGTGTGATGATACTGATCTGGGAGAGTAGGTATTCATACCTCTCAAAACCACTCTCTATGCTTCTGTCCCCTGAAATTCCATCTCCATGGTCTGGTAGTTCGTAGAATACTTTCCAATGGAATAAAGCCACTGAACTTCCAATACCACATTCGTGTCTGGTACGTCAACCACACAAAATGCCTCTTTCATTGTATAGTTCCCCACAGTCACATTCAATTTTGGAATCCTTTGGTTACACTCCATGGTGTGGTTACCTACTGCGGATACTGTGAATCCATCAAATCTCTCAATCAGAATATCTTTTTCTTTTTATCCAAGCAACATCAATAAAGTTGTGGGATGCCCCACCATCTATCAACACTCCAATCTTGTTTCCCTGTATGATACCTCTAATCTGAAGATGTGAAATCTAGGAACTCCAGATATGAAGATTGTGAAATCTAGGAACTCCCTGTGTCCCCTCATGAGACTGCTCCTCTGCTACATAAAGTGCCTCTCCCTGTTCCTGGTTCTGATCATCCTCATCCTCTCCACTGTCGGAGTATACCTCTATGTAGTGAGCCTTTCCCTTCCCTGAACACCTGTGACCTGGTACCCATGGTTCTTGACAACTAAAACATAGTTTCTTTCTTCTAAGGTCCTAGCGGGTATCATTATCCATCCACTCTTTCTTGGACCATTCTTTTTGGAAGGGTTTCCTCTCCTTGTCTTTTATAGGAAAATTGGTTATGGGAGGAAACTTATTTTGGGGAACTAAATCTTGTAGATCTTTGGTACGACTAATGGCATCCGACAGGGTGGTGGGTCTATAATCCTTAACCCATCCACGTAAGGGTTCAGTGAGAGCCTCGGTGAACAACATAATTAACCTGCTCTTTGAAATATTTGTCACCATGATAGCTACCCTTTGGAACTCAGATATGAATGATTCTGGACTGCATGTCTGCTTCAGCTGTGCTAGCTCTCTGAAATGCACTTCGGGGTCTTTCCTGTCAAAGCGCTCGATGAGCCTTTGTATAAAATATGTATAAGAGGTGAGGTATTGTGACCCAATGTCACTAGCCCTTGGTACCACCACTCATGGGCTTCCTCGTCCAAATGCTAGGCAGCCAACTTAATGGCATCTGTCTCCATCATGGGGTTGAGTTGGAAGTGTCCAACTTCTGTACCAAATTCCGCGCTGGGCCATTCAGGGTCCCGTCAAAGGTAGGAATGGTCAGTTTTCCTACTGTGCATTGTAACTCATAGTTCTGGTTGAAAGGCCTGTTATCAGCTCTCGGTTTGTTCTTACTTTTAAAATGACAAAAATATGTAAAGGTCATGGCTAACTGGAATTCATCTCCCAGTGCTCTGTACTCATGTAGATATGCCCCCATGGGCTCTTCTGGCTCTACCTATACTATTGGCATTGTTGTCGGGCTATCCAAGAATTGTGGCATGGTAGGTCTAGAGGACCTATTGTAGAGGTGAGGGTGACTCTGCATATTAGTATGTAACTGTTCCCCACAGCTACTTGTGGATACCCAATCACTATTGGGGAATAGAGGACTGTGGATACCCCGTCACTGCTACTTGTGGATACCATCTTATCATTGTCTGCCATTGTTTCTTTACCTTTACATTTTCCAAATTGAGTCTCTGTATCTCCCAATTCTATATCCTCCAACTCTTTTTCTTCTCTTCTTCCACTATTCCTAAACCTCTGTCTCCTATAAGTAATATTGTGTGGGTCCTTTGTATTCATTTACTGTTCACAACTGCATGCTCCCACAGCTGGCGAGGAACATGCTCTAATACCACTGTAATATTCCAACTGATATTCTTGTCTTGTTTATGGAGTTATGTTGCTTGCTAGTAGTCTTTATGGCTCAATATTTGAAGTAAATATGAATGCATGTACTGAACTATGCTTGCATGAGCATGCATGGGTTTGGCAACCCCTAAATAACCCAAATAATCAGAAATGCTATAAAATAGGGATAAAAAAGATGCATGAACATACCAATAGCTCAAGTAGTAGATGCATATCAATAAGATATAAGCATGTAGGAAATATGCCAACACTCGATCAGATTGGGAGATGATCTCTCTCCAAGAATGCGCCCTTGTGGTAAATGCACCCTCCAAAGATGGAGAAGTGGATAATAATTGATCCACTGATACTCGAATGCTGTCGAAAGCTAGTACTAGGGTTAAATGGCCCCTCTGATCAATATGAAGCAAACATGCACATCATGCATGAATTCTGAGACATAATGTGAGTTTCCTCCTCCAGGAAAAGTGCCCAAGCAGTAGAAGACGTCCTTTGAAAGGGGGTAATGATGATAACTTGCTGCTGGATCCGTAAGGGAATCCCTTCTTCAGGGATTAGAGTAATAGTGGTGCTCTCGGAAGAATGAAGCCAACATGTAGACGAAAGGGACTCTGTAGAATGAGATACAAAGATATCTCTCTTGTGCAATTCGCCCATTCAAGGAAGGCATGTTCCTTCAGTCCAATCTGTAGCTCGAATCATGTTGAATACTGAAGAATGGTACCTGATGATAGTAGTAATACTGAATCTGGATGATCCAACCCGGATAGTGACTAGGGCAGATAGATTTCGCTGCCGAAATACATTGAATGGTTGAGTGGTGTGCCCTCAACCCTAAATGGCTCACTGAGGTCTCCAAATCAACTTCTCAAATCAATAATCATATAAGCAGACCTTACTCACTCACTTTACCTTTCTTTTATAACTTTCATTTCACATGACCTAAATTTTGCATGACTAGGTCACTTTCTCTTCTAATTTCCAGTTCTTGCATGCAGGGCTTCCTGTGTGCATGGAACCTCAATAAAGGTGTTTCAGTGCATGCAACATGAAATATGGCCCGCATGCCATGCATGCAAGTGGCCCCTAGTTCCTGTGGCCCTTATTTATCTACCAATGATCTAATAACCATGATTAACATCTTCTTATGGTGTAAATGGCATCAATCCTCAGTCAATTCCCTGAATGTCAGTGCCCGCTCAAACCTATGGGAATCAGATAGGTTAGCGGGATGGTCCTCAGTGCTTAAGCAGAAAAGGACATTACAAACAATCAATGAAAGACATGGGAGAATATGTTTCTTAGTTTTTTTTATTATTTAGTATCTCACTTAGTACTTATTGTTTTGTTATCTTTTAGAAGCAGATGCTTCCAGCTCCCAATTTGGAATCTATACTCATATTATATATGAGATACCTATTCATCCATGAAATTTTGGACATCTATTAATATTTTGCATTGTATGGACATGGATCTGTTGAATATCAATGAAAAATGTTAATTCAAAATGTGTGTATCTTTTTTTGTATTTGCCAATTTTGTTTTGATCCAATTCAAACTCTTCGCTCTTTTTCCTTGTCGATTCCGAGTCTGGTAACTTGATGTAAACATACCAAAAAACTAATTCACCACTTCAAGGAGCAATAATTAACCAATTATACTTAGGGAAACCCTTAGTTGATGGCTATCCTTCTCCATAACTATGCTACGGGTCAATCAAACGTGTGAGCAATGCTATGCAAGACCCTCAAACACCACGTGCTAAATGCAAGCCTCCAAACAAGAAATTATGATGCCAACCAAGAAAACAATGCACATCATCTAACCATGGTATCCAGCAATAAACCATAGAAACCATCCCTCCACGATGATGTGCTCTAGGGGACAACAACATAGACAAATATGAGTGCAAAGGGAAAATCTCCTCAAGACACCTCAGCACCCACCAAAGGGGGTCGACAATGTCATAAGGGAAGTGTCGAGAGTGTTAGCACAAACCATAATGCCTCTCAGTAATCTATGAAGCTCCATCAAAAAATCTTGCATTTGTCTATCCAATGTGCAGAAAGTGCCACCTAAATAATAATAACTAATGTGTATCTTATAACACGATATGGCAAGAAAAAGCCAAACCATTCCAAGCACAACCTGCCTTGTAGGATCTTCAAATGGATCAAATACCTCATGCTATATGAGGGGTAACATGGGTCATGCCTCCCTATCAAGGTTGCGGGGAAGTGTCCTCCCCCCCCCCCCACCCGCCCTCGCTCTGGAAGCTCGCTTTTGGCCAGAGCGCTGTGGGAGATAAGGGAGAGTGTGCTCCCTGTTTCGTTCTCGGGCCAGAGCGAATTGTAAAGCGCGCTTTGGGGGGTGCAAAAAACGCTCCCTGCCTCTGTCAGGAGCGAATTAGGGAGCTATTGGGAGTTAATGCTCTCGATAGCTCCCTAATTCGCACCCGGGCACTCTACGCAGCGCTCTCCCTCACTTAAAAACGCTCCCGTGATCGCTCCATGTAGCTCCTGGGATAGCTCCCGCTGAAAGATCACGCCCGTGCAAAGGAAAGACGAGGAGGATGGATGGGATCCACTTGTGGGCTTTTGGAGGGAAGGAGTAGGGCTTTGGGGGATAAAGCCCTCTCCTCCATATTCATTTTCACTTTCATTTGCTTGAGAAGAGAATAGAAGAGAAAAGAAGAGAAGAGGAGAGGAGAGGAGAAGAGAAGAGGAGAGGAGAGGAGAAGAGGAGAAGAGGAGAGGAGAAGGCTGCCATCCTCGGAGATTGAAGAAGGTTGAACTTGTCACTACCATTGGAGAGCCAAAGAGGTAGAGTCTACAACCTTCCTTGTTGATTTCTTTTGTGTTTGAACTTTGATCTATGTGTTTAATCATGAATGCTTGGAATCTAGTCACTAGAATGTGCATTGTAGATGTTCCTCTCCTACTCTTTCCCATGCTTCCTTCCTCAATCTATTGCAGGCAACAAGTTAAATCTCTAGTTCCATCAAACATGATAATGGGTATGTGGTTTATTTTCTTGGTTCCATTTGTTATTTTGATGATGGTGCTTGGAAAACGGAGGAGGAATGAGGGAGAGGATGAAGAAGTGGGGAGTGGCACATACCGTGGAGAGGAGGAGGAGGAAGAGGACAAGGAGGAAGAGGACGAGGAGGACGAGGAGGAAAACCGAATGAAAACCAAAGAGGAACCCACACCCTTATGGAAACATGTCACAAAGCAGGGAGGAGGTAGAGGGGGTGGAACCACCAAATTTGGTTGCCCCCATTGTAAAAAGACGTACACAGGCTCATATATCCATGTGAGAAGACATCTATGTGGGCACATGCCATGTGATGACAAAAAAACTATAAGAGTTTGTGTTTGCCCAAATGTGACATCAAGACAAAGAGCCATCTATAAGAAGGAAGAACTTGAAGCACAAAACAAATCAAAAGATTTTAAACGATCAATGGATGACCATGACCACTCTTTCTCACCGAGAACCGGAGGCCCATCCACCCAAGGCAGTGGATTCTCTCCCATGGGGCAGTCACGTGGCAGGACAATATCAGATTTCCTTGACCAAGGTGGTAGGGATGGTGTGGATTCAAAAGTGTTTCGGTTTCTCTATGCTTGTGGCATACCATTCAATGTTCTTCGCTCACCCTAATGGCATGAAATGGTAGAGGCCATCCGCACCGCCCTAGCAGGATACAAGAGACCCGAGTATGACAAAGCTAGAACTGTGGGGCTTGACAAGGAAAAAGCCAAGATCCAAAATGCTTTGGGGCAATTCACAAATGCTTGGAACGAATATGGGGTATCAATTGTATCAAATGGTTGGACAAATGTAAAAGGAAAGCCATTGATAAATGTGCTTGGTGTGTCTGCTACTAGTGCAGTCTTCCTTTCGGCCCATGACTAGTCAGATAAATTCAAGATCGACATAAACATTGCAGAACTCCTACTCAAAAACATTGAAGATATTGGTCCATACAATGTCATCCAAGTCATTACCGATAATGTTGCTAATTGTAAGGTAGCGGGAGCAATCATTGAAGATAAATACCCCAACATATTTTGGTCTGGGTGTTTGGTTCACACACTGAACCTTTTGATGCACGACATTATTAAGTTGAAGGAAAATCAATACAAATGGATTGGTAAACTGTACAAAAAGGGCCAGCACATGATAAGATTTATTACCAACCATAGCAATGCCCATGGCATTTTCCGCACTCACTCAAAGTTAGAGCTATTGAAGATAGCAAAGACTAAATTTGCTAGCTATTACCTCAGCTTCAGGCGCCTTTTCAAGGTAAGAGAGGCATGGGCTAGCATGGTATCAAGTGAATCATGGCAAATCTTGAAAGATAGGGCTACATCCACATCTGACACGGTTGATTTTCAGGAGGTGGAGACCACCATTCTTGATGGTCAATTTTGGGCAAGTGTCAAGTTTGCTTTGCAGTTCACAAAGCCCATTTATTACATGATTTAGTTTGCAGATACAGATAAGCTGGTGATTGGGGAGGTGTATGAGCAGATGGATAGCATGTTGGGCCAAATTAAAGATATTGTTGAATCAAAAGATCCCATCCTATATGACCATATTCACAAACATGTGGTCAAAAGGTGGGAACATCTCAACGTTCCACTGCATGCCTTAGCATATGTATTAACACCAAAATATTAATCTCCATCTTGGTTGGCCAAACCAGCACCTGGGGGTGGGGCTAGGAGAAATCCCCACACGGATCTAGAGGTACATGTTATCACGCAACTTGTAGTTGCCCCTAGTGGTATCCCATCCGGGACGGTAGAGGAGACAAGCAACTAAAGAGGTGACCCAAGAGATGCCACAGTTCCCAATGAAAGGTGGGAGTCACGTCAACCGAGGCACTCTTCGCTTTAAGTCAAGGTGTAGCAAGACCTAGGGGGAGACCCTATAACCAATCACAGTTGATTGGATCCAAACAAAGGTTTCTAAGGGTAGGTAAATGATGAGTTACGGAAACCAATGCAAGGCTAAGTGGACCTAAGAGTTAAGGTATGGTTGAAGGTAGTGTAAGAGATTGTTAGTGTTTCAACCTATATATGGTTTAGGCCACATGATGGGGTATGATGACTAGGTATAGTACCATGTGTTTACATAAGTGGGTCTTGTTTTCTTGGGAAGTGTGAAATGGTTCTAGGTAGGCCCACAAGGTGAAGTTAGGTGTGAAGTTGGTACTATAGGTCGAATAAAGGCTAGATCTATAAATATAAGTTGATTCTAGGAGTACCCATGTATTAGATCTAGGGTTTGACACAATTCCCAAGGAGTGCGACTTGCTTTGAGGAGGACTAGTGCCTTGTTAAGTGGGCTACTGGGGTCAAAAAGTATGTCAAAGTGTAGATCGGGACACCTAGAAGCCAGGTCAAGTGGGCTAAATGAGATCCAATGGTTGGATTTTGCTAGATCTAGGTTTTCAAGTAATTACCCTAAGTGGACCACAATCCCTTGAAACGAGGAATGCTACCCCCAAGGCGGATCGTGACAGAAAGACAGTCTAGACCTAGGTTTCAAGGTATGGGCATTCCAAATCCATGAAAATCTCAAACACCCACCTCCTAGAAGTGGACAAACTCACTTTTTCAAGGGAGTGCGATTTGCTCAAGGAGGGCTAAAAAGTGGGTTTTGGTGGACCAAATCAAGTCCAATGGCCACCAAACTATAGATCCCAGTAGCTAGTGCCCCGATCTATGCATGTCCCGAAAATCAAGTCAATCCAAGGGCTAGATCTTAGTAGATCTGAGTTTTGAGGTGCCAAGAAAATCAAAAGGGGGTCTTAACCCCTTAAAACATGGAGAGATGTCCACAAGGTATATTTCACCAAAGTAAGAATCTAGGGATAGGTTATCAAGTGTCTAGATTGCAAATCAAGTGGGATCTCACCTACCCATGTGCTAGATCTAACCAAACAAGCCTCTCTCTAGGAAGTGCGATTTGGGTCAAGGAGGGCTTTTTGCCTTGAAAAGTGGGTCAATTTTTAGCCAATCACCACCAAACTATAGATCCAACTAGGGGTGGATGCTATAGAGGTGGGTTTTCAATATCTCTTCAAGAGCAAGGCTAGATCTAAGTAGATCTAAGAAATACCAAAAAAAAAAACAAGGGTTTTAATTGATTAGGGTTTTTATGATCTAGAAATTATGGAAGATTCAAAGAAGTAAAAGATCATACCTCTTGGAACATACCTGGATGAAGAGATGAATGCTAGTTGAGACGAGGATTACTTTGCCAAAGATCAAATGGAGAATTGTTGAAGCCCTCTTGCCAAATCGATTTTTCCAAGCCACATGTGATTCCTTCTAACCTGTCAAGCCAAGGAGCAAAGCATCAATCAGTTTAACAAGTTGAAGGTAGATACAAACAAGAGAGAGAGAAACATAGAATAGTTGACACAAAGGCAAAACTACTCCCTGTTACACCAAAGCGACTTCTTCCAAGCTTGAAGGGCAAGCCTCCCCACCAATTCGCACTTGTCAAAATCGCCCTCTTAACCTGTAAATAAAATATGGCAAATATACAAGATAGCTACAATAGATCCTCCAGTGCAATGGACAAAAGCATTTACAATCGAAACAACCAACATCCACTCCAATCCAAGCATGTACTCCAAAAGATAGAAATTTTATTCCAAGAGCCAAGAGCCAAAGATCTCTAGATGAATTTTACAATGAGAGGCTCCCTCCTTAAATAGGATGGGGAGAGAGTACAATCCTAACCACTTTTTACATGAGTGGCTAAGATTAAAAGATCTCAAGATCTAATCAATGGCTAACAATATATCACATGGATCACCCACATAATGATAGCGCCCCCACTAAAAGGTACAATAAGAGGGTGACGTCATCCACTAGAGAAACATAAGCACCAAAATCCACCTCATGGTGACTAGGACATGACAATATAAGCTCATGGTGGGCTAGGAGGTATTAATCCTTACTAGCTCATCCCCAAGGCACAATAAAATAATAAAATATGTCCAATATAATATAAATGACCAAAACTGTCCTCAGAATCCATGACAGTCAAGCAGTAAATGTCCTCCTGTGATCAATCTGGGCATACCCACATGGTGAAAACTGACTGGAAGGTAGTGATGCCACCCTGGAAGACCTCTGTGAAGACCAAATGCCAAAACCTTGCCTCAATTGCCCAAATCGATTTCCTCAGTGACCACTTTATCCCATTTTTTAACTGCCTCGGGAACTGTGAAAGTGCCAAAACTGCCTCCTAGGGTGCTAGCGTTGTCCATCTGAGCCCACCAGGCTCTCCAGAAGGGGGGGTAAATGGTAAAAACAAGTGGTTGGACCACCCCCTCCATCATCAGCGCCCTAGGTGAACTGGCCAATCATGGCCTCTGTTGCCCAGGCTGGGAAATCAGCCCCAAATCTGGTCATCAAGTGTAAAACTGCATCAATCACTGTCAGAAGTGCCTGGAACTGAAAGATAAGTGTCTCAATGGATCTAGAAGACCCAAATCCACTAGGAATGTGTACTCATACACCATGGGTTGCCCTAATGGGCCAGCTGTAGGGTCCACCATATATGGACAATGTATAATCTGCTGATCTGAAGTAGTAATAAATCTGTTGAACTGGATCAAACATCATCTGCATCATATGTCCATCATATGATATCATCATCAAACATGTGGGCCCATCAATCATTATCAATAATCATCATACATGGTCCACATCATCACGGATCTCAAGAATATACAACCAAGGATATATCACATCAGTAGACTAAGACAATGCGTCTCTAATCATTCTCACAGCCAAGCTCAAAGTATAACATCCATTCAGTGGCATTGATTAAGTTAGCACATTCCGTTGTTACATAAAATTACTTGCACAATAGTTCAAATGATAAACTCACCCATTGGACATGGTCAAACTGCTAGTGAAGGATGAAGGCTAGGAACAATGTTGGATCAAGGGGTTGACCTATCTAACTTAACTCAAAAATACTTTGGACTGGGAGAAAGGGGAAAGCTACAAACTCTGTGCTGGAAAAAAGAACACGGGGGATGGCTGTGTCTCACAAATGGATAAGTTGTTTAGAGAGTGCTTATTCAACTTAGGCATCATGTCTACATCAAGTTGATCCAGGTTCATTAGGATCATTCAATTTTATTCCATGGCCTTTTTGGCCTACATAACCCTTCGGATCTCAGGTGTGCTGATAAGCACAACTAGTTGCAGCTTTCATCCAGGGCATGTTTTTCCAATACATATAAGGTCAGCAATTGTTTAGATATAGCTTTTAAGAACCATTGCTTTTTGGACCTTTCTTATACTCTTCGAGGAGTATTTTTAGCTGTTCATCGCTCTTGCCCTTTTTTTGTTTCCATGTGCGAATTTATAATTTTCCATAGGTAGAACATGAGCTTTCAGTTTTAGCCAACAACATCTCAAGTGACTAGGGGGAGTTCGAGTCAATGCCAAACATCGGGACAACCGACCAGAATGATTTAGGCCTACAATCCAACTCACCAAAGGCAAGTTTTGTCACCAACTTAGAGCCGAGACACTGAATATACAGGGATGCGGTCCAAACACAGAGGTAGAAAAATGGGGAAGTCCTCGGTATCAGAAAGTCAAATGAGACAGGTCAAGGTTTAAAGTCAAATAGGAAGGTCATGTATGGATGGAGACAAGTGAATATGGAGCCTACACTAGCAAACAACTGGTGTCGGGAAAGACCATATCTATGTAAGGTGAAAAACCAGTGAGTTTTGTTAAATGACCTAAATGTGCAAGCCATTGTCCATTTTATGATTTACAGTTCATTTTAAAATAGTTTGCCACATCAGGAATAATATACCAAGCACATGCTATGATCATGACTAAATCAACAAGATAATAATCCACAGTCAGTGAGAACATATCCATAGGTCATACAACATCATCATAATAATAATCATCCAGTATCATCTGAAACACTGCTGTATTACATCTCTAGGCACTGAACTGAAACTGTATGGGATAAGTAGTCACATCAGTCATCAAATCTGAACTCTCAAGGCTCAACCTTGACACAAGGTCATATACAAATCTGAATAATGTACTGCTCTGATCATGAGTGATCCAAAATATATAGCCATGCTCTGGAATAATGTAACCTCTGGAATGTGCAGATATCTGCTGTACAAGAATAGTAGCCCTGCTACTATGGTGTGATAACATCTGGCTCCAGCTGGGACAAGTGCTCTAAGGAAGAGAGCGCTTGAGAACCTCAGAATCTCTGGTCTCGAACTGCTCTGCATCAATCTTCAATCCAGCACTGCACCATCCTTGCTTTCAGCTTTTATCTTGCACCTGTTCCTGCTCTCACAAACACTAAAATACCATCATGGAGCATGTACGGGACAAATATAAAATAAAACTGAAAATGACTTCTATTCTAAAACATAAACCGACATGCGCCAAAATATAAATATAAACTAACATGGCATATATTACTCATTTATGATTTTGTTACTGTGCAGGAGGAAAAAAAGTAGTTTCTTCAAGCAGGCAATCTCAACTTCCATAGGCAACCAAAAATAGAAATGCTAACTACAATTTCTTAAATGCATGCAGGAGAAGAGACAAGCTTAGGAGGGAGCAAGGCTCAACTCAATAAACAAGAAAAGCAAGCAGACACTCCAGGCAGAAAAAGAAAAAGGGACAATACTCGGCACATAAAAAAGGAAAAATCACACAAATCCTACTGCTCAAGTGAGCTTATTCAAGACCTACCTACCCTACTCTAACCAAATAGCACAAATGTTAGGTAAAATCATAAATCCAGTGTAACCATGCGTCAAACAGGTTAGTGATTCTTATTTGATTTTTGATAATAGAACAAGTCAAGATCGGGCTAAAGATGAACAAATTTGATAGCACAACCTTCCTGACTTGTTCCAACATTGAAAAATGGTTTGAATGATGCAATATGAAATTATGCCAAGGAGAAGACTGTCTAATGCAAACATCCTCCATCAAAGAACTGATAGGATCATAAAATTTATGCAAGTTAAACTCAGGGATGGATGGAGGGAAGACATAAGACATGTGATTCGATTCATTTTCACACAAATTAACTTCTTCATTTACTTCTCTCACATATTCAATTTGACTCTCCTTGGGACTGATGATCAAATAGAAACCAAGTGGAGACAACTCAAAGCCTAGAAGACGAAAAATTAAAGTCAGACCCTCTTGATGCTCAAAAATGGAGAAAAGATGGAATTGATCTTTAAACACCTTTTTTAGCCACCTAGAATGATTGATAAATTGACAACAAGCATTATGGTTCCAAAGTGACTGAAAAGGGAAATGAAGTGCATTTTCTCCAAACATGTAATCATGCTTATACTTCTTATTGAAAATTTTAAAAGCAAAAGACTGACTAGACCACCAACCCAAAGATGATTGAGAAAGTTGGGAAGGGAGGGTGGATTGCAAATATGAACAGTCTCCTAGATGGATAGAAAGATTTGGCCTTGAAATTTGACAAAATGAAAGGCCTTTCAAAATAGCACTAGGAATGACTTCAAACTTTTGATTAAATCTAATATTTACAATTTGAGGACAAGATTCTAACTCTAAGAAAAAGTTGTCTTGACTAAGGACAGAAAAATAAAAATTTAAAGACTCATTACAAGAAGTGGAACAAATATTAGAGCATCTAGTGTGATCTACTGGCTTATCCTCTCCTTCTATTGATTCATCATTAAAATCACAAGAGGATATTTGATCATTTTCATTAAATTGATCAGGGATAAAATTAACAAATTTATTTGAAACATCCTGATTATTTGCACAATGATCATGTGAAAGCACTACTAAAGGGTCTTGGTCAATGTTTCCACTTTCTTCTTCTTCAATAAGGTGATAAGGAAATGAATGATCATTAAATATGGAATGATTAATGAGTTTCTCTGAGGGAGGAACTTCAATAGATTGACTGACTAAAGGCTCATCCTTAGAAATTTCCTCAGGATCAAGACTAGGGCTACCTAAAAAGAATTTTGAAAACTTATGATTTATACAATGATTATGGATTTGACTATCAATCGACTCAAAAGTGGAAGACTTATCCTCAAAAGAAATTGAGCAGGAGGGGTCATCTTCGGATGTTGACAATTCACTTGATGTTTGATTATTAACAGATTCAACAATAGGATCAAAAAGGGGAAGGTTTTGATTTGAAAAATATATATCATCGGATTCACTTCCCCATCTTTCTAAGAAACTTTGCTCAAACATGTCATACCCGGAAATGCTATTGGACTTCAAATTTAAGAACCAGATCTCAGCTCTTTCTTTGAAGGACGAAGCCAATAGTTTCATACACACATCATCATGGGTTATGGATAAATCTTTAATAATTTCCCTAAAAAGTTCAAGGTGTCTTTTAGCAGATACTTCATGACTTCCATCAAATTTAGACAACCTTTCACGGGCTTGATGAGGGATGTGATGAGGATACCCAACAATTTTTGAGAAGTCAAAAACTTTCAGACGACCAAAGGTCCTAGGTCGCTCAGAAGCAGCCATGGATGGCAAAAAATTATTTTTTATTTTTATTTTTATTTTTTTTAAATCAAGAACCTAAATACCAAATGATGCACCCCATGGGTTCTAGATAATGATAGGATCGATCACCAGTGGAGTCGCTTATGTGGAGTCGCCAGGTAGATTTTAAAACTCTTCTACCAAGATGTATGTCGTTTAAAGTGCAGGGAGAGAGTGAGACAAAAAGGTGTGTTGAACCAAGGTAGGCCTCTACCTCCCCGACAACGGCGCCAAAAATATGTTATCACACAACTTGTAGTTGCCCCTAGTGGTATCCCATCCGGGACGGTAGAGGAGATAGGCAACTAAAGAGGTGACCCAAGAGATGCCACAGTTCCCAATGAAAGGTGGGAGTCACGTCAACCGAGGCACTCTTCGCTTTAAGTCAAGGTGTAGCAAGACCTAGGGGGAGACCCTATAACCAATCACAGTTGATTGGATCCAAACAAAGGTTTCTAAGGGTAGGTAAATGATGAGTTACGGAAACCAATGCAAGGCTAAGTGGACCTAAGAGTTAAGGTATGGTTGAAGGTAGTGTAAGAGATTGTTAGTGTTTCAACCTATATATGGTTTAGGCCACATGATGGGGTATGATGACTAGGTATAGTACCATGTGTTTACATAAGTGGGTCTTGTTTTCTTGGGAAGTGTGAAATGGTTCTAGGTAGGCCCACAAGGTGAAGTTAGGTGTGAAGTTGGTACTATAGGTCGAATAAAGGCTAGATCTATAAATCTAAGTTGATTCTAGGAGTACCCATGTATTAGATCTAGGGTTTGACACAATTCCCAAGGAGTGCGACTTGCTTTGAGGAGGACTAGTGCCTTGTTAAGTGGGCTAATGGGGTCAAAAAGTATGTCAAAGTGTAGATCGGGACACCTAGAAGCCAGGTCAAGTGGGCTAAATGAGATCCAATGGTTGGATTTTGCTAGATCTAGGTTTTCAAGTAATTACCCTAAGTGGACCACAATCCCTTGAAACGAGGAATGCTACCCCCAAGGCGGATCGTGACAGAAAGACAGTCTAGACCTAGGTTTCAAGGTATGGGCATTCCAAATCCATGAAAATCTCAAACACCCACCTCCTAGAAGTGGACAAACTCACTTTTTCAAGGGAGTGCGATTTGCTCAAGGAGGGCTAAAAAGTGGGTTTTGGTGGACCAAATCAAGTCCAATGGCCACCAAACTATAGATCCCAGTAGCTAGTGCCCCGATCTATGCATGTCCCGAAAATCAAGTCAATCCAAGGGCTAGATCTTAGTAGATCTGAGTTTTGAGGTGCCAAGAAAATCAAAAGGGGGTCTTAACCCCTTAAAACATGGAGAGATGTCCACAAGGTATATTTCACCAAAGTAAGAATCTGGGGATAGGTTATCAAGTGTCTAGATTGCAAATCAAGTGGGATCTCACCTACCCATGTGCTAGATCTAACCAAACAAGCCTCTCTCTAGGAAGTGCGATTTGGGTCAAGGAGGGCTTTTTGCCTTGAAAAGTGGGTCAATTTTTAGCCAATCACCACCAAACTATAGATCCAACTAGGGGTGGATGCTATAGAGGTGGGTTTTCAATATCTCTTCAAGAGCAAGGCTAGATCTAAGTAGATCTAAGAAATACCAAAAAAAAAAAACAAGGGTTTTAATTGATTAGGGTTTTTATGATCTAGAAATTATGGAAGATTCAAGGAAGTAAAAGATCATACCTCTTGGAACATACCTGGATGAAGAGATGAATGCTAGTTGAGACGAGGATTACTTTGCCAAAGATCAAATGGAGAATTGTTGAAGCCCTCTTGCCAAATCGATTTTTCCAAGCCACATGTGATTCCTTCTAACCTGTCAAGCCAAGGAGCAAAGCATCAATCAGTTTAACAAGTTGAAGGTAGAGACAAACAAGAGAGAGAGAGAAACATAGAATAGTTGACACAAAGGCAAAACTACTCCCTGTTACACCAAAGCGACTTCTTCCAAGCTTGAAGGGCAAGCCTCCCCACCAATTCGCACTTGTCAAAATCGCCCTCTTAACCTGTAAATAAAATATGGCAAATATACAAGATAGCTACAATAGATCCTCCAGTGCAATGGACAAAAGCATTTACAATCGAAACAACCAACATCCACTCCAATCCAAGCATGTACTCCAAAAGATAGAAATTTTATTCCAAGAGCCAAGAGCCAAAGATCTCTAGATGAATTTTACAATGAGAGGCTCCCTCCTTAAATAGGATGGGGAGAGAGTACAATCCTAACCACTTTTTACATGAGTGGCTAAGATTAAAAGATCTCAAGATCTAATCAATGGCTAACAATATATCACATGGATCACCCACATAATGATAGCGCCCCCACTAAAAGGTACAATAAGAGGGTGACGTCATCCACTAGAGAAACATAAGCACCAAAATCCACCTCATGGTGACTAGGACATGACAATATAAGCTCATGGTGGGGCTAGGAGGTATTAATCCTTACTAGCTCATCCCCAAGGCACAATAAAATAATAAAATATGTCCAATATAATATAAATGACCAAAACTGTCCTCAGAATCCATGACAGTCAAGCAGTAAATGTCCTCCTGTGATCAATCTGGGCATACCCACAAGGTGAAAACTGACTGTAAGGTAGTGATGCCACCCTGGAAGACCTCTGTGAAGACCAAATGCCAAAACCTTGCCTCAATTGCCCAAATCGATTTCCTCAGTGACCACTTTATCCCATTTTTTAACTGCCTCGGGAACTGTGAAAGTGCCAAAACTGCCTCCTAGGGTGCTAGCGTTGTCCATCTAAGCCCACCAGGCTCTCCAGAAGGGGGGGTAAATGGTAAAAACAAGTGGCTGGACCACCCCCTCCATCATCAGCGCCCTAGGTGAACTGGCCAATCATGGCCTCTGCTGCCCAGGCTGGGAAATCAGCCCCAAATCTGGTCATCAAGTGTAAAACTGCATCAATCACTGTCAGAAGTGCCCGGAACTGAAAGATAAGTGTCTCAATGGATCCAGAAGACCCAAATCCACTAGGAATGTGTACTCATACACCATGGGTTTCCCTAATGGGCCAGCTGTAGGGTCCACCATATATGGACAATGTATAATCTGCTAATCTGAAGTAGTAATAAATCTGTTGAACTGGATCAAACATCATCTGCATCATATGTCCATCATATGATATCATCATCAAACATGTGGGCCCATCAATCATTATCAATAATCATCATACATGGTCCACATCATCACGGATCCCAAGAATATACAACCAAGGATATATCACATCAGTAGACTAAGACAATGCGTCTCTAATCATTCTCACAGCCAAGCTCAAAGTATAACATCCATTCAGTGGCATTGATTAAGTTAGCACATTCCGTTGTTACATAAAATTACTTGCACAATAGTTCAAATGATAAACTCACCCATTGGACATGGTCAAACTGCTAGTGAAGGATGAAGGCTAGGAACAATGTTGGATCAAGGGGTTGACCTGTCTAACTTAACTCAAAAATACTTTGGACTGGGAGAAAGGGGAAAGCTACAAACTCTGTGCTGGACAAAAGAACACGGGGGATGGCTGTGTCTCATAAATGGATAAGTTGTTTAGAGAGTGCTTATTCAACTTAGGCATCATGTCTACATCAAGTTGATCCAGGTTCATTAGGATCATTCAATTTTATTCCATGGCCTTTTTGGCCTACATAACCCTTCGGATCTCAGGTGTGCTGATAAGCACAACTAGTTGCAGCTTTCATCCAGGGCATGTTTTTCCAATACATATAAGGTCAGCAATTGTTTAGATATAGCTTTTAAGAACCATTGCTTTTTGGACCTTTCTTATACTCTTCGAGGAGTATTTTTAGCTGTTCATCGCTCTTGCCCTTTTTTTGTTTCCATGGGCGAATTTATAATTTTCCATAGGTAGAACATGAGCTTTCAGTTTTAGCCAGCATCTCAAGTGACTAGGGGAAGTTCGAGTCAATGCCAAACATCGGGACAACCGACCAGAATGATTTAGGCCTACAATCCAACTCACCAAAGGCAAGTTTTGTCACCAACTTAGAGCCGAGACACTGAATATACAGGGATGCGGTCCAAACACAGAGGTAGAAAAATGGGGAAGTCCTCGGTATCAGAAAGTCAAATGAGACAGGTCAAGGTTTAAAGTCAAATAGGAAGGTCATGTATGGATGGAGACAAGTGAATATGGAGCCTACACTAGCAAACAACTGGTGTCGGGAAAGACCATATCTATGTAAGGTGAAAAACCAGTGAGTTTTGTTAAATGACCTAAATGTGCAAGCCATTGTCCATTTTATGATTTACAGTTCATTTTAAAATAGTTTGCCACATCAGGAATAATATACCAAGCACATGCTATGATCATGACTAAATCAACAAGATAATAATCCACAGTCAGTGAGAACATATCCATAGGTCATACAACATCATCATAATAATAATCATCCAGTATCATCTGAAACACTGCTGTAATACATCTCTAGGCACTGAACTGAAACTGTATGGGATAAGTAGTCACATCAGTCATCAAATCTGAACTCTCAAGGCTCAGCCTTGACACAAGGTCATATACAAATCTGAATAATGTACTGCTCTGATCATGAGTGATCCAAAATATATAGCCATGCTCTGGAATAATGTAACCTCTGGAATGTGCAGATATCTGCTGTACAAGAATAGTAGCCCTGCTACTATAGTGTGATAACAGTACAGATTGGGTACATGGCTGCTATAGACAAGCTGGTCCCTGATGAAGAAGATTGTGCCTTACTGCGTAGTGAATTAAGCAAATACCTCAATGAAATTGGTCTGTTTGGTACTTTGCATGCTAGAAAAGATCGAGATAGGGCGCCTCCTATTGAATGGTGGAACATGTATGGCTCATCATGCCCATGCTTGCACAAATTGGCAACCAAAGTTCTTGCACAAGTGGTTAACAGTTCCTCTGCAGAAAGGTGTTGGAGCACCTATAGCTTCATCCACTCAATGAAAAGAAACCGATTAAATGAAAATCGGGCAGAAAGCTTGGTTTTTGTACATTACAACTTGAGGTTGTTGACTCATTACTGTGAGTGGGCCAAAACTGATAGATCATATGTCACTTGGGACAACAATCCGAAGGAGCATAACTTGGAGGATGGAGCCTTAGCTTTAGAGCGCTTGGAGGAAGAGCTTTTGGGCGATGACGATGACCATCACCATGGCCATGCAGTAGCAGCAGCGGCAGCAACAACGATGCCACAACCATCTCCGACCTTGTTTCCAAATGCACCATCTTTTCCTAGAGGTTCAACTTCAACTTCACGACTCTCATCTACATCAGTGAGGGGGGGTCGTGTAGGACCAAGTCTTGGACGTGGCTCAACAGTGGTGGCTACTGGGGATGATAGTCCCACTCCCATTGTTCCTAGACCACGAGAAAAGAAATTAGAAATTTCCCGTGGCAAGAGGAAACATCCATAAAATCTACTTTTGCACTCTTTTCTTGTTTACAGTATTTTCAAAGTTTCAAGTTTCTGCACTATTGACTCTTTTACATTTATTATGGTATATTTTGTGAACATTACATGGCAATTCAAGTTTGAAGTTTGAAGTTGAACATCCCTTTGAAGTTCACTATTTGCAACTTCGCGTTATTGAGTCATTGACTGCATAAAAGCATATTATGATAAGTTATAACTCTTTGGTAATGAATATGATGCCTTGTGAATTGTTTCAAGTTCAACTTTCATTTCATGGTTAAACTCTCGCTGTAAGGTTGATGTTATAGATACTGGTAACTAGACCTATGGTTGACAAATTCACTACTATATGATTGATGATTGATGAATGATGTTATATGGTATTTTGGTTTATTTCATGTTTTTATGCTTTCAAATGAGTTTCCATAACTAATTCAACTTTCTATAAGCATTTGTTAACATATATGCATAAAAATATATATATTACATAAAAAACACTCCCGCAACGCTCCCAAACCGGAAGCTTTTGAAAATTTCACTTTTCTCTCCCACTCCCGCTCCCAAGTAACCTTGCTCCCTATTCCCTGATTGCTTTCCCTAATTGTGTTTCAGAACTCATCCACTTAGGATCAACCATTCGATGATATAGCCTATTTACTTCACTGGTTTGCTTCCTTAATCCCGTTTCTCTTCTAGCTGGGTAGGGGTTATGTCTTTGTCCATATACCACTTGAAGCCTTTGAGTTTTCTTCTGCCTCTTGGAATCTGGTTCCTGTCTTGAACACTCCAGCATACTACTTTCAGAAGGTCGTTTCTTCTGGCCTGATCATGTTTTTTGTCTATACTTTCCATTGTTCATATTGGTCCTGCCCAACCTATCATTTCTTCTTAAAAAAAAACCAACCTCTGCACATTCTTCATTCTTGTCTCTGTCTTTCACCTCCTTTATGTTGATGTTCATGAGACTGTTTTGTCCCTCTTACTTAAGGATTTAAGAAAAGAGAAAACGATTTTCTAGACAAACACAGGGGAGCACCTAAGGCATCAACATCCATATTCTAAAGGTATATACCATCCAAAATGGTGAAAATGAAGAAGAAAAACATCAGTACTAGAGAGTCATCAGGAATTGACTTGGACGATAAACATGTTACTCCAAGATAGCAGCAGCAATGCATCATGTTCCTGTCAATGTGTCATTTTCTGCAGTTCTAAACTGATATTGTAAAAGTAAAGGTTAAGATCTTGTGATCAGGGAGATTAAAACTGGGAAGGATTGCAGCATTGAGCACCAATCTCTTAGTTACCATAATATCTGATTTTACTTCTGAACAAAAAACTAGTGTCAAATGAAGCATAATAGTTCTTTCATTTGTTAAAGTGAAAAAAATAAAAGTGGAAACCTAGTTGCAATAATCAACCTTGCAGCCAGAAGGTTGGATAAATCATTGATCCTGTTTGTCTGATGCTGCCGAGTCTTTCCCTTCCTTCCCATTAGGCTGCATTTATTGACATATTTTAATTGCTGAGAACATGTAATCCTTTGTACTCTAAGTTCTAACTACAAAATAGAAATGGGAAAAAACAATATACTGAAGCAGAAAAGCTATACCTTATCAAACATGCCTGGGACATTCCCCATCGTTAAAGACTCAGTTCCATTTACAAGGGGCTTATTTCCTGTGGCTGTCGTCCAGTTTCCTTTCACAAAATCATCTCGCATACCATCTCTCACTACCTCTTTCTTTGGCATCCCTCTGTCTTTAGACACACTCTTCTTTTTTGAATCAGACTTCAAGTCCTTAGGATCCCCCCAGTAATCACTTCGGCATCTTGCTTTCCGAGGGTCATAGCGATTTTTTCCCCAGAACCTATCATCAACAAATTTTCCTGGTTCTTCTATCGGAAGTCCCAATTCGAGACGGCTACAAAGAGGAAAATAATAGCACTTTTCAGTCTTAAAGCAGTGTGCAATTTATGGACAAAATCACAGAAATCCATATACATCTTCTTAAAGACGAGCCAAAAAAAATGTAGTTTTACAACTAGATAGACAAAGTAAGTGCAGACTTCATGCAATAAAAGAGTTTTTCTAGAAAAATGGAACAGGGGACTTGTTAAACATTAGAGAGAGAGAGAGAGAGACAGAGAGAAGCAAATTTGCAGTATTTGTCATTAACAAAGAATAGATGTTTAACGAGTCTTATACTCATTAAATATAAGTCAAATGAACTTTTCCGCAAATAAATTAATTACAGAACTGATGTCTCCTAGAATGGTCGCTTTTCTGTTGATAATTGTGATATCAATCATCTCACCCACAACTAACCAAAACAAACTAATAAATAAGATCATCAAATACATCATGCGCAATCTCTCAAGGGAGTGCCTCCAATAAAAGGAAAAAATATATATAAAAGTAGAATGAATAAAGGCCAAAACAATAGAATGTTGTATAACTGGCATTTCATAGAAAATCAATCCAATGCAACATTTAATACCCTACACAGTTGTGACCCTGCATTTGGACAATGGAAGACAACCGAGTGCCACTTCATGATTTCCTCCAGGAAAGCCAACTCATATTGAAACAACTGAAACATAACCCTAAATTAGCCCATGGGATACAATACCCCAGTTTTGACCCCTTTATTGAACATATTAAGATATGTGATATCGAGCATGTGTTAATCTTGGGCATCAAGGCACGTGGGCTATGTGTAGAAACAGTCGTGATGTAAATTTTTACATATGTTTGTAAAGGTTCCTAGTGAGAAATCAAGGCCATGGCCACACTAGAGAACATTAGACATAGCTATTTTGTCATATATTGAGTCAAAGTATTAAGCGATGTCATTACAGTGTAACCACATGAAATGTTAATATAAAGTGCATGTGCAAATGTTTTACCTAGGAGAATGAGGAAGGACTATGATGTGAGGAGAGGAGAAAGGGGCATGAGAGAGAGGCGAATAGTGGCATTGCCACTTGTCAGGCCATGGACTCCCCCTTGAAATATGGAAAGGCAGCATGTGCATCGTCATACAAAAGCCAACCATTTGACTTTGGGCATTTCTTTCTCCATGCTTTTGGTTGCCTTTTGTATGCTCATCCATAGTTTTTACTATGTTATGGAAGAGTATTGCTTTTGTTGTTTTAATTGCTAGAATTACCATATAATTAAGAGCTTGCGAGTACTATTGTTGCATAGGGGAAGCTGTATGTAGTGAGCATGAGAGCCTGAGAGGATTGCTTCCATTAGTCTAAATCTTGTGTTGTGATCTTGATAATTTCATGCTGTTTTTTTTTGCCCAAATCAACATAACAGGAAATCTGGCATCCATAAGCATGGTACTCACCAGAATTGTAGCTTGGCTCTAACGGGTTCTCCATACAAAGAAAGATTCGATAGTTGGATGGTCCACCTAGTGAAATGTTGGCATTGGGATTAATATACCCTAAATGCGTGTCAGTGGAGGATGCTAAATGGATATACACCAATCCATTGAGTGTTGGGATTCATTGCAGTTGCTATTGTGAGACTCGGATCATGCGACATTATTCTGGGTTGTGTCTAAGAGAGATTACCAATAGAACCATTTTCTCCTTCTATGCCTCATACCCCAGCTCGGGTGTGGTATTAACAGTGGATACCTACTTCTGGGGGAAACATTGCTCCTACGCAACCATTTCCACATGCACAGATTCTGTTAATACATAAGCAATTCAATGATATGTGCTTGTGTTCTTAAATTTGTATGTTTCTATTTATGCTTTGTTAAAATGGTAAATTGTGTGGATGGATTCATTTGGATTGTATATTAAATTGATTATAGTGCATGTACCTAGATGCTATGCAGAATTCCAATGGATTCAATTGTGTGTTTTTTATCATTCTACACCTAGACTAACATTGAAATCTAGTGCTGCAATTGCTTTAAGGGCGAATAAATCAAGGAGGGAGCCTTGTTCTTTTCCATAGAAAAAAATCTGTACTTTCAATTATTGAAAATAAACTAATAGAATTTGAAGTTCAGCCCAGTTGCACATAACAAGAGCAGCAAAAGAGCATTTAGAAATATTGTCTCTTATAAGCTCATATACCTTCCCATAGGCAGTACACAATTCAACAAAACAAGTAATGAAACAAAACCCATATCAACACCTGTAACAGGTTGAAATATACGAACATAAGTAGCCTTCAATCAGTAGATATGTTTGACTTCAGAATGTTCCTCACACTCTCTCAACTGGACACCAATAAGGAACCTGATTGGTTGCTGCACACCCTCTTGGACAATCTATCTACTTCCACATTGTGGACTCTTCCAACATGACAACAAGTACTGGTTTGGAAACCATCTTTTAGTTCTGACAATATCTAAGCAACCCCCTGCTCCAGAGCCAAAGACATCAAGATAGATGCAGCCCTAACTTCACTCTGTGTTCATGTTAACTCCAAGACCACATTGAAAAGTGGTTTCGTGTGAATCCAAGATGTGGAAGATTCAAGACCACATTGAAAAGTGGTATCGTGTGAATCCAAGACGTGGAAGATTCCTCCTGCCCCACTAGCACCTGAAATGTTTCAGGAAGAACCATCAAAAACGCCAAAGGGCCTATCCTTGTCCACCTTTATATCTGCATCTGTCCATAATCTTCTATGTTTCTCGTCTTCATCAAAGAGCTTATAGGATACTTGTATGTGTAAGAACACCATCTCTAGGGTTAGAGTTTCATCCCTTGGAGGCTATAGATTAGGGTTTGGAAACCCTTGGATGTATTTGGTGATAAAATTCAATGGTTTCCCAACTTGGTTACAAGACTAATTCAGAATATCAGTTTAATGTTCAACCACATTCAGCCAAGACTGCTGAAAAATTGAGTTATTCACACACAAAATAATTCTGTAGCTTGAACACAAGGAAAACCTTTGCCAACTTAATGAGTAGAGGTAAAAACACATTCACAACATGAAAATTTCAGGCTCAGAATTTTTAGTGAATTGGCCCAGGAAAAACCCCGAAGGGAAAACCTGTGAGAGAGATATTTTTATTATTTCTTCAAGACAGTACAGCAGAAATAAAATTATGGCACAACTTATCCCCTACAGATGATCACAAGGCTGCCTCGAATACTGTGTAGAAGCTGCCTCAGATACAGTATACAATTCAGTCTCAAAATGTGTGCTGTCTCAGCACTGTACAGTCTGCATCTCAGTCCGGTCACCACCTCAAACTATGTGCACTGTATGGTCTGCAATCTGGAAATTTGTGCCTTCAAACTCCGCATTAATTATCCTGGAAATTCGTGCCTCTCACATCCTCGAATTGTGTGCCATCAGCTACAGAATTAATGCTGCTGAAATAAAGACTGTACAGCCCTCATTTAATGCTGACAGGGAAGTCTCGATTTTCGTGCCAGTTACTGGGAAAGTTCTGCACTTCCTTCTCCTCGAAAACTGAGCCAGTTAACCTTGAAAATCATGCCCTAACTCTGCTGTATGGAATGCATAAAAATTCGTGCCAGTATCTCACTGTAACTTGCTGCTTGATTTGCCTAGGGATTTGAGCCAGCTGTCTCAGCCTGCTATTTCTCTGTCTCTGCCTGCGTCCTCTTGCTCCTCTCAAGCAATTTGACCTCTCCAAATCTCTTGGGTAGCTGAACAGTCACTAGATCAAGGGCCCACATTTAATGCGAGGGTCATGTAACTTGTCCCCTTTTACTGACTTAGGCAAAATCACTAGGGGAACACTTTCTTAGTTACAAAATTCAACATTTGGGGAAGAAGAGGAGAAGGACATCTTGCCTTGGAGATAGTGTTGGGGGGATTCTTGCACTTGGAGGAGCTAGAGTTTGCTGACTAACCCTAGCTAGGGCATCCTGGGTGGTTGGATTGTGTCTTAGCCTTGAGAGGAGGCTTTGGTATTTATACACCTCATTTATTGGGCATATATATATGAAATCTCCAACTTTCTGCATATTGTGTATATTGCAGATCTGATTTCAGTATTTTATCTTCTTGGGATGGTTATTTCCAACTGTTATTTGTCTTGTTGATTTGACACACTTAAAAAAAAATTGTTAAGGGACATAACACTAAAATTAAAGAAAAAGTACATCCATCTATTGGTGTTGCGCTTGTAGCTATATCATCTGTATAAGAAGAATTTTAAAATCTGTTTTAGAGACTCTCAGACTCTCGCAGAGTTTTTCAGGTACCCCGATCAGAGATGTTTGGCTCTTTACATGCAGGAGGCTCTCCGATTCCGAGTGCATATTCTTCAACCTCCCATCAGACCGGACCCCACGCAGAAGATCACGGCATTTTTCAGGGTATTACCTTCAGACAGGGGCACCAAGAGACCGACCGATATCAGTAAATATCCAGGCTCTAGATCAGTGAGGATCTGTGGGACCTCACCCCGACCCACGAGATCTCAGCAGCAGATTCATCTCAGACTCCATCCTGAGAGACGGGCTAGGTCCTCCAGACCTCAGCAACGTACGAACCCCTCCAGGCAACGAGTTTGTGGGCAGTCCGCACTCTCTACAGGACCTTCATCAGGATTCAGGACAACAGATTTTGTTGAGTTTTCTTCAGTCCTCTTCCTTCAGCCTCGGATGTTAGGAGAGATGGATCAGATCCTCAGACCTCTTCGCTCCTGGATCTTTTCCGCTAGGGCATCTCCACCCCATTGTGGGTTTCCTGGACTCGCGTCTGCAGTCAAAGCTCTCCCATACTTCAGTCCTATTCACTTTTGTTCACTCTTTTCTTTCTTTCTTTCTTCGTGCATTGTATCTTTTTATAGGAGACCGTTTGGTTCTCCCGCTTTGTACGGACATCATTGTCATCAGCAGTCCCTTTGACCTACTTTGTGGTCATTAGTTGGACATTAATATAATTATCTTATCTTATCTTATCTATGCATGTGAAGTTGCCCTAGAGCGCTAGAAATGTATTGGAATGATTGCTATCTTTTCTCTTTGAATGGCTGTGAATTTTGCAGCTACTAGAACTGTATTATTGTGATTGTCCAGTGTAATGAAATTTCAACAAGTTTACTCTATTTTGACGATTTGGAGGCTTCTTGATGGAGTGCCCTAGTTCAGTTGATTGTTTTGAATTTTCACAAGTTAGTTTGAGATATATTATGGTTTTCCTTGCAGCACCCTCCCTCTTGGAACATATGTTGAGGAAAGAATGCATTATAATACTATTTTATTGCTTGAAGGAGGACGAACATCTTTCTAGGGCACACCTATTTTTATTGCTTGATATCATGGCACAAGGAGTATTATATGATTGTTTGTTAAGTGTAACTACTCTTCCACACTTCTCTAGGGTGCACTCCTCTTTGGGGTTATTTTATTATTTGTTGAAGGGGGTTATAACAACATTGGCACATTTATTTAGGGCACACCCCCTGTGTGGCTTCTAGTTATTTGCTTGGTAAAGTTGGTTAGCATGGCACATTCCTCAAGGGCACCTCGTCTACCAAAGGATTATTCTGTTTTTTGATTGGTCAAAATGGCTGTTCTTGCTCCAAAGCTTGTTGTTGACTCCTTATTCCATCCACACGTGTGAGAGGTGGTAACAATTGCTAAAACATGCCATGGACTTGATTGCGGAGCACCCTAGCTCTAGGAGCATGTTAAAGCCACAAATGTCATAAGAAAGGATTTTATTACACATTAGAATATGTGTTGTTGGAAGGATGTGCCCTAGCCTTGAGGAGTTGGCTATAAACAGTATAGCCTGCTGGTTGTAAGTCCTTGATTCGGTTATTAATCTCATGCTTTCAACAAGAAGACTCCTTATTTGCTCATTATCCTATCACCCCATATGTCCAACTTTTAACTAGGCACTAATCCAACCTCCAACCACCAAAAAACATATAAAAATTTTCATTTCCTTTTGTTGTTCTGTAGATCTGAAATAGAAATATTTAAATCAGAAATTTCAGATCTGTTTATGAGCCTAGAATACCTTGTTGTTTATCATTTTTATAGGCTTTCTTATCATCAATCAAATCTGAAATTAATAGCAGGAATTTATCATAAAATCCAGATTTGCTTCAGCCCAAATTTCTCAATTAGAACTTGTTTGGTGGGCTGTTAGTTTAATCTAAATAAATTCGGAAAATTCATCATTGAAAACCCTCTTAATCCAGGTTTGCACCAAGTCTAATAAGCTCTTTGAAATCCTTGACCAAACCTTAGACTTTGTGCCTTTAGGTTTTGCCCCCTTGAGTTGGAGAGAGAACCAACCTAATGAGTGGAAGAGAGTTATCAAAGTGACAATCGATAACCTCTCTAGGTTGCTCTTACGTCTTCATGTTGAGTTTGGACTTTCACACTACAGGTGAGGGTTTGAGAAGTAAAAGGTGGAACTTCTAAGTTGCCCTAGGATTTGAGCTTGGTGATTAGGCTCTTTGTGCAGATCTTGGAGGTGACATGGTTTTTAAGCAAAATTTATTTGAACAAAATATGTAAAAAATACAAAGAAACAACACTATATTACAATAGTTATTAGCATCATTAAGAGTAACATAGTAAACAACAAACCAGATATTGTCACGTATAAGTGCCTCCCTTTGTTCTATTGATCGGCGTTTGTGCATCTCATCTAGTTCATCCATTTGTTTCTGTCGTCGCAATTTAGGGCTAACAAACTTTGTCCCTTGAGCCTCTGCTTCTTGTTGGAGCCTATTGATGACCTATGACTTGTAAAAATCCCAAATCAATAAAAGTTAATAATCTCTAGCTGAACTTTCAAACTCGATTACTTCTACGAAAGACTTTTACATAAATTTAACTTGTCATCTTTAAAGTGAACTTTCAACAAAATATAGGTAGAGTAAAATTCTCAACCTTTAAAAAATCTAAAACACGACAAATAAGGAGTCTTTATTACTTTGTTTCGTTTTGTTGAATATAAGTAATTCATTTCTTAAAAATTAAGCAAGAAAGTATTACAATAATACAATTCATATAAGATTAATTGTTATCAAGTCAAAGCACATGTGAAGAACTATGCATACAAATGATCTAAGACATTTCTAGTGATCACCACAGAATTATAAATGAAGAAGACATCCTTTTGAGATTTATCAACTATATTGCCTTGACATTGTTTCGTTTTGTTGAATACATGTATTCATGTCTTATAAAAAAAGCAAAAAAGTATTACAATAATACAATTCCAATAAAATCATTTGTTATCGAGTCAAAGCCCATGTGAACATATGGAAAATAAAACAATGTCAAGGCAAAATAGTTGATAAATTGCAAAAGGGTGTCTTCCTCATTTATAATTATGTGGTGATCACTAAAAACGTCTTAGATCATTTGTATGCATATTAATCACATCATATTTGCATTATTGCCAACTGCATACTTCATATGTCATACCATGTCATGTTGGTCAACGTGTTTAAATTGAGTGATTGACGAGTGAATTTGTAGACAATATCATATCTATATTGAGTTTATAACTTTATAGTAAGATGTGAATGTTGTTGCAAAATGGTAAGAAGAATTATTTTAATTATACTTTTTCAATAGACAAAAGTTCAAAACAGTTGAAATCACCATCCATGTGACAGTTAAAAGCTAAGCTAAGGATGTTAGATCGATAAGGCATCCATAGACATACAAAGAGAGAGAGAGAGAGAGAGAGAGAGAGAGAGAGAGAGAGAGAGAGAATGGACGATGTATTCAAATTACTTGATGATCACTAAAAAGCACAAGCATAACCAAATAAAAGTGTGTTCCATTATTAGCATAGGAAATCTCACCACCCAATTATGTCATTAATACATGACTTATTATATTAATTACATGGCTTGCCCTAACACTTCATGACTTATTATATTAATTACATGTTAATGACTCCTAGAACTGATGACCCTTACAGCTAACATGAATGCAATACTAACATTACAATAAAGTATTAGATAACAAAGTAACACCCCCCCAAGGTTTATTACTCCCCATTGTAATAATGATGCACTTCTATGTGGTTTATCCTAGCATAGAAAATTGGCTTCTAATCATTTTCATGAAACTTCAATTTCCACATTGCAAGAGTGTCAGGTTCGTTTGTTGTTTATATTCGCCTTCTAGGGATGAGAGCACTACATATGATTGCTCTTTAAAGTTGATTTCCTATCATCTACCAATCTAGCGTAGACATCTTTGTGGCCACTTGAACTCTACAATTTTTTAAAACAAACTCCAAAATGTAAAGTACCTTTAATGTAAGTTAACATCTTCTTTGTTGTATTCCAATGTGCTCTCTTCGGCATGTTAATAAATCAAGAAAACAAACTAATTTCATGGCTAATATCAAGTTGGAATTTGTCAAATAATTTCAACTTCCTATAATTTGTTGATAGAAAAGTTTATCTATTCATTTTAATTCATCTTCTATTAAGAATTACAATCCTACCTCCATGGATGTTTTATAGGGATCATGGTTTTCCATCTTAAACATTTCAAGGATATCCCAAGCACATTTCACATATAAGATGAAGCTCCATGCAAGTCTTCTTGGAATAATCAATAAATGAAAAAATGCCCATATTCAAAAAGAAAGCATCGTCCTGGAAATCTCCACTTGTCCCTTCTCATGGGAACAACAAAAGAAGGCAAAAGAGATGAACAAACTCCTTTCTAGGACTCATAAAAAACAGTTGGTTGAGTCCTCAAACCCATTGATGCACTCCAAGGTAGTCCAGCTACCTACAACACATGTTCATGCATTGTTCAAAGCTAGATTCCATGCATAAACTCAAAGTTAGATGTCCATCATCAAAAAAAGAATTAGGATACATCAATCAAAGTTGCCAACAAGGAATCATCACACCATGATCTCTCATAACCATACCCAAATCATTTGCCAGTAAACCTTCCACCTTTGCAGCAACCTAGTGGTATCTGCCACAAGTCTAAATAACAATCATCAATTCCACCAAAATGCATCATCAAGATATGCAACGTCTTCAAGAATGGAGCTCTCAAAGGTAGACATGTCTTGCCATCACGCCACAATATTTGAAGATCTCAATCAATAGTCAATACTTCTTCAAAAGTGAAGTGACTAATTTCCATGCATTACGATCCATAAAACAAAAGTAACTTGAAATGATCTCATACCATGTGAGTAGTGTGTATCCAATCCAAACATCATATCATTTTTCACTTCCCAACACATATTCAAGAAATGAATTTTCAAACCATAATACTCAGATGGATACAAATTCCAAAATCTACTTGAAACCTGTCCACTACTTCCAGAATGTTCAAAAGATTGTCAACAATGACCCTCTTTGTATGTTCTAGAATATTCAACCTCATCAAGGCTTATTTGTTGAACATTTGGAATACTTTGCTCAACATTAGAACCTCTTCCTTCTCCAATCCTTCAAGACTCACCTTCCTCTTGATTGTGCCACAAAATCCAAGGCCTTCATCACTCAATCTCGCAAAAAAATATTCAATGGGACTTGCATTTCCAAGTTTAATACCTTTCAAAACCATTTATTAAACAACATGGAGCCAATGCCTTCAGTGTGCTTCTCCATCTTGCACTTGAATTCGACCAAACATTTACGTTTGGTCATGGTATGGACTTCAACTATTATAACACTACTAGTATCATAAGTCGAAACCACATCATTGTTTGTCATGGATTGGGGATCACAGATCACAAAATCTATCATTGTTTGAGCATCACAGGACAAACATCACAACTTAGTTAAATGGTTCACGTTCTGCATAGAATAGGATATTATAATTCAATAATATTTTTCTAGCTTCATTGACTATTTTTAAATCCACATTCTCATCACTCTTTGCCATGATTTTTCTCTAATTCTCAATCTGTTGTATCAATTTCTTCATTCTTATGAGTTATCACTTGACAATTTGCCATCATCTTTGGATTTCTTCCATTAAGAAAGTATTGCCCATTTTCAATACTCCAATTGCTTTGATGAATTTTTTATTAAGACATTGAAGGCTTGCCACTTACTCCTTTAGTTTTTCACTTTTGTCATATTATTTCTTAGGTCTCTCCCATGCTTATTTTGGATCACTAATACCATGAAGTTGAGGCATAACATTTTCATCCAGAGTCGAGCCTATTATGGCTATTGCTATGGCAAATTGCCCAATAATTTCATCTTTATCCCATGGAATTTCATCTTTCCATGTAACAATATTCCACAAGTCTTGTATAGAAAGGACAAATCTTGCTTCACATCAAAATTCATCATAATTCTTAACTTTTAATTTATAATTAGGAACATAAATCATAGAACTCTCTATAGGTTTTGTTGTCACAAACTGTAGAGATCATTGAATGCAACAGAGAACTATGACCACTACACCTATGATACCTCAAGACCTTGCCCCAATGTGTCATGTCGAGCAAGGACCTCTCTCTTTAGGCTTCACGGATCCGATTGAGGAAGATCCAGACTAGCCATAGGAGGTGTCCCCAATCCTGCTTTCCCAAGTAGTAATCGAGTGATCTCAGCTTTCCAAACGTAATCATAGAACCAATTTTGGATACACTATAGGGTACTGTTGTGGTTTAAGGAAATTGGAGAAATGATACACTGGGGGATCTCACTCTTAGGATAAAGTGGATATGAAAAGTGTTACCGTTCAAACTAGTACCCTAGACTTAGAAGTGAAAGGCAATCACATAAGAAACTTGGACTGTTGTCACCTTTGTCCAATCTCCTAACTTCTTTGGGATCCAATGTTGTCCCAAGGGGAGAGCCCTTTAATGTACTTGCCAAGTAGATGCCAAATTCCTTCCAAACACCTTAAAGCATAGATCAGTGCCTCTAATGGAGTCAAACACAGAGTAATAGAGAGAGTTAGGATGGTGCTTGTATAGTAGTTTTGGCAGTTTTGCAGGTCTATTTAGGGTTAAAAAAGATAGGCTGAAGATTTCATGCCCGAAATTTTAGGGCCGCGAAAATTTAGGGCCAAAATTTTGAGGTCGCGAAAATTTAGGGCCGCGAGATTTTAGGGACGATATTTTAGGGCCACGAGAATTTAAGGCAGAAATTTTGGGGTCGCGAGAATTTAGGGCCGTGAAAATTTATGGGCGAGATTTTAGGGCCGTGATCATTTAGAGGCAAAATCTTGGGATCGCGAGAATTTCGGGGCGAAATTCTAGGGGCGATATTTTAGGGAGGCCAAAAACGAAGAATTTATTTTAAATTTATTTTTAGGATTTTTGTTATAAAATTGCAGACCTAATTCTAACCCTAATTCTACCATGAAAATGCAAAATTACACATGAAAGTGCAAGTTTAACCTAACAATAATATTTACAAAAATTCAAGCTAGGGTTTGATGTAGAAAAAATTGACAAACTTAGGGTTTTGATGGATGTTACCCCAAACCCTAGCCTTAGAGGAAGGTGACAAGCCTTCCTCTTGGAGGTAATTCTCCTTGCTACTAGGCTAAAGCTTCTTAAAACAACCTCTAGGGTTGGTTTCAAGAGTCTAAACTAAGGCAAACTTGGAGCTCCAAGGCCAAACTTTCTAAAAACCTCCTCTAGGGAGCGTTTTTAGTATGTAATGAGAATAGAATAGTAGGAAAAAGCCTTATTCAAAGAGAATGTAGCCCTAGGGCTACCATTCAATCATTCAAGATGCAAAATTGACCTACCATTCATCAAGCAAACCTTAAAAATGTAAAAGAATTACTTGAGCATGAGTTATTCAAACCATTCTAGCATCCACAAAGCATTAACAAGACAAAGAAAGCATCCAACTTCATCCAAGAGCAAGAAGAATCATCCCTCCAAGAGGTGCACATCACTTCATAAGGCCCTTCTAGAGTAAAAGAGCAGCATAATGAATTTTATCCCATAAGTTGTGTCTAAAAATGAAGTGAGGAGATTGTATTTATATGATCTCACACTCACTTTTTACAAAATAACCAGGCCTACATGCTTTAAAATGTCAATTTAAAATTAAAACATGTCAACTTAAAATTATAACATAAAATAATATAAAATAATCAAATATGTGGGTAACTTGGAGCATCATACACAGAGTTTACCCAAAAATGACTAAAATAGCTAAAAACGAGCAAATCACTCCGAACTGAACGCTGGAGTAGCGAGGGGGGGGTCGTCATACCCCATCTAACCCTAATAGTAGTGAAAATCCCTCAACGCCCCCCTATTCAAGCAATGTTGGCCTGGAGGAAGGATGACATCATCATCATGAGCAGGCCAAGGAGAGAGGGCGTTGCTGAGTTGGAGGACCAGGAGGGTGTGGATGGTGGCCTGGAGTAAAGGCATGAACCTCAGTGCTGAAAGAAAGTGCCACCAATGTGATAAATAAAGGTGGAGGTCATGTGACCCAATGACCCACCCCTAGGGGCCCCGGACACCAACCTCAGGGCTTCAAGCCCTTCTATGAGGCAGTCAGCAATGCCACTAAGCCATAGTACCCCCAAGGGGAAAACAGAGGGTCTGGCCATAACCCTCACTCGGGAAAAAGGCTAGAACACATCCCTCCAAGTCAAAAAAATTGCTCCTCTCTCCCTGGGGCATATCTGAAGGTGCACTGGTACTGGTACCACGTAACAACCACCAAGGTAAATACTCTAGCTTTGGAGGTGAGAGTGAAAAACTCAGGAATTATACGTCACCGAAGCGCAACGCATAATTCCTAAGGAAAAAACACTCTAGAGTATCCCCTTGACAGATAAACCTAAGGCAAGCCAAGCCTATTACAAAAAGACCATGCTTAGACCAACTTATTACAATTCCCCATGGCGGTATGGACATGCAATTTTTTTAAAACAGGCCAAAATTTGTCCTAATGGATCTCGGAACACTGATGATGAACAATTTGATTGTTCAAGTCTTCGACGGTTCACATGGAATCCACTAAGTGCAATTTAGTGGATAACAGGCCTCAAGAGTAAAGATCAAGTCAACTGAAAAATATAAATAGAAGTGTTCTCACACTTCATTTGACACATTCAACAAGCTCATCTCTACTCAATTGGTTCACACTTCTCAAGGAGGACAAGTGAAGATCACTAGAAAAAAAAATTGGGGTTATCTTATTATCTCTACAAGTTTGCTATCTCTCCCAAAAGGTTCGCTAGGGTTTCTTGTGGAAGAAGGACACACTCTTGTGCTAGGGCTTAATCTTCATGATTGGTATTGTTCTTGTATTGGATTAATTTCTTCTGAGAAAAGTTTGTTGGGTTTTCCCCTATTTTGGGTTTCCCAGGATAAATCTTTGCGTCTCTTGTGCATGGTTATCTTTCAGTGAACCTTGTTTTATTTTCTGCTGCAAATGAATGATGCTATAATTGTGGGATGAAATGAATTATGAAATTAAAATTGGGAGAGATGAAAATTATACTACTAAGTTAAAATTCAACAGGTTTGAGAAGGTAATTGACTAACAGTAAATATTACAATTTTGTATTTAGACAGTAGATTGCTTCACAAAATGGCCTTGGCATCTTCTTCCTCCATTGCCGCTTTGACTTAGTTAACTGCCTAATGAGAGATATCAGATTATTTATGTAGTTGGGCATAGTGATCTCGGCAGACAGCTTGAATCTGAATAATTCTAGTTTCAAATAAAAAATGTCATTAACTTCTTGTGCTCCAAATAATTTATTCAAATGGTCCCAAATTACCTTAGATAATTTTTCCAGGTTTATATGATCCAATTCAAAATCTAATAGAGCAAGGCCAATAATAGCTTTGGCCTTATCATCTCTACTTTCCCATTCCAACAGTTTATTGTGAATAGTGCCTCAGTTCCTTTTACAATTCCCCACAGATATTTATTCATAAATTGGGTCTGAATTTTCACTTTCCAAGTGTGGAAAATGAAGACAGAATATTTCGCTAATGGCATTTCCATTGATGTTTTCACAGTGCTTAAACATTGTCTCAAAGTTTCTGACATTTCACTACGTCATAGTTTAGAAACGACCAATGTTTCCGTTGTTTTATAGTCAGATCTACTCACACATATAATATTTTTTCCAAGGATTGGTAAAATACAATGAGAATCATGCACAAAATACTTAGATCTGCCACTAGTTTGTCAAGGATAATTACAAATAGACATTGTATCCTAATAAGACACATGAATGCTAAACTTTTGCCATTGAAATCAAGATTTGATCTGCTAATTACAGAATTATTCTGGTAAATTCTAATCAGCAACTAGATCTATCAGAACAAAACCTATATAGTCAGAAATGTACAATCTGAAGTGTATGGCTGACATTTGTGTCCATATGGTTGTGCGGCTTAATCAATTTGTATGGCCACTGACAAAGATTAATTGTATGACAGCTGAAAATGACTGTACAGTGGCCGTGAGAAACAAATCACAGTGACCATTAAAGACAGATCATAAGAGGCTGCAGAAATGCTATACGGCGGCGGAAGATTCTTTGGAGGCTGAGCAGCTGACTTTCAACTGGCATCTAGATGGTTACAGTGGCAACTTTAATGTGTCATAACGACAACTCCTTCACAGCAGCAAACTAAAATTCCACATCTGACTTTCAAATGGCGGCTCTCCAAATGGGAGGTCCACCAAATGGATGAAAAATCCACTTTCCTGCATGGGGATTTGCAAAAACATATTTACATGGAACAACTTCCTGTTTATATTCAGAATGACTTAAGTCTTGTTTTCCCCCTTAAGAAATCTCTCTATGGCCTTAAGTAAGCTCATTAGGCTTGGGATGCTAAAATGGATAGCTTTCTTCTGGACATCGGCTTTTCTAGATGTCATTCCAACCCCAATGCTGTTGATGTTTGTAGCATCGGATAGGTACTTCCACATAGAAAATGTCTAACAAGTGGAAGGCGTCATTATTAACTTTCAGACTTAGGAGATTCACTTTAGTAAAATGAACTATTAAAGTGAATGTATTTTTTAATTGCTTTATATAAATGACTTCGGAGATCTAGAGGGCCCATGGTATTTGGTAGCCCATGGTATTGGTCCAAGGTATTGCATATTGTAATGTTATAAAAGGAATCCTAGGTGAGAGGAGGTGACACACAATAGTCACACAGATTGAGTGAGATCTCATTGAGTGTTTGGAGAAGACTTTCAGCCAACTGTGTAGGTGCAGGGGCAAGGTCAGAGGAAAGGAGCAAGGGGCAACCAAGGGTTAGCAACCAACAAGAACGAAGTACTAATCTTAAGGTCTGAAGGCTAACATTCTGTCATTGTAATTCCTTAGTGGGCAATTTTCCTAGGAAAGGGGCCTAGGATTTTTATCATTAATAAAAATCAATTGTTTGTTGGTTTTTCCCCAGTTGAGGTTTTCCAGGGTAAATATATGTGTCAAATGTGTGTGATTTCCTATGTTTTCCCGCTATGTAAATTTGTTAGATCTCAGCGTGTTTTTAGTTAGTAATACAGTAAGTGATTCATTACGGTAAATAAGATCTAGGATCTAAAAATTAACATGGTATCAGAGCGCAGGGTTTCGCTCTGAACAGGAAATTTATTTGATAGGTTTACAAGCAATAAAAAAAAGAGAGTAGAACAATTGTACATTGTACATCCTCCGTACAGGCCATAAAACGTACGACCAAGTTGTTGTTGTGAGATCCAAGCTCGTGGTTGCCGGAGAAGAGTGTTTTGTGAAGATTGCACGTGTAGATCTATGTAGGGTGTTGTGGGATGAGCTAGGTCGTGAAGCGACAATACAGGCTACGATGTGGTCGTTGAGAGTTGGAACAAGCTAGAGTTGACAAGAGGTCATGTTGTTGTGAGGAACAATCATGGGTTGGGTCGAGCCGTCGACAGCAATCACCAAGAGGATTTCAAACATGGCAAGAGCAAAATGTGAGCACCGACATGGAGCTGAAGGGTCCGAGCCCTTGAGCTAGGCGAACGTGGAGTCCATAGTCTGTAGAAACAATAGGGAGCCGGAGAGTCGGATGGGCGTGGGTAAAGCAAACAAATACATGGGAGCAGACCAGTCCCCGAAGCTGATCAACCCAGCACAAGACACGGCCAGCAAAGGAGCGGAGGTCGGCTGGGTGGGAGCGGTGACAACACAAGATGAGGGCACGACAGCAAGTGAAGGCAGGCAGAGCCCACATGGAGTTGACGAAGGCATATGGCGATGGGGGGCTGCAAGTGAAGGAAGCAGGGTCGTCACTAGCAGGAAATTTTGACAGCAGATCCACCAGGTGAAGAAGGAATCGATGAAGGAGTTGGCAGTCGTCAACCGCCGAGAGCAAGTCGCCGTTGCAACAACCGATAAAGAGCCTCCCAGACAACCAACCACCAGGGCGTAGCCAACAGCAAGTTAGCTCAGCAAAATCGCAGGCAAGACCAAAGCAATCATCAGGCAGCTGTATAGACCTTGGGTAGGGGCAGGAAAATCTAGGTAGGCCCAAAAAGCAGTCGAGTAGACCGCAAAAAATTTCAGATGCTCAAAACACTACAGGAAAGACCTCTAGCAGCACCCAGGAAGGCTCGAGCAGCCCAGTAAGTGGTTGGGCAGCGAGCAAAAAAGGACTGTGGGAGTTGATTAAGTCTATGGTGACCCCACCAATGTATCCGAAGGACCTGGAAGCTCACAATTTGAAGGATGTGAAGGCCAACAGGATTACTTTGTACACAGTAAGGGATCATTTGATCCCTCACATAGCTGAGAAAAAGACAACTATGTAGATGTGGGATGCTCTAATAGGCTTATATCAGAGTAATAATCAAAACAGGAAGATGGTGTTGAAGGATGAGCTCAGAAGCACCAAGATGTCCAATATTGATATTGTAGCTTCTTATCTCACCAAGATCACATAGATTCGTGACAAGTTGGCAGCAATTGGGGAGACAATGGGAGATCCAGAGTTGGTGAGGATTGCCCTGAATGGCTTCACCAAGCCATGGGCATCCTTCATCAAAGGGATTGTTGCATAGGAACATATTCCCAACTAGGAGAGGTTATGGGATGAGAACAGGAGATTCAGGAGGAATCTCTAGTTGGAGGCCAACAAGAGGATGATGAGAAGAATGTTGATCTTGCTAGTTAGGTAAGGAGGAAGAAGAATAGTACAGGTGGAGAGTCGACTTCAGAGACTATGAAGAAGGACATAAGCAAATTCAAGTGCTTCCCATGCCACAAGTGTAACCACTATGCTTCACAATGTCCAGAACAAAAGAAAGGGAAGAGCAAGTCTCAACAGGTAGTGGCAACTGCAGAAGCTCAATTGAAAGAGTGCTGAGAAGTTTAAGAAGGATTTCTCGTTAATCTCTTGTCTTTCTAGCACAAATTCAGGTAGTGCTTGGTTCATGGATAGTAGGGCTTCTCGTCGCATGAAGAGGACACATGAGTTGTTCACCAGGATGTCAGGGACAAACCTAGATTTGCATGTGGACCTTGGCACTTAATGCTAGTGTGTTGTGAAGGGAGTTGGAAAAGTCAGTTTTCAACTAGAGTCAGGAGGATCCCTAGAGGTGACAGATGTGTTGTATGTACCAAAGCTCAGGATGAACTTGACCTTAGTATCAACATTGGAGGACAATGGATACGCCATCTCTTTTGAGAGTGGATGTGTTCTCATTCAACTGATCGGATCTGGCATAGACTTGGCACAAGTTATTGGTGTCAAAGACGACAAATTTTATAGGTTATAGGGAAAGCCTGCCGTTGGATCCAAGGGGATCTTGCATCATGAATTGATGTCAATGATAGAGGTCAAGGATTAGATGACTTTGAAGAGTGAGCAATGTTCACAGACTTTCAGTATGGGGAGTACAGCTTCAAAAAGGAAGAGGGAGTTAGCATATTCCAATTTTTCCAGGACACCTAGTTGGTATGAGATGACATTGATGGATGCTCAGGTGCAGGAGACAGCACCTAGGAGCACAGTGAAGGAGAGCAGACCGTTAACAGAGCTTTCAAAATTCTTGGTATTGATGTGTAGCATGTGTAGAGTCATTGATTCTGTGTCTTCCAATAAATAAGGAGGAACTAACCAACAAGGTTGGAGGAATACTAGTGTGTAGGATGATATGAGCGACAGGTGGCCAGGTTCATAGCGTGAACCAATTGTAAGTGGCTTTCAAAGTACCTTCCTTGCTAAGAGGGAGTGTTGATGTTTGTAGCATCAAACAAGTACTTCCATGTGGACAATGTCTAACAAGTGGAAGGCATCATTATTACCTCTCAGACCTAGAAGAATCACTTTAGTAAAGTGAATGCACTTTTCTAATTACTTTATGTAAATGACTTAAGAGATCTTGTAATGTCCCCAACTTTGGATTCCCCTATCTGCGGCTGGAGACGCTTTCGAGCTTGTGTAAGACAGGTCGGAGGAGTGTGATTATGTCATCGGTGAGCTTGGAGAAGTTTTATGAGGCCCATCCTGGTTCATTGACCCTTATTCATCATCAGGATCATTTATGCACAATCCGTTCGAGGTTCCGTTGCATTCCGGGGAAGTTCCATTGCATTCTGAGGATTCCCGTAAATTGGGAGAATTATTGGGCATAAATTAATTAATGACACAAAAGGTGTTATTTGGGGCATTTTCTTTGAAGGAACACCTTAGTGTGATAGCTCGTTGGAACCAGAACGAAGAGCTTTAAATGATGAAAGGACGAAAAAGGGAATTAAATTAAATATTTAATGTCACCTAGGCCAAAAGCATATTCTAAGTGACATTTGATAATTAATTATCCTAGTGACTTTATAAAAGTCACTTTAATAATAATTTGGGTGGAAAAGGTAAAGTTGGGCCTAAGGGGGTCAAGATGAAATTAAATGGGGAAAAAGGGTCATGTTCTCACTAAAGTCACTTTTGTTAGTGTTTTAACTTATAGCAGCATAATACACATATAAGCAATAAAAGGATCACTGAAGGAACAACTATGCACAGAAACAATAGACACAATAGTTTACCCTGGGAAACCCAAACTCGGGAAAAAACCCAGCAACCCTTTCCTACTTTGAGATTTAGTACAAAGAAGATAAAAAAGTACAAAATGAGTAGATGCCCAAGAAATCAGCTCCAATGTCTTCTAGACCCCGGAAATGTGAACTTCTTCACTAGTGCGAACTTGCTTGGTGAGAATGATCAAATGAGAGGAGTAGCACTCCTATTTATACATTACTTTTTCCTAAATTGTCTAGCTGGGCCGACTTGTCTTTTTACAATATAAAAATTACATATATCATTTATTTACATTTGTAGGTCGGCTAAGCTTGCGAGGATGTCTCTCATAGCTATAACATCAACACTCCCTCTTAGCTATAGAGGCATCATCACGCTGGAACTCGTCAAGCATCATCTGGTCGTCACAACTGGATTTCATACGTCTTGGCATCATCTAGACTCGTACATATTCTGATCGTCACGGCTGGACTAGCATCATCTGGACTCGTACATCTCTTCATCATAAGAAAGGGCCAACATCATCTATTCAGAACGATATCCCATACAGGGATTCAAAATATACTTTATGCAAGAGTCTTCTCCAATCTGGAGAAAGTTCCATACAGGAACACCAGTCCTAACTGGACTGAGCTCATGGTCAACTAAAAGAACTCCTTATCGGTCTACAAGGACCGCATGTTCAATACTGGACTGAACTCATTATCAGTCTACGAGGACCGCTTGTCCAAACTGGACTGAGTTCATTTTTGTCCTGAACAGAGTTCATTTATGTCCTACCAAAGCTATGCTCATTGTGGTCTACAAGGACCACCTATCCCAATCTAGACTGAACTCATTATCGGTCTACGAGGATCGCCTGTCTAAACTGGACTGAGTTCATTTCTGTCCAGGACTATGACCTCTCCCTCTCACTGAGGAAACCATTCGCCAATACTCCAAGTCTTTCACGGAAGTACACAAACTTCATTCTGGAAAGAGGCTTGGTGAGAATGTCTACAATCTATTCATCCATCGGGATGTACTGGAGCTGAACTGCTCCTCTCTGTACCATATCTCTGACATAGTGGTACTTGATCTCCACATGCTTCGAACTGTCATGAGATACAGGGTTCTCTGAACGCTTCACACAGGTTTGATTGTCACAATGAATAACGGTAGGCTCAAGTGTCTGCCCGGACAATCCTGCAAAGACCTTTCGAAGCCATACTGCTTCTCGTGTCGCCACACTTGCTGCAATATATTTTGCTTCTGCAGTGCTCGAAGCTACTGAGGGTTGCTTCCTGCTGCACCAGGAAATCACTGCAGACCCCAAACTGAAGCAACACCCTGAGGTGCTCTTTCTATCCACAACACTTCCTGCCCAATCTGAATCTATATAACCATGTAATCTCATGTCACTCCTGGAATCATATCTCAGTCCATATTTCATAGTGCCATGCAAATATCTTAGCGCATCCTTCGCAGCAACTCAATGTACCTGTCTCAGTTCACACATAAACTGACTGAGAGCACTCACTGCAAAGCAAATATCTGGTCTAGTGTTAACTAGATACATCGGTGAACCGATCAACAGTCTGTACATGGTAGGATCTATCAACTTTGACTCGGAAGATGCCACTCAACTTCTTAAGGTTTATCTCCATAGGTGTATTCATGGAATTGCAATCCATCATGCCAAATCTCTTCAAGATATCAATGGTATATTTTCCTTGGCTTAGGAAAATCTCATCCCGTCTCTGCCACACCTCCAAATCTAAGAAGTAATGCATCGGACCAAGATCCTTCATCTCGAACTCAGAGGCTAGCATCTTCTTGCACCATTCAGTAAGTTTCTCAACTCCTGTGAGAAATAATTCATCAACATACAGTACTTGTATCAACGGTCTACCATCCTCAACCTTGTAGTAAAGGTTGGAGTCTGCCTCACTCTTAGTGAATCCCAGGCTCACCAAGTATCCATCAATCCCGGCATACCATGCTCGTGGTGCATGCTTGAGGCCATACAGGGCCTTCTTCAGTCCACACACATGGGACTCCTTCCCATGAATCTCAAAACCCTTTGGTTGTTCAATATAGACTTCTTCCTCAATTACTCTGTTGAGGAAAGTTGTTTTAACATCCATCTGATGTAGCTTCCATCCCATAGTTGAAGCTAGAGCTATGGTCGATCTGATGGTTGTGTATCATGCAACTGGAGCAAACGTCTCGTCATAATAGACTCCCTCTTTCTGAGAGAACCCTCTAGCCACAAATCGCGCTTTGTGTTTCTCAATGCCCCCATCTGCTGCATGTTCAATCTTATAGATCCATTTGGAAGCCACAATTGACTTCCCTTCAGGTCTTGGCACTACTTCCCATACGTCATTCATGATGATGGATTGATATTATTCCATCATAGCATCTTTCCAAACCTGCTGGTTTGCGGCCTCCTCGTAATTGGATGGCTCAGAATCAATAATGTGGGACATCAGTGCTACGTATCCTGAGTATATTCGAGGTTTCTTGTTCTCCTTGAATGTGCCTGGGGGAGCAGCATGCTTTTATGCATCCTCTAAAGTCTGACGATCCCAAATGGGCCTTTTCTTGCCAAAACAAGATCTTTGGGAACATTTGTGGGCTCTACTGGATAAACTAGATCCATCGGATCTACAAAACCAAATGGATTTGTCAGCTCCATCTGTCATGAAAGCCATCCCGCCATCTGATATTGAGAGTCAATTATGGGCATCCTGCTCTCTCTCAAATACTGAGTATCAACGAGATCTTAATCTCGTTGACTATACATCCATCGCTTGCTCTTCAGAACAAGTCCCATCATCTTTCTCTTGTAAGCCATGGTCATATGGTCTTTCCCTATAAGTCAGATTTCATCAAATAGTCAGCAACATTGTGTTAGGAACCCATGTCAACCCTTCTATCTACTTTGTTAGTATATTGTTGTTGGACGCATATGCTTTGTAAGTCGTCCCGTAGTATTTGATGATCCATAGTTTGTATTATTGTTGTTGGACGCATATGCTTTGTAAGTCGTCCCGTAGTAATTGTTGATCCATATTTTGTATTGGCCCATGGTTTGTATTGACACATGGTATTGACCCATGGTATTGGCACCTAGACTTAGTATATAAGTTTGCGTTGAGACTAATGAAGACACCGTGAAGTTATTTGTATTGAGCTTGCTCAAAGGAGGTTGCCCCTTCGAAGTGGCCTGCAATCAATATAAAAGTGATTCTGAGTTCTGTTATTTCTGCTATATCATGTGTTTTCATTAATAAATTATTGCAGGTTTTTCACATCTGGTATCAGAGCACTTTCTTGAGCTCGTTGGGTAAAATTAATGCCCAAATTTTTTTTTCGCATCTGTTGCAGCTTCGGATCTGGGAATAATCCCTATTCACTTAACTGTGGGAAGTACTTGGGCATAAGCTCTAAAACTCATTGTGAGGAGTACCTCAGAAACCCCGAAGTAGCTGGCCCATTGAGAGGACCTGCCAGCGAAAAGGGCAACGACCCCTACCTGATTGACTAGTTCCCACCCGTGAGGTAAACCAAGAGCTGTCATTTGTGGCAAAGCGGTTATCAGTTTTACCTGAGCCGTGGAGTGAAGGGTACTGCCCCAATACGCAAGCCATCAAACAACATTGGTGGCCGAGTGAAACCCCTGAACTGTTAGGAAGCCACACATACCTGGGGTCCATATCTATTTTCAGCTGAACTGTTACCGATCACTTCCACGCCGTTTTAGATCCAGCCATTTCAGATCCATTCTAAAAGTTGTTCCAGATCTAACCGTTTTAGATCTATTCTGAAATTCGTTTCAGATCCAGCCGTTTTCGATCCATTCGGCATCGTTTCAGATCCATTTGTTGCCAATCACTTCTGCGTCGTTGCAAATCCATCTGTTTCTGCTCCCTTCTGTGCCGTAGCAGATCCATTCTGAATAAAAAAAAGTTATAAAATTCTGTTTTTTGGGCCATATCTCCCTTGTTTTCACTCTGTTTCCCTTGAAACTTCCCTGACACCCCTGTAATCCCATTCTGCATATTTCATTCCTGAGGACCCTATCCCAAATTCCACTCCCCAAAGCCCGAAATCCCACATTTGTCTATTTTTAGGGTTTGCCATAACTTTTTCAGATTTCACCCAATCGCCTTCAAATTTTACCACAGAGTTCCTTTCCTAATTCTTCTTCTTTGTCCGTCTCTGCCAAATTTTCTCATTCTTTCACCCCACTTCTGAAATCCTCATTTTCTGCTTCCCTATCCATCAGAAAGTGTCCAAAACCTATTCAAATCCCAATTACCCATCCGAGTTTTTCCCAACTCCAAATTTCTCTTTACTAAATAAGCCTTTGTTTGTGTTTTTCTATCTATTCCCAAATAAAAAAAAAAGCTCCTTGTTATGGTTGTCACCCGCACAGTAGCAAAAACCATGGAGGAAGCACTTGCAGCGATCCAAACCAAACTTCAAGATCTGGATGAAAAAATTCTTAGCCTCCATCTTCAGCATTCAGCCATGAGCAATAACCGACAGCAAGAATCTTCTGCAGCCAATGGGTTTTCTTCTTCCAGCAATTTCCGTGGTCCGAAGCTTGAATTTCCTTGCTTCAATGGTACTGATCCGACTAGATGGATCTATTGTGCAGAACAGTATTTCAGTCTGCATAATACTTTTGATATCCAAAAAGTTCCACTTGCATCCTTTCATTTGGAACAGGAAGCCCTTCAATGGTACCGTTGGTACATCAAGGCACATGACGAGCCAAAATGGACAGATTTTCGCCAACTCCTTTTGCAATGATTTGGTCCTAGTGCTTTTGATGACTTCACCAGAGCACTCACTAAACTTCGTTAAAGTGGCACTGTGAGAAAGTATCAGACAGAATTTGAGAAACTAGCCAATCACAAAGAAGGATTGTTTGATGAATTCTACAAGAGTTGTTTTATCAGTGGTCTTAAGGATGAAATCCAGTCAGAGGTTAAAATGTTTTGTCCCAACACAATGATGGAAGTCCTAGGGTTGGTTAAGTTGGCAGAAGACAAGATTGCAGCCCAACAACACTCCAAACCCACTTTTGTTTCCTTCCGAAATATGGGTTCTCAATGACCTCCCATCCCGCCAACTCCTCAACCAACTCCTATCAAGCATTTGTCTAAAACAGAGATGCAGGCACACAGGGAAAAAGGGCTTTGTTATAATTGTGATGAGAAATTCACTCAGGGACATAGATGTGTTCAACAAAAGCTCTATCTCTTGGATATGGATTCTCCGCCTGCCTCTAAAATTGTTGAAGAAGCTCCAGATACAATGGATGATCAGGTCGACTTTCAGGAGCCGCCTATTGACCCCCCATCTCAGGATGAACAACCAGAGATATCTCTCCATGCTTTATCCGGCGTCACCACCCCCCAAACAATGCGGGTTAGGGGTTACTTCAAAAAGCTTCCTCTTACAATACTCATTGATTCTGGTAGCACTCATAACTTCATTGACCCTCGGATCGCCAAACATGCTTGATTGTTTTATCCATCCTTGCTCCAACTTTGAAGTCATGGTTGCCAATGGGGGCACCTTACCTTGTAAGGAGAAGTGTCACAATGTGCATCTCTCTCTAGAAGATTATAACCTGCGCTCTGACATGTTTGCCGTGTCCCTAGGAGGATGTGATGTGGTTTTGGGCATTCAATGGTTACGCACACTTGGCCCCATCTTATGGGATTTTGCTGAACTTTGGATGCAGTTTTCAGTCAATGGGAAACAACACAAATTTAAGGGCTTACAACAAGGGTCTCTCCGCATCATCAATTCACATCGCCTGGAAGAGATCCTTAAGAAGAATTCACATGGTGTCATCGCTCAACTCCATTCCATTCAGATGCACCCATCAACATTCTCCCCTACTTCCTTGGATAGATATGCAGGTGTCCTTGCTGAACCAGTGGGCTTGTCGCCTTCAAGAGACCTTTCTGGTAAGAATTTAACCACATCTACATCTCAGCAAGAAATGATGGCTATTTTGCATGCAGTACCGAAGTGGCAGCCATCCCTATTAGGAAATTATTTCTGCATCAAGACTGATCTCCAGAGTCTGGAACATTTTCTGGAACAACGGGTCCCCTAACCAGCACACCGGAAATGGGTTATCCAACTCAAGGGTTATGACTATGCGATCACTTACAAAAAGGGTAAGGATAATATGGTGGCAGATGCTCCTTCTCGCCAATTTGATGACCAAGTTTCTCTTACAGGTATTTCTCTGCTTGTTCCAAATTGGTTGCAATCTATTCAACAAGGCTATCTCTTCTATGAACTCCATGCTTCTTCATCGGCAGGGCACTCTGGGTTCCTCAAAACCTATGACCGGGAACAATGTAACTTCTTTTGGCAGGGACTGAAAATGAAAATTCACCAGATGGTGGTTGAGTGTGATACTTTCCAGGGTGAAACGACACTCCTTTCGGGACTGCTCGAACCCTTTCCCATCCCTACAGAGATGTGGACAGCTATTTCTATGGATTTCCTAGAAGTGCTCCAATGGTACAATACCACATCTAAAAGGACACCATATGAAGCAGTTTATGGACAGGCACCGCCAGTTCTTCTTCCATACACGCTCAGAAGCTCCCCAGTTCAGGCAATTGACTCGGTTCTTCGAAACCGCGATCAGATTCTTCTCATTCTGCAGGACAATCTTCACATGGCAAGAATTCGACTGAAACAACAAGCCGATCAGCACCGTTCTGAGTGCACTTTTCATGCAGCTGATATGCCGGTCCTTCTTCATCTACAGCCTTCCAAGCAATCCTCCCTGAAACTCAAAAGGCGTCAGTGGGCCAGAATGCAACCTGAGGATGCTACAGGGGAACCACTCCTTCAGATTCTGCATCAATTTCTACATCTAAAGCTTTGAGGACAAAGCTTTTTCTAAGGGAGAGGGGATGTTAGGAACCCATGTCAACCCTTCTATCTACTTTGTTAGTATATTGTTGTTGGACGCATATGCTTTGTAAGTCGTCCCGTAGTATTTGATGGTCCATAGTTTGTATTATTGTTGTTGGACGCATATGCTTTGTAAGTCGTCACGTAGTAACTGTTGATCCATATTTTGTATTGGCCCATGGTTTGTATTGACACATGATATTGACCCATGGTATTGGCGCCTAGACTTAGTATATAAGTTTGTATTGAGACCAATGAAGACACCGTGAAGTTATTTGTATTGAGCTTGCTCAAAGGAGGTTGCCCCCTCGAAGTGGCCTGCGATCAATATAAAAGTGATTCTAAGTTCTGTTATTCTGCTATATCGTGTGTTTTCATTAATAAATTATTGCAGGTTCTTCACACATTGCATAATCACGAGAAATGACAATAGTTCACACAGTCATGTAAGCATCTTAGCCAATGCTTCAGCACAACATCCATTCATATCCCGAACATACTGTCAAGAGCATGCACTACTCCAGTATCCCAGCAAAGAGGTTTCATCCTAGACTAGTTCCATCTAGGGTTCATGGAATGTTGTACAACACTACAGGTTGCTTACTCAACACATGCACAATATGAGTCTACTGCTAGTCAATCTCATGCTATATCATAACGTGCATATCACACTTCCTGATTCTAATGATATAGATATGCATACAACTCTTATGAACATTACAATAGCAATAATGACAAATGATACTGAAAAATAATTATCTTTTATTGTTTTGCGTGGGCTCCCTCTTGATCTCTACCTCCTTGGAGGAATCACTGGACTCATAGATCTTTATCTTCTTACTTGGAAGCTAACTACATCCTTAATCTTCATATAATACTAATGACAATCTCGTTATCTAGAGATAATACAATCATTGGTGTGCTAGAAGAAGAACTCCTTTCGATGGTCATCATCTTCTGCATTCCTTGACCTCTTTGGTGGAGTTTCTTCATCTACATCAGCTGCAGAAGCATGTTCTTTCCTTTTCTCTAAATCGCATTGATTCTTCTAGTGGCCGAACTTTCTGCATTTATAGCATTGAACCTTCGACATGTCCCTCTTCTTCCTTTGATCGGGATTAGGACTTGATCTTCTGACTTTGTCTTTTCGTTCAAAGTTCCTCTTTCCTTTCTTCTCGGTATGTCTAATGAGGGTTTGATCTTCTTCATGAGGTTCTTGAATCTTGCCTCTCATCACAAGTCTTGTTTCTTCTTGTGTACAGTCTGCCCATATTCTTTTCCAAATTGGGTAGTTCTGATCTTCCCGATATTCTTCGGATGAAGGGTTCCCAAGAATGAGGGAGACCATTCAAGGTCATCATGACCAATTCTCTGTCTACAATAACTTCACCTAGTGTTGCCAATTTGTCTTTTTACTTATGTGATCTTCATGAAGTATGAAGCTATGGTGTCTTATCTAGACATCTTGATGCTTGAGAGTTGTTGCCTTAGGGCAAGAGCGCTATTGATGTTTGTATTCTCAAACAACTTCTTCAATGAGTCAAACATTTCCTTTGTTGTCTTCTTAAGAGAAATTTCAAGAATAAAATGATCCTTAACTGAATCTATTAGTATTCTCCTTGCCTTGGCATCATTCTTCTTCCATTGAGTCTTCTCTGAAACTTCTACCGGTTCTGTCACACCTTCGGTGGCAAGGTTTAGTACATCATTTTCTTCTAGAGCAATAAGCACTCTAGAATTCCATGAGTAGTATTTTGATGCTCCATCAAGCCTATCTTCAACCTTGATGCTTGACATTTTGATTGGTTACTAGATCTTCAAAAACCCTAGTAGGATCTAGGTCAAAAATGAATTTTGGATTTTGAGAAAACCACTTCCACAGATGAATTCTCCCTCCTAAGGCGAGTTGAATGAACCTCCTTTTCTTCGAAATCTGTGGTCAGGTCACTGAAAACTAGCAAACCCTAATTCTGCAGCAACCTCAGAAATTAGGTCAAAATTGAAAATTGTCATAATGGAATTCTGCTTGGATAGAAAAATTCGCCTTGCTGAGGCGAGCTCAATGAAGGTAAGATCGAACCAAATTGATGGTTGGAAGTTGGAGAAACTTCAAACCCTAGTTCCTGACAATATAGTCTCTTTCAGCATAGCTCCGATACCATGTTAGTGTTTTGACTTATAACAACATAATAAACATATAAGCAATAAAAGGATCAATGAAGGAACAACTATGCACAGAAACAATAGACACAATAGTTGACACTGGGAAACCCAAACTCGATAAAAAACCCAGCAACCCTTTCTTACTCTGAGATTTAGTACAAAGAAGATAAAAAAGTACAAAATGAGTAGATGCCCAAGAAATCAGCTCCAATGTCTTCTAGACCCCAGAAATGCGAACTTCTCCACTAGTGCAAACTTGCTTGGTGAGAATGATCAAATGAGAGGAGTTGCACTCCTATTTATACATTACTTTTTCCTAAATTCCCTAACTGGGCCGACTTGTCTTTTTACAATATAAAAATTACATTTATCATTTATTTACATTTGTAGGTCGGCTGAGCTTATGAAGATGTCTCTCATAGCTATAACATCAACAACTTTAAATTATTTGAAAGTGAGAAAGGGTCAGGGGAAGTTGAAAAGTCACAAAGAAGGGAAAAGTGAAATTATAAAAAGGACATGAAAGCTCATTCTCTCCATTTTTGTCATTGTATTTTTGAAAACTAAAGAGCTCTTGAGCTTGGATTTCTCTTGGACGAAACCCTAAGGGAGAGGAACCAGTTTCGGTACTACAATATATCTACCCTAGTTGATTGAATGTGGAGAGATCAACCAAATTTCTCACTTATGCTTCATCGCCATGGTTTGTAATGGAGTTTCATCTTCAGATTCTTATTTCTAAGCTGATTTTGTGGAGAGTAAGGGAAGGGCGCACTTGCTTGAAGAATCTGTCTATTGTTGGAGAAATCGTGGCATACAAGATAGGAAGGCAGGAGGTCGAGTTTGCAAGCTGAGGGAAGAAGGTTGCAATTGTGGATAGATTACAGTGGCCAAATAGAGAGGCCACACCTGCAAACTTCAAGACTGTGAAGGGGGCACAGTCCTACAATAGAACATGGTAGTTGGGGTTTGAAATGCTAAGGAAACCTTTTGTATGCAATATTAGATGCCAATCTTTGCCATCTTGTAAGTGTTTTCATACCCAGGCTTGGAGAGTAAGGACGAACGCTCTATTTGTGGATTCTGGAGGTCTGTACAGGGTGTGGAAGGATATACAGACTCATGCTTATTAGATCATCAAAAGGTAAAAGAGGGCCACAGGAACTAGGGGCCACTTGCATGCATTACATGTGGGCCATATTTCATGATGCATGCACTTAAACACCTTTATTAAGCTTTCATGCACACAGAAAGCAATGCATGCAAGTCAATTGGAAATTAGAAGAGAAAAGCAACCTAGCCATGCAAAAAGTTAGGTCAGGCAATATCAAAGTTATAAAAGAAAGATAAAGTGAATGGTTAAGGCTGGTTATTGATTAATGATTTGAGAAGTCGACTTGGAGAGCTCTGAGAGCCAGTTTTGGGTTTAGGGCACACCACTCAACCATCAAGTGTATTTCCGCAGTGAAATCTATTTTCCCTAGTCACTATCAAGGTTGGATCATCCAGATTCAACATTACTACTATCATCATACAAGATTCTTCAGCATTCATCAGGGTTCTAACTACATCCTGGAGTAGGAGGATTCGGCCTCTCTTGCATGGACGAATTGGACAAAGAGGATAACTTCATATCTCGATAGATAACCACCATTCAGTCTGCATTTTGCTCCTATCCTTCCAAGAGCACCACTATAAGCCTAGTTATTGAATACAGGCTGCTCATTCGGATTTTGAGGAAAGATCTCACCATTTCATCATTCAAAGGTCTTTGAGATCTTCTTGGAGAGTCCTCACGGGAACGTACATCATTCTTCCTTTTCCTTCCACCTTTGGCATGAGTTGCCAAAGTTTGATCTTCATTGTCATTTAGTTTCTCCTCTCTCACCGCTATTCTTTCTTTCTCTTGCACACACTCTTCCCATAGTTGTCTAAACTGGTTCAGTTTCTTTGTAGCACATATGCCAGGAACAAATGGTTCCCAATCTCTGGGGAGACCATTCAGAGTGGTCATCACAACTTCAGCATCCTCTACCATGTCTCCAATAGCTTCTAGTTGTTCTTTTATCTGGGACACTCTGGAGAAGTATGAGTGCATGGACTCGGACTTCAAGATCTTCACTCCCTTGAGTTGATTTCTCAAGGTCATCTTCCTATTAATGTTATTTTCTTCAAACATGTTGGTCAGGGCAACGAAAATTTCTTTTGGAGTATACTTTGAAGACACTTGAGGGATCAAGTGATTTTTGATAGAATCAGCAATGATCCTCTTTGCCTTGACCATATTCTTCTTATGCCTTTCTTTGGCTTCATCTCCCTCTGGTTTTGTAAGTCCTTCCTTTATAAATCCTTCTAAGTCATGTTCTTCAAGAACTAGCATGACACTATACTTCCATGCCCTGAAGTTCTCAGCTCCTTCAAGCTTCTCATCAAGCTTGGTATTGTTTGTCATTTTGATAATATGAGAACCTCAAATGGAAATAGAATAGATTTGAGACTTACCAGAAAAGTTGTCCTTCTAAAAACTGCTTCTTCCTTAACCTAGGGTTTGTCAGAGAAACCCTAATTTTCCAACTTCGAAATTTTGGAAAACTGATTGGATGAGCGAATTCGCCTCCTGAAGGCGAGTTGAGTAAAGTACTCCTTCCAATTCTGTGAGCAGATGATCCAAAAACTTGATGCCCTAGTTCTACTGGGTTGCAGTGGGGGAACCAAAAATGAAAATTCTCAGAATTGAAATCTGCTTCGACAGAAAGATGCGCCCTAGTTAGGCGAGTTAGATGCACCCTCTTTTTTAGCTGATCTGTGGAGGGTGCTGTTGGAACAAGAAGCCCTAGTTTCTGCAATTGCGGATGCTGCACAATGTTTTCTTTCAGGCCTGCTCTAATACCATGTTAGTTTTTACTTGTTTAGCATAATAACATTAAACAATCTATCACTGAAAGAAATACAAGCACATCAATAACACAATAAGCACAACATTTCTCTCAAGGAAACCAAAAGGGAGAAAACCCCGGCAAAATCTTCCTCAATATAGAAATCACAAAGTACAAAGTTAAACCCCAAGACAAAATCAGCTTCTCCTCCACTTGTGCGAACTTCTCTCTCTCTCCTATGCAAACTCGTGAGAGTGAGTTGAGTGAATACAAATGAGACACTCCTCTATTTATATTCTTCCGTTGGGGAGACTTTCCCCAACTGGGTCGACTTCTCCTAACTAACTGGGCCGATCTATCAAATACATAATATAATAATCTTTTATGGGTTTTTCTAGGCCGACACAAGACCTAGGGTTTATATTGACTCTTTCAATGACTCTTACATTATTTAATTACATCAATGACATCTCTCAAAGGAGGAATAGAATATCTTCCGCAGTTACATTTCTTTAACATAATACAACCAGGTTACAATTCCATTTGGAGTACATTACAGTTTAGGGAGGACACCTTTGTTGGTGGGTTTTACTAATTCAATTGGGTTGGCAAACCTGATGATTGGATGTCTAGTGCAGGTTATGTTTTAGTGTTGGTTCGAGACCTGTCACTTGGGATTTTACAAAGCAAAGTGCCCTTGCTCTTTCTTCAGCGGAAGTACAATATCAAGCAGCAGTTCATGCAAGTCAAGAAGCAATGTGACTCCAACAGATCCTTTTAGGGTTTGGATTTTAGTAGTAGCATCCAACCACACTTTGGTGCAACAATCAAAGTGCCACTTAGGTCGCCAAATATCTAGATCAATATCAGTGCAGCAAACACATTGAGATACACATGCACTTCATCAGAAAGCTTCTTTAGAATTGTGTCTTCAAACTTTCAAAGTGCTCTATTGTCGAGCAGATGATCAAGTTGCAAACATTTTCACAAGTACCCTTTCAAAAGCCAAGTTTTCAAAGCTTCAAGCTATTTTAGGAGTTTAGGAATTTGTCATTAACAGGAGTGTCTGATTGACCAAGATATGTTTGCTGATTTAATCCTGAAAAAAATTTCTTATGTAATTCAACTCTGTGATTTGTCAAAACCCATAGATATTAAGATCTCAAGTAGATACGAAAAGTTCGTTTCATTTTTCTCCATCTTTGGCCACTTTGATATTCCTGACATACTTAATGTTCTCCAAATGTATGGCAATTTCCAAATGCTCCTTCAAATTCAATTTTCTCTTGTTTCAGTGCTAATCGTAACCTAGAAAACTGCAATGACTACAATTAAACAGTGATTACAAATCATAGAATTTCAGTGAGGAATCAGATATATTTAGCATCCACTGCATGGATTTACTTTCAACATATCATAAGGCCAAAGTCAAGCAAATGAGCGATAATTCTTTTCACCTTTCGCTCTTCACGAGCAGCATCAATCTCAAGATCATTTTCGTCTGTAGTCTGCAAGTGATGGGTATATCAATTAGCATAGCACTATCAGAACTAGGAATACCTTTAGTTTAAATTGAAATAACAAGGACCTCATCTTCACATACAAAAGAAAAATGAAAGCTTTAACTAAAGATAAATTACCAAAATTAGCTTCGGGAGAGGAATGTCTTCAAGATGACCCCAAACCCAATAACCATCATCATCACTGTCATATACTTTGTTGTCTGTGTCAAGTTCATCGACATTATCATCTTCCTCCCCTTTTTCATTGGGGTCTTTCTCTTCCTCATCCAAAACTGCTTGCTCAGATACATGTATCTGCCAGATCTGCAGTTGAAATAAAACTCAGCAACAATAGAACTGAAACGTGAAAGAATGTTAGAAATCTAGCTGAAACCAAACTACAAGCAAGAAATTGAAATAAATATAATAATTTATACACAGACAAACAACAAAGTTGCAGAGTTGCAAAGAGATAAGAGCTAGATAAGTGTATATTCAGCTGTGTTAGATTTCTGGGTTACTTCGAAAGTGTTTACACCATCTTTGATGGTCATTCATGAGATTTCAAGTACATGGTGTATGTTCAGCCCGTCGATGCTCCAATATGGATTGCGGCATGAGAGATGGTCTATGATGGATATACACAGTTGAGATAGCTTGCTCAATGAATGCATGACCTCAAGATGGTGTTGGCTTGGTGTTCTTCCCTTAAGTGTTGGAATCCTCTTCCTTGATTGGTGGACACCCTTCATCATGGCCACATGGAGGAACCACTTGCTTGGAGAGTGCCCTACTTGGGATGGTGAGCATTTTTCATCATGGAGAGGGCTTCCAGTCCTAGATAGTATTGTTAGTTTTTGAGTGGGTTAGCTCAGACAGGTACTTCTAGATTGGTGGTGTCTAGCATCTAGAAGTCTCTAAGCAACACTCTCTAGGTCAACACTTTATAAAGTGACTTTTATATTTGATGACTTAAGTGACTTTTGTAAATTTTGAGTGACTTAAGTGATTTAAGTCATCTTAACGAGAGATTAATCACAACCGTAGATCTAGTAAGGCCAAAATCTAATCTTCACCATTGAAATCCGGAGGTAGCTAAAGAGTCATTAATGAAATTATAAAAGAGACCTAAGGACAGTGGAGAGACACAGTGAATGAGAGAGTCCTTGAAGAGCTAAAGAGAAGAAATTTGGACAGCACGAATAGAAGACCACGAATTCCAAAGAGGGCGCAAATCTCAAGAAGGAAAAACGGCACAAATCCCAAAGATGTAAGAAGGGCACAAATTCCAAGGAGGGCATGGATCTCCAGGTTGGAATGTGACATGAATTCCAAGGAAAATTGCAGCAGCAGTAAAGGGAGACTGTACAGCAGGTACAGTGATCGTAAAGTATGGATTTGGCACAGTTTTCAAGGCAGCGGACAGTACAGCAGACTTTTGTGTCCGTACAGTCTACATGGGTGACCGTACAGCAGCTATACAGGGGCCATCCAGGCTGTACCTTGGCTGGGTATTTTCTGTGATTGCTCGGCACGATTTTCAACGTGGTTTCAGGTGCATTTAATGCTGATATTATCTGCTGTAATTTCAGAAATTATCTGTGAGCATTTAATTCAAGAAATCATTCATTGACTGGTTTTCCCTTCAGGGTTTTTCCAAGGGCATTGCCCAGAAATTAATGTGTCAAATGAATGTGATGACTGTATTTCTGCTATGCATTTTTCCAGTTTATAACACAATGTATTTCTGCTCATAAATTTCAGATTTGAATGCTCATAGAATTCTGTGCTTTAATATGTGGTTAATTAATTTATTGAAGATAGAAATCAAATTTGAGTTCTCGAGAAAATTCAACATGGTATCTAAGCTGGGACTCTGAGAAAGGGCACAGTTTTTTTTGGCACAGGGATTTTCGGGGATTGCAGGGGTTTGGCTTGGAAAAAGGAAGGGAAAAGTATTGTTGGTTGGTCAAGTGAAGTATGTCTTTGACATTTGGCTTGCGGTATGAGGATAGGTTGGAGGGTGCATCAAATTTCATTCCATAAAAGGAGTGGATCACTTTGTTGTTGGAGGAATTTGAGTTATGGCACATAACTGAGAAAGTTGTCTCCATTCCTACTGATGTTGATCCCTTGGTTGAATATAATAAGAAGAATGTGAAGGCAAAACATATTCTTCCTGATGCAATGAAAGACCACATTATGCCTCATGTGACCGGTAAAAAGAACGTCTTTGATATTTGGGCAGCTTTGACAAAGCTCTACCAAAGCAATAATCAAAACGGAAAATGGTTTTGAGAGAGAAACTGAGAGATACTAAGATGACCAAGACTGACAATGTTACATCATACCTTACCAGGATTTCACAAGTACGTGATGAGTTGGGTGTTGTTTGTGAGACAGTGAATGATGCAGAGTTGGTTAAAACTGCCTTGAATGGTTTCTCAAAACCATGGAAAGACTTTCTGTGTGCGATTGTTGCCAGAGAGAACATGCCTACATGGACCAGATTTTGGGACAATTTCATACAAGAGGAGTTGAGAGTTAGCTCCAGCCACATAGGCCAACAGCATGGGGATGATGAGAAGAATGTTGCTATTCATACAGGGAAGAAGAGCAAAGAAGAAGGAAAGTAGAAGGACATGAGCAAAGTGAAATGCTTTGCATGTCACAAGACTGGCCACTATGCGAGTCCAAACAAACGAAGAAGGGAAAGAATGAGACACATACAGTAGCATCAACTAAGATTGAGGACTTTGTTGAGAAGATTGAGAAGGAATTTTCTATGGTCTCTTGTCTTTCAGCCAATCGTAGTTTAGGGTTTGAGGACAATAGAGCATGGGTTGTGGATAGTCATTCATTTCGCCATATGACCAGAATGAGGTTGATGTTCCATAGTGTTTCAGAGACAAACTCAGATTGCTATGTTGATAGTGGAGTTGGCACCATGCATGCAGTGAAAGGAGTTGGATGTGTGAAATTCCAGCTAGAGTCAGGAGGATCTCTTGAGGTGGCTGAGGTGTTAATACCAGAGCTGAAGATTAATTTTCCCTCAGCTCTGGAGGTGGCTGAGGTGTTAAAACCAGAGCTGAAGATTGATTTTCCCTCAGTATCATTTTTGGAGGATGAGGGATATAGCGTGGTGTTCCAGCATGGACACTTACTTATATATCCAGACGGAGCTACCCTGGACATAGCAGGAGTTTTTGGTGTCAGACAGGGGAGATTGTGCAAGTTTATGGGACAGCCTGTGATTGGATCCAAGGGGATCTTGGATTCAAGCTCCGTGCCAGTATATGTGACAGACACTTGTGAGGGGAAGTTACTAACCTGTATAGAGGGGAAGATTACAATGGAATTCATTTATTTGAAAAGCTAAGGATTCAAATTGAGAAAAGAGCTGCAGATTGATATTTCTCAAGAGATGCAGGGATAATCACGTCCTCCCAATCTTCGTAGTCATTAACCATCGAATTCAAAGCAGGTGGAACTCTAGGGCTTTCAATAATTTAGGTTTGGTAGTGATACACAGAGAAACAAGGAGGACCCAAGCCACCTTAGACAGCCTGTCTCATAAAACGTTTTTTTGCACCTGAAACTAGCAAGGAATATACATGGAGATCTCTGGTCCGCTATGTCACAAGGTTCAGTTTCAAGTTCAGGTTCAACAAGGATAAAGTTCGATTCAAATTCGAATTTTTCTATGAAGTTTGAATAAGTTTTGACATTAAGTTTGAATATATTCATATTTTCGAAATATAAAATACTAACATATCAACTATACTTTTATATTTTATATATAATAAATAACATATTATACATTTAAATATAATAGTTTATACCTATATAATTAATGTATAGCATATAAAAGACAATTAATAAAAATATATAGCATATGAATTTAATATATACTACCTATAAAATAAATTATACATATCACCTATCCTACATGCTATAAGGCAATCTGTTAAAAAAACATTTTACAATCTAACAATCACATTTTCAAATTAAAACACCGTCAGTCACCAGACACCTACCATCACAGTGGCACGAACAAAAGCTAAAACACTGTCAAGAGTTACAACATACCCACTGGCACAGTGGCACGAACAAAGAAATTCTCGATGTTGCACCAACGATTGTTCTGGAATCTGACACAATACTCATCTTTCATTGTTTATTTAGGCAGTTGATATATTCAACAGTGGGATCTCCACAACTTTACAAGCATTATTCTTCCCAGGAAAATGAATTAAATATCCCTGGAATTTTGTCGACACGGACAAAAATACTCACAGGCACAGTGGCACACCAACCCAGCATACTCATTGACGTAGATGGAAAGGAATACTTGCAAGTCGCTAGGACACACCAACTTCAGTCTACCAGTGTTGTTAATGAAAAAATGATGTTGTTTTCTCTTTCACAACCCTCAATTTCCATGCTTGGAATTTGGATTTATAGAATTCCACACAAATTGGGATTTATTGCCTAGTTTCTAATTGTATATATACTGACCTGCGTAGCTTTCTCCACATCCACAGCTACCATTAAGTTTCACCCTTCAAAACCACACTGTACGATAATACGATTAACTATTAACGAATTCCATTACCGAACTGAAACGAATTCAAGTTTTTTGAGATTCACCAAATTTCGAATTTCAAGGTTCGAATTCAGCGAACCTTGTGACTTAGCTGGTTTGTAATTAATGCAGGCATGGCTTTAAAAGCAGAAAAGGAGGGACATATTGCTAAAGAAAGACAAAACGACAAATCCAATAGGTTAATGAGGAAGCACGGAGCCAATAAGATGGATAATGACTTCAAAAAAGTAGTTAACCTGTCCAATAATGAGTTGAGAGATGCTGAAGCAAGCGTTTTGAAGAGAGGCCTAGGCTTTGCAATAGCACCAAAAACTAATTCCATCTGAAGTATAATTGTAGAGAAGAAAGCATTCAAACGTTTGACAACAAGGAGAAAGAAGTGATAAGACAGGATTGTGCAAGAATACTAAGAATGTAAAGACCACCAAGAAGCAGCTTAAGTAAGAAGAGCAAGAAGCACTCAAGAACCTAGGGAATAACAACAACATTGTCATGTTGAAGACTGATAAAGGTGGAGCCATTGTGGTTATGAACCACACAGATTACATAACGAAGATGTTAGAGCACCTCAATATGAGTGGCAGCTACAAGAAGTTGAATGGTAATATAATGAAGGAACAATTGATGCCAGGTTGCGAGATCACACCAAGAATTTAGGGATTCCCAAAGATCCATAAAGAAGGTGCACCATAAGTCCTATCATCACACAACCGGATCCCCGACATATGAGCCGGCTAAGTATGTGTCGAAACTGCTAAGACCCTTAGTGAGAAACACTGACTCATTCATAAAAGATTCTAATGATTTTGTAGAACTCGTAAAAAAAGAAAGGGTGGAACCTAAAGACATCCTCATCGGCTCTGATGTGGTTTCACTATTTACAAAGATTCCTTTGGATGAGGCCGTGTAGGTTGTTAAGGATGTCATAGACCTAGAGACAACTAGATTGGCAGAAGTATGCGTCCACTCAATGTTCTTTAGCTTTCAAGGAGAATTTTAAGAGCAAAATATAGATGTAGCTATGGGATCTCCTCTCTCACCCATAGTTGCCAACCTTTTCATGGAGCAATTTGAAAAAAGAGCCATTGACTTGTACCCCCTGAAACCGACAAGATGGAAGAGATATGTGGATGACACCAATGTGAAATGGCCCCATGGCAATGAAGAGCTTAACAAGCTTTTTGAGGACATTAACAATCAATCCGATGACATCAAGTTCACCATGGAAGTAGAGGAGAAAGGGTGCATACCATTCCTCGATGTGTCGGTTACTAGAAAGCATGATGGGATGCTAGGTCATGAGGTATTCACAAAGAAAACACACACCGAGAGTTATCTTAATGTTGACTCACATTGCCACCCTTCTCAAAAGTTCGCGGTCTTTAATATGTTGGCTACTCGAGCAATTAGAATATTAGATGAAGAGCACCTTAAGCAAGAAAAATACCACCTCACTGAAGTCTTTAAGAGCATCGGCTACAAGAATAGTGACAATAGAAAGGATATGGAAAGAGCAAAAGGTGGCTCCCCCTCTCGTAACAATCCTCCCGCAACTATGAAAGCATACCTTCCTTACATCCAAGGGGTTATAGTTAGAATCACTAAGGTCTTAAGAAAGAAGGAAATCGCAACTACAAAACAAGCCTATCGAAACCATCAATCAATATATGAAGTATGCTAAAGACACCATTGATCAACATCAATACAAGGGTGTCTATAAGGTTGCATGCTCTTGCGGGAAATGCTATATTGGAGAAACAGGATGCTCATTTCAGGCGAGGATTAAAGAACATAGTGTAGACATCCTAAATGAGAGAGCCCACACATAAGACTTAGATGAACAAGCTCGTAAAACTAAACACCACATGCGCTTGGTATTGGAACACCCAATTAAAAGATAAATGTGAATGTTCATTTTTTTCATTAAGATAGTACACATATTAATACAGTGATGTGACCCTTGGTTTCATATTCCAAGTGGTCTCTTGGACTCCCAATGACGCTTCCTATTCACTGTGACTTCATATTGTTTTCACTTGAATAGACAAAATACCATAACCCTTAACGGATTAGGCTTCCAACATTCCCCTCCTTAATCTGAAGGGGTGTATCTGAGTCCAAGAATCTTCTAAAAGAGAGTTGGAAAGCCCAAAAGCAAAAGTAGCTCCCACAAAAAGAAGTTCAACAAGAAAAGACATCATGCTCACACTGCAGAGGATGATGAACTTCCAAGGAAGAAAACCAGAGAAGGCAGTGAAGCTTCTTCAAGTGATGAAGAGTATGTTCCGATTTAAGCTCTCACAGGGACTCTTACACATGGAAGCAATGATTGGCTTGTAGATAGCGGGGCTTCCAAGCATATGACAGAATTTAAAGAATCCTTTGTGAACCTATTTGAACATGAGTCACCCAAAAAGGTGAAACTTGGGGATGATCACCAGTACCCCATAAAAGGAAGTGGTGAAGCCTCTTACAGACTCTGGGAAGTCTTTGAAGATGAAAGATGTCCTATATGTTCCAGGACTCAAGAAGAACCTTCTCTCCATATCTGCATTGGATGCAAAAGGTATGAGGGTTGCATTTGTTGATGGCCAAGTCCTAATGTGGCCAAAGGGAAAGACTATAGACGATGCAGTTGTGATTGGAGAGCAAGAGGGAGGTTTGTACAAATTGAAGGGCCAACCTGAACAAGCTTTCGTCCATGACTCAATGGAGCCAAGTGAACTATGGCATAGGAGGCTTGCACATGTGCACTATAGAGCACTACCACTTGCTAGCAAAGCAGTTGAAGGTCTTCCAGAAATCCAAGCAAAGCATGAAGGCGTTTGCAAAGGATGTGCGAAAAGAAAGAACATAAAGAAGACATTTCCAAGTAGCGAGAGCAAGGCAAAAGGAATCTTGGAAATCATCCACTCCAATGTATGCGACCCGATGTCATCCAATTCATTGAATGGGTATGTATATTATGTTTCATTCATTGATGATTTTTCTAGGAAAACATGGATATATTTCTTGAAGAACAAAGATGAAGTATTCAGCAAGTTCAAGGAATTCAAAGCCTTGATTGAGAACCACACAGAGAAGAAAATCAAGACCTTTCGATCAAATAATGGCGAAGAGTTCACATCAGAAGATTTCAAGAAATTATGCAGAGATTCAGACATTAAGAGGGAGTTGACTACTCCATACAATCCACAGCAGAATGGCGTTGCAGAAAGGAAGAATAGAACAATCATGGAAGCAACAAGAGCGATGTTTCACAGCCAAGATCTTCCAATGCATCTATGGGCAGAAGCTGCAAGGACAGCGGTGTATGTACAGAATCCTACACCACATAGAGTACTTGACAACAAGACACCAAAAGAATCTTTCTCCGACGAGAAACCAGAAGTCAGCCATCTCAAGATATTTGGCTGCCCCGTGTACATACATATTCCGAAGGAGAAGAGGACAAAGCTAGATCCTTCAGGAAAGAAGGGCATATTTGTGGGATATAGTGAAAGCTCGAAGGCTTATCGGATATACTTTCCAGGGCTCAAGAAGATCGATATCAGCATGGACATGACATTTGACGAAGATTCAGCTTACAACAAATCCAGAAAGCTACCTGTTGAAGACATAGAAGAACCAGAAGCACCCAGGATCCAAGATACAACAATGAATGAAGCAACCCCAAAAGAATATGAAGAACGCGAGATGGAAGACCCACAGGAACCTATAGATCCACCCCATGAGAGGAATTCGCACAAGAGGAAACCAACATGGGTACGAGAAGCAATTCAAGATGCAGAGAGATATGGCGCTCCAGAAGGAATGCACAGAGAAAGCAAGAGACTGAGGCCATACTCCAGTTATGTAGCCCTGTTGTGCGACATCATTGACAAGGAACCTGCCAACTATGAAGAAGCGGCAGAAAGGAAGGAATGGAAGGATGCCATGATCGAGGAGTACCAGTCGATCATGAAGAATGATGTTTAGGATGTGGTCCCGAGACCAGTAGGGAAGTCTGTTGTGACTTCCAAGTGGATCTACAACATCAAGCATGCTGCAGATGGCAGCATATAGAAATACAAGGCAAGGTTCGTGGCACATGGCTTCTCCCAAAAGGAAGGGATAGATTGTGAGGAGACATTTGCACCTGTAGCCAGATACACTTCCATCAGATCAGTACTTGCTTTGGATGCAGTGATGAAATGGAAGGTACACCAGATGGATGTCAAGACAGCTTTCTTGAATGGTGTAGTGGAAGATGAAGAGTATGTGGAGCAGCCACTTGGATTTGAGACACATCACAGGGAGACTCATGTGTGCAAATTGAAGAAGGCATTCTATGGATTAAAACAGGCACCCAAGACATGGTACGGCAGAATTGACAGCTTCCTGACTAGTTTGGGCATAACCAAGAGTAAAGTGGATTCCAACCTTTACTACAAGGTTGAGGAAGGGAACCCAGTGATACTTCTACTTTATGTAGATAACCTGTTTGTGACAGGTGAGGATGGGCTTATTGTGGACACAAAGAGGAAGCTTGTTGTCGAGTTCGAGATGAAGGACTTGGGTATGATGCACTATTTTCTAGGTATGGAGGTGTGGCAGAGTGCGGATGGAATCTTCCTTGGACAAGGGAAGTATGCATTAGAGATCCTGAAGAGGTTCGGGATGATGGATTGCAAGGCCATGGCCACACCTATGGCATTGAACCTAAAGCTAATGAGTGATGCTTCATCAGAGTCGGTTGATGCCACGATGTATCGTCAGATGATTGGATCTTTGATGTACCTGACGAATACGAGACCAGACATTTGCTTTGCTATGAACACATTGAGCCAATACCTAACAGATCCGAGACATGTTCACTTGATTGCTGCAAAGCATATTTTGAGGTACCTGAAGGGTACGGTTGATTATGGGATCAAGTATGATGCGAATCAGAAGATTAACCTGGACGGTTATGTTGATTCGGATTGGGCAAGCAATGTCGTTGATAGGAAGAGCACTTTGGGGTGCTGCTTCAGTATGGGATCAGGTGTGATCTCTTGGTATAGAAGGAAGCAGTTCTGCATGGCACTGAGTACAGCCGAAGCAGAGTATGTCACAGCTTGTTCGGCTAGTTGTGAGGCAGTATGGCTTAGGAAGCTACTGTCTGATTTGTTTGATCTCCAGTTGGATGCGACTTGTATATTTTGTGACAACCAGAGTTGTGTGAAGTTGTCTGAGAACCCAATGTTCCATGAGAAGTCGAAGCACATTGAGATCAAGTATCACTATATCAGGGATATGGTGCAGAGAGGAGCAGTGAAGCTCCAGTATGTTGCGACGGACGAGCAGATAGCCGATGTGTTGACCAAGCTGCTAGCCAGAGTGAAGTTCGAGTACTTCAGAGAGAAGCTTGGTGTACTTCAGATCGAGGTTCCTTCAAAGGGGAAGTGATGAGTCTGGAAGACGCAGATGCACATGAGCCATTCTCACATGGTGGTAGGTGTGTCCTCCCATAGTGTAGATGTAAAGGCTGGAGCCTTTCCCGAATGGTGGTAGGTTTGTCCTCCCATGTAGGTTGACGTAAGTGTTGTGTGATGTGCATCTGGTTTGTGCTCCGTTGACACTAAGATGATCTGGACGTGATGAGGCGACAGTAGGGTACAAAGGTTTTTGCATAGGCAATATAATCAGTCCTGGGATATACACAGGTTTTTGCAAAGGCAATATAATCAGTCCTGGGATGCACACAGGTTTTTGCAGAGGCAATATAATCAGTCCTGGGATGTGCACAGGTTGTTGCAGAGGCAATATAATCAGTCTTGGGATGCACACTGGTTTTTGCGGAGGCAATATAATCAGTCCTGGGATGTGCACAAGTTTTTGCAAGAGGCAATATAATCAGTCCTGGGATGTACACAGGTTTTTGCATAAGCAATATAATCAGTCCTGGGATGTACACAGGTTTTTGCAAAGGCAATATAATCAGTCATGGGATGTGCACAGGTTTTTGTAGAGGCAATATAATCAGTCCTGGGATGCACAGAGGTTTTTGCAGAGGCAATATAATCAGTCCTGGGATGTGCACAGGTTTTTGTAAGAGGCAATATAATCAGTCCTAGGATGTACACAGGTTTTTGCAGAGGCAATATAATCAGTCCTGGGATGTACACAGGTTTTTGCAGAGGCAATATAATCAGTCCTGGGATGTGCACAGGTTTTTGCAGAGGCAATATAATAAGTCTTGGGTTGTACCTACTTGATGGCTTGCTCGCAGAGATAATGAAGACCTACATGGAGGCTAGGCCTACATCCAGCATGAAAAAGGGTTGGCTCTGTAGAACTTCCTATGACGAAAAGAACTGAGAGATAGCACCAATTGATGGTCGAGATGACGAGGATTGAAGCAGCAGTGACGACAACAATCCAGTGTTGATGATGATGTTCCAGCATTGTTGATCCAGCAACGAAGACTTGTGTTAATGGTTGTGTCAAGAGAATGCCTTCCTAGTTAAGAGGGAGTGTTAATGTAATTATACCTTCGGAAGATATTCACTTGTATATTTTATGTTGTATTTGTATTTTACCGACAGAGATGTTTATTCCTCCGGTCGGGAAATTCATTATTGTATTTGGGTCATGTAAAGTCATTGAGGTTAACCCTCCATTGTAAGTTGGGGCATTAGACCACAGAGTTAAGTTGTCAATGGGTTATTAGACTCTCCTAGAGAAGTCGACCCAGTCAAGTACAACTAGGGGCCGACCTAGTTGGGGTAAAGATCAAGTGAAAGTTAAAGTATAAATAGAGAGGGTGCCTCTCTCATTTGGATCATTCACTCACTCACTCACTTCGCATTAGTGAGAAGAAGGACAAGTTCACACAAGTGGAGAAGAGAGAAGCTGCTGAAGACCTTTTCTATTTTTTGGGTTTTACTTTTGTGACATTGTATTGGTGATCATTCTATCTCTGAGGAAGTTGCAGGGTTTTCTCCTTTATGGTTTCCCCGAGGAAAATCTTTGTGTCTCTTGTGTTTATGCTGTGCTTGTTATTCTCTCAGTAAGATCCTAGATAACTATTGATTAAATTATGAAAAACTAACAAATTTTAACATTGCTACATCTTCCATCTATAACTAAATAAACGATCAATCTAATTGGGAACCCCTCTAGGCTTAGGTTTAAAGACAAAGCATGAAGTGAGAGGTTGTGAGTTGAGGTGACAGTAACAAACAACATTTGTTGCCACCTAGGTTGTGCTAGTGGGTTCGGATCTTTTCTACTTACGTACAAATTGGGCGGTAAAACATTCCAAGAATCAAAATTGAGGGTATTACACAACAATATTATAATATATAGCATTATAATGCATTACTGATCAAAAATATAAAAAAGTATGGATTTTTTAAATTCAAGGCTACCTGATAACCATAGCCCAATCAAATAATACCTACAAATATTTCCCTATGTATATATACTTCTACAACAGTAATTACTAATGCTAATTCCACTACCATCTTTCATACCCATTATAAGCAAGCACAGCAATACAATAGCTATAGAACATTTATGCTCTAGTAGCTATTTATGAAAGAGATCATAAATAAAATTGATCTAGCATAAAACATGCTTCACATAACATTGTCCTCAGTGGTGTTATCAATCTCACTCAGGTCAACTCAACAACCAAGTCTAACCAGGTTTTGGCTCAAAACAGTAAGAACCAATTGCTGACTCGGTCGGTGGGTCAACCATTTATTGGTCTAACTAGTCAAGTCAACCTCTAACTTGGCTGAATCTCAGCAAAACTGGTGACTTGGATGAATAAGCCTTGAGTCAGCCAACGCGATCATGCTGACTCGGTGGCCCATCAACAGGTCCAGTGAACCAAAAATCACAATTAAAAGGAAACAAAATTAAAAATTATCAGGACCCCTAAGGCCCCAATGTAAATTTTTCTGAGTTTTCTGCTTGCTGGTTTATGTCAACAATTCAGTGATTTTCATTTACAGCCGGTTTTGCATAGGCTGCAAACTACTTATGAAATTTTCTGAGACAATTAAACACACTGAAAATTCATTCTAACAGACAGAGAATAAATTTAAACATGCACACCATAAAAGATAGAGACTCAGAATTTTCGGCAACTATGCCCTGGAAAAACCCCCACGGGGAAAACCAGTAAGAGAGAGAGAGAGATTCTTATTTCTTCAGTAAATCTTAGTACATAAATTTTACTTATCTCCACCATGAAATTTCACCCAGCAAATTATCTCGAAATCTGTGCCAAACTGCAATCTCGATTTCTGTGCATGAGTGCCTTGATTTCTGTGCAGAAAGTACAGAGTCCGTACAGTACAGTTATCCTCGAAATCTGTGCAGAAAATCTCGATTTCTGTGCTCTCAAACGGCCTCGAAAACTGTGCAGCAAATCTCGGTTTCTGAGCCCAAACTACCACCTCGAAAATTGTGTAACAGTCCTCAGGTTTTGTGCCCAGATTGTCCTCGGGGTGTGTGCTGCTGTCTAGGAAACCGTGCCCAGAAAATACCTCAGGATTTGTGCTGCTGTTTCACCTTGAAAACCGTGCCAACAAACTGCTGCAATAAACACCTCGATTTCTGTGCTGTACGAACAGCATTAAATGCCAATGTACAGTGTCTCGATTTCTGTGCTTAACTCCCACTTCCTCGGGATGTGTGCCCACTGAAGAAACACCTGCTGTTATGAATCCGTACGGTGCAATAAATGCTCCACAAAAATTCCTTGGAATGCGTGCCAGCTGAACCCTGCATTAATGGCTCCTAGGAATTTGTGCCCTCAGTCTCTTGCTCTCTCTAGCTCTCTTTTTCTTCACTCTCATCTCAAGAATGAATCAAAATGCCTCCCTCCTGCCTTTTTGATCAAACCCTAGGGTTTCCTAAATCTAGTGGTTGAGATTGATTTAGATCAATGGACGAAATTAAATGCTCCATTTATTTCTCATAAATAAATAATTTCACTCACCCACTTAAATTTATGAAAAAGTGACTTTGATGTTATAAAGTCTCATTAAGTGCAATTAATGTGAGGGTCACCTTTTCCCCCCCTCTAAGTGACATTAGGCAAATGTCACTTGGGGAACACTTCCCTAGGTACAAAAACTAACACCCAAAACCCTAATCCCCGCCTTTATAAACAAACCCCCCCCCTTCTTTCCCCATTCATTATTCATGGCGACTTTTAGAAGTATTTAGTGCTCAAGATTTCATCACTTGCCTCACAAGGACAGAATCACATTTCTATTTATAGATTTTTTTATTGTTTAAGGCAAATCCCCATAGCTCCAAGGAAACAGAAGAACTCCACATGGAAGCATTGCAAAATTATATCCACGGGGAGATATAATCAATGGGTGTATACATATAGGCTGAAAAGCCATTTACGGCATATTTCTGGGAATGTTATACGCTCCCCAATGGTGCCAACTGATTTAAAACATCAAATGGCAGCTATTATTGAGTTCATTCAGCAAGAGAAAGAAACTTCAGATTCCTAGACTCAGTTGAGGCAGTCTAATGAGTTAGACATCAGAGTAAATGCTATAAAACAGGTTTGACCTGGTCTTATCTCTAGGGATCTCAACATTTACTCATTAGATTATGGTTTTATAATTTCTGGACTATGGAGACCATTTAGATTCTAGAACCCCTAAATACTCTGCTTATGTAAACTATCTCGGAACATTGATTTAATGTATATCAGAAATTATAGATATATATCTCAATGTAACTTTGCATATTTGCACCCTTACATGCAATATAAATCAGCAAATTTACATATCTGGTGTCTAATTGTTTGTGTATACAATGATAAAGAGGAATAGATATTTTTTTAATGAAGTTTTGAATATTTTTTATATTTTTTATTTGGTCAAGTCAAAGGCTGAGAATAAGCTGAGTTGTAATTTTGGCCCATGCCAAGTCCAATTCTGATAATATTGGTCCTCAGAATTAACTTTGCAATCTTATGGCAACAGATATCATGCCAATAACTTCTTTAGATGTAATCTGTAAAAGATCAAACAAAAAAAACATTTTGTTCTTCTTGAGAAAATTTAAATTGGCCCAACTTCAAACTCTTGCATAGCACCTCATAGAAAGGTTTTGCAATTGGCTAATGCAAGTGGTCTCTTGCTCATTGCAAATGTATCCCAGACACTCAACTTCTACCGTGTATGACTACTAGGAACAAAAAATGTCGAAAGATTACAGAGCAATTGCCAAACATCTCTGCTAACTGAAAACAATAATAAAAATAACAATTAGACATAAGACCATGTTCACTCCTAGCAATTGCCAAAGTAAATACCTACTGTGTACACAACAGCCATAGCTAGAGGTTTTTGAAAAAAATACCTTCATAGAGTAAGGATGATCTATTAACAAAGGCTGATCTTCGGGTTTTTTATCTGGTCTCCTTCTTGGATAATAGGGTCTCCTAGTCTCTCGCTGCATATAGAAGAAAATAACTAAAGTTAGCCAGCAGTAAAGAAAAATAACGTTTCAGCTTATATTTGTTTGTCTGTCTTGAATATTCTTTATGGTTGAAGCACAAAATATCAGTATATGCAACATGATTTACGATATGGAAGTGAGGATGAACACCCCTACCTGCAGAATCCTAACAACAAAAAAGTCATAGAGGTGCTCTATGGCATGCAATGAAAAATAATAATTTAGTAAAGTGAATGAGACAAAAAGCATACAAGGAAATGAGTTATAGCTATGTTATGTGCGAAAATTTCCCTTTACTCCAATTAATGCAAATACAGAAATTTCACCTCTACCTTGAGGTTCCCTGGATCTATTTCCTGTGAGCTTTCAGAAGTAGGGCTGTATCTGAAATATTAATTACACTTCCGTCTAACAAATACACTAACCAGCCCAAGAAAATAAATACTGAACAAATGAGCTTCAAGGGAACAATGTTTCCAGCCCTTATGGCACAATTCTCAACACAAACCAGATCTGAAAATTACTTATTACAGCAAATTTATTAAACCCATAAATCTGTCCATTTAGCTTTGAAAAAGTTTGTCAAATCACTAAACAAAATCTGTTCAATGTTATGTCAAACCAATATGCATAACCAACACTAGAAACTACTTGGTCATCATGAGAACATAAGCTGAAAATCAGATCTGCAAGTACATAATATTTGAACAGCAAGGAACACTTCATATATACATAAAATAAAGTTACATGTACATATCCACAGATTAATACAAACTAGTACATGTCATGCTCTCCAAATCCTAGCTAGGACATCCACCTTAAATAGCAAATCCTAGCCACCAACTCCTCCTAACTAGGAATCACTCCCAAGCAAAGCTAGCCATTCCACCAAAGATCCACAACAAGCAAGTATAAGCACCAGCCAGTCCTCCTTGGCACCTACACTGGCATTCCACAAGTGTACAAGAGAAAACAAAACCCTACTCTTCTTCTCTCACAAGAACCACAAGAACAAGTGCTACCTTTGTTCCTCTAGGGTTTCTCCCAAACCCTAGCTTCCCTTGTCTTCTTAGGGAAAACCCCAACCCTAGTCTTCATGAATCAACTCAAGAATCCTGGCACTCCAGAAAAAGAGAGAAAAGCACATCAAAGAAGAGTACAAGTGGAAGAGATTAAGTTCACTATAGCTCTCACATCTCTAATAGATTGAAGTGATTGATATGATTGAATGAAATGACTCTCCTCCTTTTATTCATATGAGGTGAGGGAAGCCAACAATAACAAAAAGCATAATTTCCACAAAAAGCAACCTAACTAATCACAAGATAGGTCCACATGTGAAGCACTCCAACTCTAGGTGGTACATGTCAAGTTCGAAGGCATACACGTCCATCAAGCAAGGGTCCCAAGGAGAGTGCTCCACAAAAGTGTCCAACACTCCCTCCTAATCCATGTGTACCTCTAGGTCCACCACACCTACATGAACACTACTCGATCCAAGCACCCTCAAGTTAAGCAAAACACTCCATGCAAGCAACCGATCGTCCCCATGCTATCGAGGGCTCAAAACCCTCTTCCTAGATGCCCAACTCTCCTCCTCGTCCTCCCAAGTAAAACCAAGCCCTCCATGTGCACACCTCATCAAGAATGTCACTAAGACACATAAGCCTCCAACCTCCTAAGGAAGTGCACCACATAAGCATCAAGTCAAGTTGTAGCAATCCATGAGTAAGCTATCTCCAATTTGTATGTCCATCTCAATGCAACCACGGGTAGCAACACACCATTCACCCCACATCATATGAAGCACCTTTAGGCATGGTGTATACACTTTCAAAGTAAACCCTAAAGATAACACACCATCTTTATGTGGAAATTGTTTTCACAAACACCAATCTCCTCGGAGCCACCATAAAAAGGTGATAAAAAGAATCATCACCAAACCCTAGAGGTAGCCTTGAGGTCAAATCGCTAGCATGGTATATCATGGTGTTTGAAATCAAATACCCACCATTTAGTACCGCCATTATCTAGGTATCAATTCCCACACGAAAAATAGTTCACAACCATATATATCACCCAACAAAATTTGAAGTTACCAAAAGTAGGAGCCAAATAGCACATAAATCGGGGGGAGGATTGAAAAATTAATGAAATCATTAAAAGAGAAGCCAATAATAGAAGGTCACATCCTTCCAAATATCCATGATTACACCCTTGGTTTAAAAAAAGAAAGGTTAATGCTATTCATCAAGCATAAAGAAGTTCAAGTATCAAGAAGTGAGATAATAAGTGCATGGTACTTTTTTAGAACAAAAATGATATAAGGGTAATTAGGTTATTTAAGAATCATTTGAAAAACCAACATAACAAGGATCATATTCGAGGAAGAAAAAAGAAAAAGGGGATAATAAAAAGAAAATCTTTAATTATTGATAAGCAAAAGCATCACTTAAAAGGTATATTTGAAATCTAATTTGAAATAAAATAAAGGGTATTTTGTAGTTTGGTTATCCAATTTCAGATTGGAGAAGTAGGTCCCACGTAATTCCTACACCCATTTCATATAAAAGTATTCATTAAAGAAAAATACACATATAGCAATCATGAAGTACTTACAACGTGAATTCGAATATTGCCAAGAGAACGATAAAAAATTACAATTTGAGAATGACAAGGAGAAATTTTTTAAGTGCTTAGCAGAGGAAGACAATTCTTGCTTGAAAATTCTTAATAAGGAGTTGATCACATAGATCAAGGAATTAAAAGTTGATAATCAATTCAATAAGAAATTATAACAATAAAATCAAGATCTCAAGAAGAAATTCGACAAGAAATTACTAGAAAAAGATGACGAATTTTCCACCTAAAAGATCATAGTCAAAAACTACTTGCACAAATCAAGAAGTCAAAGGATAAGAAACAGTGCCTTCGGAAGTTAGAACAAGAGAAACAAGATCTCGAGAAGAAATTATCAAAAAAAGCCAAAGAAAGTTCTTGTCTAAGGAACCTTAACAAGAGGTTGCTTGAACAAATTAAAATGTTAAAAGATGAAAAGCTAGAGAATCAAGATAATAAAAATGAAGTCAACCAATCAAAAAAACAAAAAAGAACATTCACGCCTAAGGGTTCATAAAAGCTACTTGTTACCACCCAGTTTGCACAAGGATGATTGCAAGGATAGAAGATGACAAAGAACTAGGGGACTTGCAGTTCCAAGGCTTATCTTAAGCACTCTTCTTCTTATCGTTCTTCTTCTTCTTTGCCTATGGTCAAAAGATGATGTAAAATGACATGACATCTATATTACATGTGTAAAAGGGCTAGCCCAACTATGACACTTATACTAAATGGTGCTCGAGTGGTTTTTTTACTTAGATAAATATAGATCCTTGTGATCTATATTCTCGTAGATTTTTCCCTCAGTCACGCTTCCAAAGCCTTTAGTATTCTTAGTATATGTGCCATAGGTTGATGTTCTTAGGCTTAAGTCCTTTTGTCCTGCATTACCAGTGTCGCCATGTTTTTCATGTTTTAGATGTCAATTTAGGTCCATTGGGGAGTTAAATGTCGTAAATTTGTATTATTTGGTTAAAGGGGGTACCAAACACTTAATCAACCCCTTTAGCCCCCTTCATGAAACCTAGAGCACCTCTCTGGGACAAAATCCCATGATTTATGTGCCTTAAAGACCAATTTCGAGATTTTAAGAGTTAGATTAAAAGGAATATTTCTTTTAGAGTGGGCACACTCTTTTCTCGCTTAGTCAACTGCAGAGATGTTGCATGTGAGTGGAGTTTGCTCTAGTCCACTCCTTTTGTCCCCTAGTTCACTCTAGAGGTGGCACATGGGCACCTACTCAGCTCCAGTTCACTACAGTGGTGTCCCTCTCTCTTCGGGTTCACTCTAGAGGTGGCATTTTGAGTCCTAGTTCTTTCCAGAGATGGCGCATGGACCACTACTCAACTACCTCTAATCAATTCTAGAAATCACTACAGCAATATCTTTTAATTATATGAATTGTTTAAGGCCATTCTAGCATCTTAGAATTTAGATTTTTTATGTTATAATTTTCTGCACTTATTTTTGGGGTAAAAATCTGAATTTTTATTAGTTTTCTTGCTTATTTCCTAGCTGGAAAATCATTGGAACAGAAAGCTCTAATTTCTGGAAAATCTACTTTGGATAATAATCACTTTTCACTAGTTAAAACACCTTTAATTGTTTGCTAAAGAAACTCACTTAAATTCTGGAATTTTCTGAGTTTTATTCTTACATTGTGCACCATATAACAGCAAGATAACTTAGTCATTTTATTTGGCAAATGCTGGTTAATAATCACTTATTTCTAGACACACTGATTAAATATTTTCACTCCTAATTCTTGAAATGTCTAATGGTTTAATTTTAAGTGTTGTATCTCATAATCATTTACTAAGAATTCTGGAATTTTATTTGTGCAAGCTTTATTTCACTATCATTCATTTTGCACAAGCTCTTGATGTTGCTTTAATTTTTATGAATCATGGATAAATGAGTCAGTGTTATTTGGATAATTAACTTGGAGTAATTGGCACATTAACTAAGGAAAATACCACATTACCACATTTGGAAAAGTGATTTTAGTCACTTCAAAATGTCTGGTCTAATTAAATTTGGGTGACACCTTGTTTCAGAGATCTTCTCTCAAGCAAGGCCTGATTCAAAGCATAACTTCAAGATCTCAAATAATATAACTTGTCCCATATTGCAATCTCAATTGGTGAACGATTAATTGTTTCACGTGGCAATGAAGATACTAGTTTAAGCGATTTTACTTTTCAAGTCTTGTAACCCATTGCTACCTTTATTTCATTGTTGTTATTGGAAATGTTCATGGTTTGTTTTATTTTACATCATTGAGCAATCTTTTAAGTGTCTGATCTATTGGTCATTGCAAAATCTAAAGTGGCTAAATGCTTACTTCGGAAATTAACTTAACAATACATGTTTAACATCTTAAACAAGTTGATCTCCTTCCCTTAGATCTCCTCAAATTCTAGAACCAATCAACCCATAGGAAAGCCTCCCTTGACCTTGAGAGTGGGACTTTTCCACATAGGTGCTAATCCAGCAGTGACAACTGGCTACTCAAAAAAAATGTGGTCACAAACCAATAGAAGGAATGAAATGGCCACAAGCTAGGATCAGAGTGGCACTGATACCAATTGGTATTAATCTAATGGTCCATAATCCAGCCACACACAATGCATATACAAACGAGGCACACATAGCGCACAAAATGCAAGATGTGTGTGTGTGTGTGAGAACACCATCAACATTGTAATCTATCAGTCATTCATTCATATGTTAATCTAGACCCTGTGTTGATCTAGCAGTCCTTTATAAAATTAATTTATGCATAAAAAATTCACCAAATTCATAAACGTCATCAGAACATTTGCAATGCTTTATAACTCCCTTCTAAAACCCTAACTCACCATTCCAAAATGAAGGATGGTTCTCTCCAATCCAACTAAAATTCATGTTTATGGGGTTTCAAATACTTGCAATCAGGCCCTCTGAATTCAGAGAAATACAAACATTTCCTACCCTAACAACAGACACTAAACAAAACCCGTTTACATTCTAAAATTAGCAACATATACAGAAACTTACAGCCAGTTCATCATAATTTGTATCATTGCGTCCAAAAATTGGAGGATATTCGAATCTTTTGAAACTGCCATAACAAAATCAACAAGATTATTACAAGCTCAGAGAAATGGGCATCTGTGAAAAGCTAAACAAAAAGAGAAATGAACCACCTATTTAAACTAAAATTGGAGTGCCATTTTTACATATTTGGCGAAAATATTTGTTTAGCAATTAAGTCCTAGAACATTAAAGAGCTTAGATCTCTGAGATGTTTAGCAGCTAAATATCCTGGGGCATATTGACTACACTTACATAAGGTGGTCAATATTCGGATTGACAAATCGCAATTCTATGGGAAACCGAAACCGATATGGATCTCTCTTAGCCTGCAGCAGTAAATCAAATGAAACAAGTCAGAAATCACAGATAAGAAAAGATTAGATAATTTAATTATTGTAAAACAAATGACCAAAAAGGTAAGTCAATGACACTAGGAAGTACAATCAATAATGCCAATCTGTACGAGTGTCCTAGGCTAACCCGAATGCATGAAAGAAAGATGAAACAAGAAAGAACATGAAATACATTAACTAAATATTACATCAAAGAAGGAGAAAGAAGAAATTGTGCTAGATATCAAATAGATGTCCGTAAGAAGAAAGAGTGCTAGAGATCAACTAGATATCTGTAAGACAGGATGACGAGGTAGAGAGTGAAGAGGAACTTAGAAAAAGTATCTGCCATGGAATGAATCATTGAGAAGGATCCAATACACCGTATAATGATGTCATCTGGACTCTGGAGAGTATCCAGGGCCGAGAGGACTTTGCTGGATCATCTTCGGAAGGATATGGGAACCATGAGCAGATTTCCTCCCAGCACTTGAGGCTCAAGAAAGAATCTTGTGATATGGCTCTGGGCCAGATAAGGTTGTTGATCCGATCTACGCAGAAACAAGTACTCGGATCCCCTGTGGAAAAGAATCCACTGGACCTGGGGCAAGATGTTGTACACTTGTACTTTCACTAACCTGGTGCCTCGTGTGCCACTAACTGAAAGATCTGCCTGTCACTTAGCACCATCAAGTGCTGAAGTTGGCTGAAAAAGGAGGTAACCAATCTGGCAGGGCCCAGGAAAAACCTGCAGGGTCTGTCATTTGAGAGTTTCCGCCTCACACATGTAAAGAGCTAGACACGTTTGGTCAGGATATCAGATGAAGGCGGATAGTGATCTCCCCAAATCACTGAATCAGGAAAGCTAAAAATTTGCAATACTCGAGATAATATCTTGCCTGAAAGCATGGTACTGTGGATCAGAGGTGGTACAAGAAGAGATGCAATATACACTTTCAGAATACCCACCACAGAAAAAAGCAGGAACTGTATATCATAGGTTTTCATAGAATGGAATGTTGATGACCACCTTAATTTAGGACTTGGATATCATTCATGCTGACCACAGCCTTTGTATATATATTAGATCTAGAACACTGCTAATCTTTTACAGTGTCCAACTACATCTACAACTCCCATCTGGACTGCAAGGGTCACTACAAAATCTGCCTGTCACTTACCAGATTTTGTAGTGAAAGATCTGCCTGTCACTTAGCACAATCAAGTGCTGAAGTTGGCTGAAAAAGGAGGTAACCAATCTGGCAGGGCCCAGGAAAAACCTGCAGGGTCTGTCATTTGAGAGTTGCTGCCTCACACATGCAAAGAGCTAGACACCTTTGGTCAGGATATCAGATCAAGGCAGACAGTGAATCTCCCCAAATCACTGAATCAAGAAAGCTAAAAAAATGCAATACTCGAGATAATATCTTGCCTGAAAGCACGGTACTGTGGATAGAGGTGGTACAAGAAGAGATGCAATATACACTTCAGAATACCCACCACAGAAAAAAGCAGGAACTGTATATCATTGGTTTTCATAGAATGGAATGTTGATGACCACCTTAATTTAGGACTTGGATATCATTCATGCTGACCACAGCCTTTGTATATATATTAGATCTAGAACACTGTTTATCTTTTACTATGTCCAACTACATCTACAACTCCCATCTGGACTGCAAGGGTCACTACAAAAAATAAATAATCACATCATGACTATGATTTCACAGCACTTAGGGGGGGGGGTGCAATGGCTGGCGATGTTGATTGCTGCATCGGACAGGTACTTCCACTAGGCTTTTGTGTCTAATTACTAGAAGTCGTCACTAATACCTCTTAGACTTAGGAGATTCACTTTAATTAAGTGAATGCCTTTATAAGTTCATTGAGAGATTAATTAAGTAAAGGGCCTAAGTTTTAGGTACTAATGACTTAAGTTAATAAAGTGAATCTCAGTCATTGATCTCAAGTGAATGAGATATAATCTCAGTTGTTGGAGACAGGGTTTTGGTTCATCTCAAGAAAGAGACACACAGTCAGTCATATAAAATGCAGCCTAGGTGAGAGGAAGAGACACACAGTCATACAGAGTGAGATAGTGAGATCTCATTGTGTTGGTTGGAGGACTTTCATCCAAGTGTGCAAGGGCATGGTCCGAGGAAAGGAGCAAGGGGTAACAACGGAGTAGTAGGCAACAAGATCGAAGGACAAATCTTGAGGAGTGATAGGCTAGGCTATTTGTTGTTTTGTATTATTCCTCAGTGGACCCTTATCCCAGGACAGGAGCCCAGATTTTATCTTAATAAAATCATTGATTGTTGGATTTTTCCCATTGGGGTTTTGCATGGTAAACGTGTCTGTCAAATGTGTTATGGTTTCCTATTTATGCTTCCATTGTAATCTTTCGTTAATAACTCAGTTGTGCTTTCATTCAATAATTAATTTATTCGGAATTAACTGTCGGGTGTTGGGTTAGGAGAAAATTAGCATGGTATCAGAGCAAGGCTAAACTCTAAGAAGGAAATTGTTTGGCATGGTTTACAGGAGAAAAAAAGAGGGACAGTTGTATGACTGTCGTATGGGTCGTACAGTCGTCATCATACTTTATATGATAGCATGAAGGCTAAGTGGTGAAGATCCTCAGGCGCCAATTAGCAAGGAGCTAGGACGTAAAGGCATGGAGCAAGAAAGGGCTCTGCGGCAGGAGAAGCAGGCTGGTGGTGGTCGGATGGTGGAGAAGTTAGGCAGCAGCAGTCGCCTTGGGCGTGAGCAGTAGTCTCTAGCAAGAGGTCAAGAAGACATAGGAGGCGGCTAAAGAAGATCCGTGCACGGGCAGCTGGGCGAAGGTGACGGGCGCAGGATTGGTCCAGTGGTTGGGCCGTGAAGCAGTTGGCGGAAAGGAGCATCCGCAATGGCGAACAGACATGGACGAGCAATAGAAAGGAGCCAACAATGAAAAAGGGTAGCAACCATGGGCTGCAGCCACCAACAAAAGTGCAGTCGCCGAAGAAGCTAGAGCCACAAGGACACAAGGTCGTTGGCGTGTGAGAAGGGACGCGGCAAAACGAAGTTGGGGAGAGGTGAGAGCAGAGGAGACAGCAGGAAGGTGGGTTGCAGCAGAGGAACCACGCGGCAAGATGACGACAGCAGGTGCAAGACATGAGAGATGGACAAAGCGTGGTGGAGAAGTAACAGCTATAGCCACCAAGGAAAACCGTCGCAACAAACAACACCACCAACCGCAAGCAGTGGTAGGCAACAACGGAGACCACCACCAGGACAAGAGAACAGTCGCCGAGGAGGCCAAAGCAACAGGACAGACACCTGGCAGATGTCGAGCAACCGCAAGAAGTCTCGAGCAGGCCCAGCAAAGCTTTCAGGAATCCCAGAATAATTCAAACAACCCAAGAAAGTAGTCAGGCAATCACAAAACATTCGGGTAGCCCCAGACAGACCCCAGGCATCCTCAGGCAGCTTCGGGCAGTGATCCAGGCAGAGGGCAACAAGTCCTAGTTAGGGCAACAGATCTGGACAACAATTTTCCTGTAATATTTCTGATTTGGAAGAAGGCATCAGCCGACTTAAGGTATGAAGACAGGTTGGACGGTGCATCCAACTACAACCCTTGGAAAGCAAGGGTCACATTGGTTCTCATGGAGAACAAGTTGTGGGAGTTTGTTAACTCCATGGTGACCCCACCGACGGATCCACAAGACCTGATCGCTCAAATTTTTAAGGATGTGAAAGCTAAGAGGATCATCTTAGACGTGTTGATGGATCATTTGATGCCTCACATATCTGAGAAGAAATCAGCCAGGGCAATGTGGGAGGCTCTGACGAAGTTGTATAAGAATGACAACCAGAACAGGAAGATGGTACTGAAGGAGGAGCTCGGGAGCACCAAGATGTCCAGATCAAATACAGTAGCTTCTTATCTTACCAAGACCACACGAGTCCGTGATAAGTGGGTACTAGTTAAGGAGACAATGGGAGATCCAAAGTTGGTGAGGATTGCTCCGAATGGCTTGACCAAGCCATGGGCACCCTTCGTCAACGGGATTGTTGCATAAGAGAATCCTCTTAACTGGGAGAGGTTGTGGAATGACTTCATCCATGAGGAGATTCGAGAGGAATCCTTATATGGGGTCTAACAAAAGGGTGATGATGAGGAGAACGTTGATCTTGCTATTCATGCAAAGAGAAGCAAGTAAAATACAAGTGGAGAGTCAACTTCATGGGCAGGAAAGAAGAAGAAAGATATGAGCAAAGTCAAGTGCTTTGCGTGCCACAAGAATGGCCATTATGCTTCATAGTGTCCAAAATGGAAGAAAAGGAAGGGCAAGACTCGGTAGGTAGCAGAATCTGCAGAAGCTCAAATCAAGGAATTTGCCGAGAAGTTCAAGAAGGATTTCTTGCTAGTCTCTTGTCTTTTTAGCATAGTTTCAAGTACTGCTTGGTTCGTGGATAGTGGGGCTTCTTGTCACATGACAGGAACACATAAGTTGTTCACCACTTTGCCTAAGACAGATTCATATTTGCATGTGGAGCTTGGCGCCCATGCCAAGTATGTTGTAAATAGAGTTGGGACAGTCAAGTTCCAACTAGAGTCAGGAGGATCTCTGTAGGTGAGAGGTGTGTTGTATGTTTCATAGATTAAAATGAATTTGCTCTCAATTTCGACAATGGAGGACAATGGATACTGTAATATCCCAACTCAAGTCTGATCTCAAATGTCATTTGTAATATCTTTAACTCAAATCTAATCTCAAATGTCTTTCATACTGGATGAATTCTGCCTAATTTGGTTTGTGACTTATTTGTTGTAACAGTTGTTTGATATTTATTTGTGTTTCCCAATCAACTTAAAACACAATATGAACCCAATGATAATGAGAGACATATAGCAACTTTTGTTCAATTAATCAATAACAACATGCAATGTAAATAGATATAAATCTGACCTCAAAGGAGAATTGATTATGGGCGGCTCAGACTGAGTTAGTTAGAAAAAAAAATGGTTCAATCAGGATCCGCATTGACTTCAAAAATCTAAATACATCCTGCCTAAAAGATAACTACCCATTGTCGAACATGGAAACTCTTCTCTAGAGAGTAACAAATTCGAGCATAATGTCCATGTTGGACAGATTCTCCGGATACAACCAAGTATTAATTAACAAGGAGGATCAACATAAGACTACCTTCACGATGTTAGATTTTCACAATTTAATTCAAGATTATCTAGGATCTTATCTGAGAGAATAACATGCACAACAATTCAAACACAAGAGACAAGAGACACAAAGAATTTCATCGGGGAAACCATAAAGGAGAAAACCCCGCAACTTCCTCAGAGATAGAATGAGCAACAATACAATAACCCCAAAAGTAGAAATGGTCTTCAGCAGCTTCTCTCTTCTTCACTTGTGCAAACTCCTCCTCTCTCTCACTAATGCGAAGTGAGTGAGTGTGTGAATGATCAAATAGAGAGGAGCACCCTCTCTATTTATAATTTACCTTTCACTTAGCCTTAATCCCAAATAGGTCGGCCCCTAAGTGTAACTAACTCGGCCGACTTCTCTAAGAGAGTCTAATAACCCATGATGACTCAACTCCGGGGTCTAATGCCCCGTCATACAATGGAACGTTAACCTCACTGACTTTACATGACTCAAGTACAATAATGACTCTCCCGATCGGAGGAATAAACATCTCCGTCGGAGGTACAATAATAAAATACAAATACAATATAAAATATACAAGTGAATATCTTCTGAAGTTACAATTACATTAACACTCCCTCTTAACTAGGAAGGTATTCTCTTGACACAGTCATTAGCACAAGTCTTCGTCATTGGATCATCATCAAAGCTGGATCATCATCGTCACTGTTGTTGCTATCTCGACCATCAATCTGCAATCTACTCGTCATAGGAAGTTCTACAGAGCCAGCTCTTTTTCATGTTGGATGTAGGCCTAGCCTCCATGTAGGTCTTCATCATCTCTACAAGCAAGCCATCAAGTAGGTACATCTCAGGACTTATTATATGCCACTACAAAACCTACAATATCTCCCAGGACTAATTATATGCTACTGCAAAACCTGAAGGAGCATCCCAGGACTGATTATATGGCTTTGTAAAACATGCCAAATCTCCCAGGACTGATTATATGCCTCTACAAAACCTGAAGGAGCATCCCAGGACTGCCTATATGCATCTGCAAAACCTGCAAGATCTCCCAGGACTGATTATATGCCTCTGCAAAAGCTGAAGGAGCATCCCAGGGCCGATTATATGCCACTGCAAAACCTGCAAGATCTCCCAGGTCTGATTATATGCCATTGCAAAACCTGAAGGAGCATCCCAGGACTGATTATATGCCTCTTGCAAAACCTGCAAGATCTCCCAAGACTGATTATATGCCACTACAAAACCTGAAGGAGCATCCCAGGACTGATTATATGCCTCTGCAAAACCTGTGTACCCTACTGTCAGCTCATCACGTCCAAATCATCTCAATGTCAACGGAGCACAGCCCAGATGCACGTCACACAGCACTTACATCTCCTGACATGGGAGAACAAATCTAACACCATTCAGAAAAGGCTCCAGCCCTTACAACTACCACCATGTGAGAATGGTTCTTGTGCATCTGCGTCTTCCGAATTCATCACTTCCCCCTGGAAGGAACCTCGATCTAGAATACACCAAGCTTCTCTCTGAAGTACTCGAACTTCACTCTCGCTAGCGGCTTGGTCAACTCATTGGCTATATGCTCGTCTGTTGCAACATATCGGAGCTTCACTGCTCCTCTCTACACCATATCCCTGATATAGTGATACTTGATCTCAATGTGCTTCGACTTGTCATGGAACACTGGGTTCTCAGACAACTTCACACAACTCTGGTTGTCACAAAATATACAAGTAGCATCCAACTGGAGATCAAACAAGTCAGACAGTAGCTTCCTCAGCCATACTGCCTCACAACTAGCCGAACAAGCTGCAACATACTCTGCTTCGGCTGTACTCAGTGCCACGCAGGACTGCTTCTTGCTAAACCAGGAGATCACACCTGATCCCATACTAAAGCAGCACCCCGAAGTGCTCTTCCTATCAATGGCACTGCCTGGCCAATCCGAATCAACATAACCCTCAAGGTTAATTTTCTGATTTGCATCATACTTGAGCCCATAATCCACCGTACACTTCAGTTACCTCAAAATATGCTTTGCAGCAATCAAGTGAACATGTCTCGTATCCATCAGGAACTGGCTCAATGTGTTCACGGCAAAGCAAATATTCAGTCTCGTATTCGTCAGGTACATCAAAGATCCAATCATCTGACGATACATCGTGGCATCAACAGACTCTGATGAAGCATCACTCAATAGCGGTTCGATGCCATAGGAGTGGCCATGGCCTTGCAGTCCATCATCCCAAACATCTTCAGGATCTCTACTGCATGCTTCCCTTGGACAAGGAAGATTCTATCCGCACTCTACCACAACTCCATACCTAGAAAGTAGTGCATCATACCCAAGTCCTTCATTTCGAACTCGGCAGCAAGCTTCCTCTCTGTGTCAACAATCAACCCATCCTCACCTGTCACAAACAGGTCATCTACATAAAGTAGAAGTATCAATGGGTTCCCTTCTTCAACCTTGTAGTAAAGGTTGGAATCCGCTTTACTCTTGGTAAAGCCCAAACTAGTCAGTAAACTGTCTATTCTGCCGTACCACGTCCTGGGTGCCTGTTTCAATCCATACAATGCTTTCTTCAATTTGCACACATGAGTCTCCCTGTCATGTGTCTCAAATACGAATTGATGCTCCACATACACTTCTTCCTCTACTACACCATTCAAGAATGTTGTCTTGACATCCATCTGGTGTAGCTTCCACTTCATCACTGCAGCCAAAGCAAGTACTGATCTGATGGAAGTGTATCTGGTTACAAGTGCAAATGTCTCCTGATAGTCTATCCCTTCCTTCTGGGAGAAGCCACGTGCCACAAATCTCACCTTGCGTTTCTCTATGCTGCCATCTACAACATGCTCGATCTCGTAGATCCACTTGGAAGTCACAACAGACTTCCCTACTAGTCTCGGGACCACATCCCAAACATCATTCTTCATGATCGACTGGTACTCCTCAATCATGGCATCCTTCCACTCTTTCTTCTCAGTTGCTTCCTCATAGTTCGAAGGTTCTTTGTCAATGATGTCACACAGCAGGGCTACATAACTGGAGTATGGCCTCAGTCTCTTGCTTCTCTGTGCATTCCTTTTGGAGCACCATATCTCTCTGCATCTTGAACTGCTTCTCGTACCCATGTTGGTTTCCTCTTGTGAGAATTCTTCTCATGGGGTGGATCTACAGGTTCCTGTGGGTCTTCCATCTCGCGTTCTTCATATTCTTCTGGAATTACTCCTTCCATTGTTGTATCTCAAATCCTGGGAACTTCAGGTTCTTTAGTGTCTTCTTCTTGACTTCATAAATCTTCTAGTCGAATCATGGTCACTTGTTCTTCGAAACAAGTCTCTCTTGTAGTACACGATCTTTCCTACAAGTCAATTTAGTTGCGTGATTAAAAACATTTCATAATTTTTCAGAACAAATTCTTATGGATAAAGACATAGTTCACACAGTCATGCAACTATCTTAGCGAATGATTCAACACAACATTCATCCATATCCCGTATCCATACGGTAACTTCCTAGATGCCTTCCATCTCTACCAGAACATTGTTAAGAGTGTGCACTACTCCCAACATGTTAGCAAAGAGGTTTCATTCTAGATAAGTAGCAATGGAATGTTGTACAGTAGCATAGGCCACTTACCCATTACTTGCATATTAGTAGTATCTTGTTCATTAATGCAACTTTTCTAACATGCATAATATACATCCTAAATCTACGAACATAAGTATGACTGAACAACATTATTTAAGTAATCAGATATACAAGAAATGACAATTCAAATACTTATCTTTGTTTGGTTGTTTGGTGGACTCCCTCTCAATCTTTGCTTCCTTGCAGGAACTACTGGAGTGTGCTCCCCCTTGATCTTTGCTTCCTTGCAGGAACTACTGGAGTCTATGATAGTGTGCACTTTAACCAATGCTGAAAAATGGATGAGAGGTTCTTCCATAGATTATTGATCTTTATTTGTTTTCCGGAGTCCAACTCTGCAGTAGCTTCTTCTACACCTTTCATGTAATACTAAAAGTCATCTCTACCTTCACCATATGAGGTGGAACCTTCTAAATAAACCTATGTAGCTGGTTACCTTCATTACAATACATATTCTTCATCACTTGAAGAATCTTCACCTTCTTCTCTGGCTCTCTTCCTTGGAGGTTCATCATCTTCTACAGTGTGTGTATGGTGCATTTTCTTGTTGGTCTTCTTCTTATTGGAGCCACTTCTATTTCTGGGACAATCTCTGGAATAATGTCCCTTCTCGTCACATGTAAAGCATCTAATGTTGGATAGATCTTTCTTGGATCTTCTAAAGTTATCCCTCTGATTCTGGTGGCGGTGTCTTTCTTTCTTGTGATGGGGATGCTCCCTCTTGGTGTTATTCTTTTTGGTGTGTGCTGTGAGAGCCTGGTCTTCATTACCCATCTTTTCTTCTCGAGCTACAATTCGAGCTTCTTCTTGTGAGCACTCTTCCCATAGTTTACTGAAGGTGATCAACTTTCTTCTTGCACAGATTCCTTGAATATAGGAATCCCATGACCTAGGAAGACCATTCAAGGTGGTCATCACTATTTCTCCATTCTCTATATCTTCTCCCACAGCTTCAAGTTGTTCTTTTATCTGAGAGACCCTTGTAAAGTAGGACTGCATGGTCTCTGCATTTTGTATTTTGACATTCTTCAATTGGTTCCTCAATGTCATCTTCCTATTTATATTCTTCCCTTCAAATAAGGTGGTCAAGGCATCAAACATCTCTTTAGGTGTCTTCAGAGATGACACATGTGGTATGAGATGGTCCTTGATAGAATTTGCAATGATTCTCTTAGCCTTAACCAGGTTCTTCTTGTGTAAGGCTTTAGCCTCATCTCCCTCTGGAACTGGAACCTCTTCATTCACATAAGTGTCCAATTCATTCTCTTCTAAGACAAGCCCAATCCTATACTTCCATGCTCGGAAGTTATTAGCCCCTTCAAGCTTATCCTCAAGCTTGGTGTGGTGAGACATCTTTAATGAGAAACTCAAATGGAAATAGAAAAGCTTTTAGGTCTTACCACTTTGATTTGCTGGAACTGGTTCTGGAGCTGGCTAGGGTTTGCTAGAGAAGCCCTAATTTTCCAAAATTGGAATTTGGAATTTCTGAATGGACAGATAGATGCACCTCCTCAAGGTGAGTTGTACAATGTACTCACTTTCTTGAATTAGTGAACAAAAACCTAAAATATTTGATGCCCTAGTTTTCCTCCGGCAGTAGTGACAGGCCGAAAAATGAAAATTCTCGGAATTGAATTCTGCTTTCACGGGAAGATTCTACTGGATGAGGCGAGTATGCTGGTGCACTTGGATTTTGAAAATTCCAAAAATTGACCCCTCAAAAGTGACTTGCGAATTTCGGGTCTGCAGTTTTTGGTCCTTTCTGGTTTTCTGGTTTTCTAGTCCAAAGTCAAATTAGGGTTTGACTTTCCTAGAGTTTCACCCAACCAAAAAGTTCGATCTTGGTCTCTAAATTTCGATTTTGCTGAGGAGCTTCTTCCTATGCTAGTTGCACACCAAAATTCCACTTCTGTGAAAAGCCCTAATTTCCTGCAGTAGTTACAGGCCAAAAAATGAAAATGCTCAGAATCCAATTCTGCTTCGACAGAAGGATGCACCTTTCTAAGGCGAGTTAGCCTAGCCTCTTTTTGCTAATGATCTGTGGAGAGAAACCCAAAAATTAAGAAGCCCTAGCTTCTGCAGCTGCACAGTGTCTTCTTCTCAGGTTAGCTCTGAAACCATGTTAGATTTTCACAATTTAATTCAAGATTATCTAGGAGCTTATCTGAGAGAATAGCATGCACAGCAATTCAAACACAAGAGACAAGAGACACAAAGAATTTCATCGGGGAAACCATAAAGGAGAAAACCCCGCAACTTCCTCAGAGATAGAATGAGCAACAATACAATAACCCCAAAAGTAGAAATGGTCTTTAGCAGCTTCTCTCTTCTTCACTTGTGCGAACTCCTCCTCTCTCTCACTAATGCGAAGTGAGTGAGTGTGTGAATGATCAAATAGAGAGGAGCACCCTCTCTATTTATACTTTACCTTTCACTTAGCCTTAACCCCAAACAACTCGGCCCCTAAGTGTAATTGACTGGGCCGACTTCTCTAGGAGAGTCTAATAACCCATGATGACTCAACTTCGGAGTCTAATGCCCCATCATACAATGGAAGGTTAACCTCACTGACTTTACATGACTCAAGTACAATAATGACTCTCCTGATCGGAGGAATAAACATCTCCGTCGGAGGTACAATAAAATATACAAGTGAATATCTTCCGAAGTTACAATTACATTAACACACGACCCCATGGGGTACTTTTGAGTACATTAGAATGCCTTTCGGCTTAACGAATGCAGGAGCTACTTTTCAGGGTGTTATGGATTACACTTTTAAAGAGCTGGTTGGGAAAATAATTGAAATATATCAGGATGACCTGACTGTCTTTTCCAAGGAAAGGATGGATCATGTTAAACACTTAAAAAAAGTTTTCGAGAAATGTCGAAAATTTGGCATATCACTCAACCCAGCTAAATCAATACTTGGTATTGATGAAGGCAAACTGTTAGGCCACATAATAACTAAAGATGGAGTTAAAGTGGACCCTGAAAGAGTAGAGGCCATAAAGAAAGTACCTTTGCCTAAAGATTTAAAAGCCCTCCAATCATTTAACGGCCAGATTAACTTCCTAAGGATGTTTATCCCGAACTTAGCAGAATTAATGAAACCATTACATAAACTTTTAAAGAAAGATGTTAAGTTTGTATGGACGGATGAAGGTAGAAATGCATTTAAATGCATCAAGGACAGCATAGCAAAAGCACTTGTTTTAGTCAGCCCCGATTATTCAAAATATTTCCATATTTTCTCATTTGCATCAAAGGACACGATTGCGGGGGTGTTGCTATAGAAGAACAATGAAGGTTTCGAGCAACCCATTGCATTGCATTCATGAGTAGAGCATTACAAAACTCTGAGTTAAAATATACCCTAATGGAAAAGCAAGCCTATGCACTAGTAAAATCCCTTAAACATTTCAGAACGTATGTCGGCTATTCTAAGATATTTGGTTATGTGCCACATGCAGCAGTAAAAGACATATTATCCCAGCAAGATTGCTTAGGGATAAGAGGGAAGTGGGTGTCAAAAATCCAGGAATATGACTTGGAAATTAGACCCACTAACTCATTAAGGGACAAGGCCTTGCAAAGATGGTTAACTCAGGGGAATGAGGAAGCCTTAGTAATTGTGTGTCATAACAGTTTGTCAAAACAAGTCAAGTCAACAGAGCTTCAACGTTTAGAGCAGAGTGAATGGTATACAGATATCATTTTCTTCTTAACCAACCTCACATGCCCAAATCACCTAATAGGACATAAGAGATGAGCATTGAGTTTGAGGGCCACTAAGTATTGCATCACCCAAGATGGACTGGGCTGGAGAAACCAGACGGATTGATACGTAGGTGTGTCGATGAACCAAAGTCCAAAAAAAATTTGGTTGACTTTCACTAGGGATTTTGTGGTGGTCACTATGCAACTAGAACTACAGCCCACAAAATCCTCTGAGCAGGCTATTACTGGCCAAGTATTTTTTCAGATGTGCATAAGTATGTTAGGAATTGTCAAGAATGCCAATTTTTTGTCAGAAAAGAAAACCTAGCAGCTTTGCCTTTAAAACCAGTAATAGTCTAGGCCCCTTTCCAGCAGTGGGGGCTTGATTTCATTGGGCAGTTTAAGGATAACTCAAGCAATGGTTATTCATGGATCCTTACTGCTACCAATTATTTCACGAAGCGGGTGGAGGGAGTTCCCACCAAAGCGGCAACCGAAACTGTGATCATGGCCTTTCTTGAAGATAAGATTATCACAAGGTTTGGTGGGCCCACGAAAATAACAACTGATAATGCCAAAGCATTCAGCTCAGCAGAATTCTCAGCATTTTGTTTCAAGTACGACATTATCTTATCTTATTCATCAAACTATTATCCCTAAGGTAATGGCCTTGCTGAATCCAGCAATAAGAACTTAATGACAATAGTTAAGAAATATGTTGGGGATAACAAAAAATCATGGGATAGAAAATTAAATTTGAATTATGGGTTGACCGCATTACCAAGAAGAGTTCTACCGGGAAGTCTCCCTTTGAGTTGGTATATGGCATGGATGTTCAATTGCCTATTCATCTTAAGTTACCAACATATCAATTACTTCAACCTTTCAGTTCAAATCAGGACGCCATTCAAAACAGAATCAATCAGATTGTTGAGTTGGATGAGAGTAGAAGAAAGGTTGTAGATAAAAGCATCAGAAATCAGGATAAAATAAAGAAAAATTTCGACAAAATCTTCCAAACCAAGAGCTTTTCAGAAGGGTGACACAGTGTTACTTTGGGATAAGAGAAGAGAGAAGCCGGGCTTGCATGGGAAGTTTGATAGCGCCTGGACGAGGCCTTTTATTATATATGACTTGGTTGGTGCCAATTCTTTTCTTCTCAAAAATATGGACGGAGAACAGCTCAACTTGCCAATTAATGGGCAATTCTTGAAACTTTTCTTCAGAGATAATATCTTATGCCTAAAGGGCATTCGTTTATCAAGGCTTTTCTAAACCCTATAACTTTTCTTTTTGTACTTTATTTATGTATAGGATTTTTTGTATACTAGTTTTGTATCATAGCATGTATATTATGCTTTGTACATTGTCGTGCAACTTAATGCTTCATTTGGCTTATTTTTATATACATGTGATTAATACACTTTTGGTGTCATGCAGAACCCAGAAGATTCTAGATTCTCGCATGATTTCCAACTCTAAAGAACATATCGATCATGCGTCCAACAGTTCGAGCCAGATGTTGTCCACTAAGTTGCCCTTGCATGCACTCCTTGTGAACCTCAGAAGACTTGAACAACTTACATTGTTCATTGCCAGAGTTCAGAAGTTCATCAGGCCAAATTCTTGGCCCTTTGTAAACTTTGCATGTCCAAACCCCCATGGGGGAGTTGTAACAAGTTGGTCTAAGCATGATACTTTTGTAAAAGGCTTGGCCTACCTTAGGTTTTGCTATCAAGGGAATACTCTAGAGTGTTTTTTCCTTAGGAATTATGCGCTGCGCTTCAGTGGCGTATAATTCTTGAGTTTTTCACTCACTCCTCCAAAGTTGGAGTATTTTCCATGGTGGTCGAGCCTAGGGAGGTTATTAAAGCCTATGTGTCTATGTATTTTTAACATGTTAGCCATCAACATTGAGTCATATGGACATGCACTAGGTCTCCTAGGTTTTTATGTTATTCGGATAAAAATAAATTTTCCCGTTTAACGAGATTTTTTAATATTTTAATTAAAAAATCAAAAAAGTGATAAAAGTGTGGTTAGGAGGTGAATTTTGGCATGGGGGTGCTCGTTTTCTAACCCGGAGCACCCACAAAAACCCTAAACCCACTTTTCCTAAGTTCTAAGTGATTATTTTTCACTTAAATAAAAATTCTCTCAAAATTATTTTTGAGGAATTATTTAGTTAAAAAATAATAAATATGGGAGAAAATCAAATTCCTAAATCAATGGAATTTGTCTCTGTGAAGGCCCAGTTGAGTTGGCATTAGCATTGACTGGATATTCCAAGCAATATTTGATGGATCCAATCAAGGATTTGACTTGGGTGAGGTGTTCTCTCTTGGGAGTTGCACCCTCCTTCACTTGGGCGACTTTCTTGAGGTGGCACTCATCCATCAAGTGGGTGATCATCCCAAAGTTGGAGGTTGGGCACCCCCCTTAGGTGGAAGCTTAGTCACATCCCATCACACAAATCAAGGGATTGGAGTAGATTGCATTGAGATTCAAGTCCCTCCTCTCAAGGAATGTGACCCCCTCTCCTTAACTCGCCCTCCTTCACTCTCATTTCCTATAAAAGCAAGGCTTTGCTCCCATTTTCTTCATGGAGCCTTGAACCTCTGCTCATGTACTGTTTAAGCTTTTTGGCTATTTGTTGAATAATATTTTGAAGACTTTGGAGGTCAAGATTGGTTGCTATTGTTCCATGTTCATGCATGCACTTCGTTGAGGTATATTTGTACAATTTCATTTTTGCTTTCATATCGCTATTGTGGATTGATCTAGCTTGGCAAAACTCTTTGAGTCTAATAGAGTAAGCAATCATAGTTTTTGACTTGCTTATGTATATTTAATTGTTTAGAGATCTAGGAGCAGCACATGTAGTCGGTTATACTATTGCCCTTCTAATCTCTTTCTTTTGATATACTAGATTTAATCATTTTGGTGTATGAGTGCTTTTGAAGTTGTGCAGGATTGGGATGCTAAGCTTTGGAAGTTGATTAGTCTCGACTCTTCTTCCAAGCTTGGTGGCTGGTTGCTTCTATTTTTTTTTACATACTAGTTTTGCAGGCATCAATCTTCCTCCTCTCTTCCAAAGCTAAATAGTTTGTGGTTGTTCCATCTTCTTCACATAAACAAAAATCCTCTTTCCTTTCGGTTCTTCTTGAAGCAAATAGAATAGATTCAAAGTTATTTTTTTTAAACCTCTTGCTTCTCATAGATCTAGATAGCTCCATTCCAAGGTTAAATCGTAGATATAGATCTAGTATCTTATGCTTGAAAGTGCTTAATATTTTCCAACATTTTTTGTAAGCATAAGATCTTGTATTTTTATGTAGTTTTATATGTTCTAACCACTAATTTGCAGCATTTTAGCTCGCTGGTTTTTAGCAGGTCTGTGACGAAAGAGGGCGGATTTGTGACCAAAACTTGTCAGAAATTGCAAAAAACACATTCCAAGGACCCTCTTCCATCACTACTTCAATTTCTTAACTTGTAAGACCTTAGATCCAAGTCTAAAAGGACTAAGAAGCGTTTCTTTTTTGAGCTTTAATTGTAAAATTACTAAACGAGAGCAAGTGGGCTACACAGTGCCCACATCCCATCCCCCTTGGGGGGAATTACAGTGTCTAAATTTGTGTGGCATAATTTTTTCTAACAATACACCAAACACAGACAACACTTTTAATTTGCAGGGTGTATACTTTATTTCAATAATTTTGCTTTTTGCTTCATTTTCATTTTCGCAAGAGTAAATTAGAATTAACACAAATCTCGTTGCCATGAAGTATGCTCTCACCACCACACGAAGGCATTGTTGATTAGTGGTGGATGATCAAAAAAGTGACACATCGATTTAGTGTTGCTATATTTATGTTTTACCTTCAAGCATTTTTTTCTTTCAAGCATTAACTAGAATAGAACATGTAGCTTTTAGCTCAAAATATGCTCTTTCCCCTTGCGGGCATTCTGTCTGGCCTTGTGGAAAATCAAAAAGAGTTATAAGCTACTCTTTAAATTTTCACATTTAATTTAAACAACTCACCTAATAAAATTTACCACCCTTCACATCGTGGAAATCCGACACTACATTAATTGAATTTTGTGTGAGGAATTTTCTCAGAAGAAGCGGGAACAACTGGGAGGCGACCTCAAGGAACAATTAGGCTACACCCTAGTTGGTGTAGTGTTGAACACCGCCCTAGAGACTCCATTCCAGCCCACATGTCTTCGTGAGGAGCCACAATCCTTCAATTTCCGAACATTCCTCCCTGTACCTCATGGTATCTCGGGAGTTCCCCCTTTCCCTTAAAAAACTTTGAATCACTAATAATTTAAAAGTGACCAAGAGACAATTGCAAAACATTTCCCTTTCAGCAGCAATGTTATATCTTGTGTATTGACTCCATTTGGCACTAGTCAACAACAACTACTTATTTACTTTTGCTTAATATCATAATTTGTTGTGTTATCTATATCGGTGGTCATTCTACTTTTGCTGGTGAAAGCTTTTCTTTAAACTATTTTGCAAAACCAACTTGGACTATTTTTAATCATAAACTTCCTTAAACTCCTTAAAACAACATTCATAACTAATTCACTAAAACATTCTAAATAACCTTAGAAACATTATGTAGGGACTACCCCCCTTGGCTTCGATTAGGAGTTGGCCTAAACAGAGGAGTCAAGATCAGGAGACAACCTTGACTCGAGACTTGCCCCCAAGGGCGCACCGAGCAGTAGCATAGATATTTGTTGCGTTAACCAGGTGCGCATTCTAGCGGCAACAAGGTGAATCCTTCTTGTTAAGTTAGTGAGAGAGTCATTGAAACCTGTCATGTGCCTAGAAGCACCACTATCAACAAGCCAAGTATCACTCCCATGAGTGACAGTACCTGTAACAACGGAAATCAAAACATATTCTTCTTCACTTGAACAATCTTCTTTTGCCTTCTTACGAACATGTTCATCGTCTTCTGCAGCATGAGCATGATACCTCTTATTCTTTCCTTTCCTAACTTGATCTTTTGCATGGGGACAACTCCTTGCAATGTGTCCCATCTTCTGACAAGAGTAGCATCTAATTGTTGAATAATCTTTCTGGGACCTGTGAGACTTATGATACTTCTTGGGTTTCTTTTCTGAGTGATCTTCCTTCTTGAACTTCTCTTTCTTCGTATGTGCTACTAAAGCTTGATTATCATCTTCACCCATCTTTTCTTCTCTTGCTTCCAATCTAGCTTCTTCTTGGGTGCAATCTTCCCACAACCTGTTGAACTTGGTTAGCTTTCTTCTAGAACAGATTCCCTAAATGAATGATTCCCAAGACCTTGAGAGACCATTCAATGTAGTCATCACCAATTCTGCCTCTTCAATTTTATCTCCAATAGCTTCGAGTTGTTCTTTGATTTGGGAGACCCTTGTGAAGTAGGATTGGATGGTCTCTGAATTTTGCATCTTCACATTCTTGAGTTGAGTTCGCAAGGTCATCTTTTGGTTTATGTTCTTCCCTTCATACATCTTGTTTAATGCATAAAACATTGCCTTAGGAGTCTTCAAGGATGAAACATGAGGGATCAAGTGATCTTTGATGGAATCAGCAATGATCCTCTTAGCCCTAACCATGTTCTTCTTATGTTTTGCTTTGTCTTCCTCTCCCTCTGGCTCAACAACCTCTTCCTTAACATAATTCTCCAAATCATTTTCTTCTAGAATGAAAAGCATTCTATACTTCCATGCCCGGATGTTATCAACTCCTTCAAGCTTCTCATCAAGTTTGGTGTTGCTTGACATCTTGACAATCTTGATAATATGAGAACCTAAAATGGAAACAAAGATTGCAGAACTTACCAATTGAGATGCTCAAGTCAAGTGCTAGCTTCAAGGTCCTTCTCAAATCTGTTGACCTACGGTTTGACAGAAAAAACACTAATTTTTCAATTTGTGAATCTTGAAATTCTGATCCAAGGAAAAGATGCGTCTCCCTAAGGCGGGTTGAGAAAAGATACTTTTCTTCCATATTTGTGGACAGAACTGTCAAAAATATGATGCCCTAGTTTTCCTGAGCAACAGTGATTAGGTCAAAAGTAAGGATTCTCATATCTGGAATCTGCCACCACGGGAAGATGCGCCCTCCTAGCGCAAATTGATTTGACCTCCTTTTCAAGCTGATCTGTGGATGGAAGTTCCCGGAACAAGAAGCCCTGGTTTTCAACGTTCGTCAGTTTCAGGAGTACAATGACTTCTTTCAGTATGTCTCTTATACCATGTTAGAATTTGCACTTGAAGAGTAGTTATGTTAGATCTTTAAACAATTTCTACTATATCACAATAAACATAATCAATAGGATCACTGAAAGATAGACAAGCACAACATACACAAGAGTTTATCCTGGGAAACCCTCTTGGGGAAGAAAACCCAGCAAAACTTCTTCAATATAGATTATGTCAACAAGTACAATGTCAAACCAGTACAATGAAGAGCTAAGGCTCTTTCACACAAAGATCCCAAGAATAGATAAGATAAGATGTCTTCACTTGAGCAGCTTCTTCTTCTTCCCCTAGCAAACTTGTTCTTCTCTCTCTAGCGAACTTGCATGAGTGTTTTTCTGTGTCTTCAAATGAGCTAGGCGTCACCTTTATTTATACTGATCCTAGGGTGACCTTTATCTCTGTTGGGGCCGACTTCTCTACTTTACTGGGCCGACTTCACTTAGGAAATATTAAATAATACTTATTTAATATTTCTTCTAGATTCTTCTAGGCCGACTTTACAAGTAGGGTTTACATTTATTCTTTTAGGGAAGGAAGTATAATAATACTAATACACAAATATAACATGAATATCTTCCGAAGTTACATAATCTTCAACAATTTAATCAGTTGGTGACTAATTGGAGGTGGAATATGGTTATAGTAAAGCATTAGGCTCTGTGCACACATGTTGAGGTTGATTTAACCATTTAATGGTTAATTTAATCATTTGGAAGGCTAATTGGCTGAGCATCCTATTTCATTGGCTTCCTTTCACACGTGGAAGAGGTTATTTAAAAAATGCTCCCTTCTTTGGCACAAGTTTCAAGGCACATGGAGGAATATCATATTGTTTATGAATATAACTACTTTTGCATACTTCTCTAGGTCGCTCCCCTCTTGTGCACTTGGTTTTAGGAAAATCAATTGACAGTTTTGGAAAATAACACATGGTTTTGCACATGCATTGAAGAGGTCACCCACCCTTGGCATATCTCCTAGGTGCACACTTTATTTGGTATTATTTTATAGATTGTTGGTTGGAGGTGGTTGTGATGGCACATTCTTCTAGGGTGCACCTCCTCTAGGTATTCCTTCTTCATTTTTTGCGGTTAAAGAATATTACTTCAGATACGTTAGTCTCTTGGAGAGCACGCTCACCTTTTATGGAGATGGTTATTGAAGATTCTTCTTGAGAAGCTTTTTAAGGACAAGTGGTTATTTGCATGAGGGACACATGTGCCACTTCTATTTTTGGAATTATTTCTTGGAGGGCACACATATGCAGGGTTTTATTTGGTATCTTTGCTCAACCCGCCTTAGGGAGACGCATCTTTTCCTTGGATCAGAATTTCAAGATTCACAAATTGAAAAATTAGGGTTTTTTCTGTCAAACCGTAGTTCAACAGATTTGAGAAGGACCTTGAAGCTAGCACTTGACTTGATTATCTCGAACCACCTTCATTTCTTGGAAGAGCGCAACTTTTGAAGGGTGAAGGGCTTGTCGCAAACTGAAGCGGGATACTGAGAATTGCACCCCTAGGTATGTGTAGTTATTGGCGATCTCAATCTCCTCCTCTCCGAAGAAGAAATGAAGGTGGTTCGAGATAATTCTATTTTGTAATTCACCTTAGGAAAAAGTGAAGAGTCTTAAATTTAGATGTTGAATCTAATAAAGTGTATGTACTACATTAATGATTTAGACTAGGATTAATCTCAACCGTACATCTTAGTGAAAGATCGAGGTTTTGGTTCAAGTATAAAGACAACTAGCACAGCTAGATCGAGGTATATGGCAACTAGGACTGCCAAATCGAGGTATATGGCAACTAGTACTGCCATATAGATCTTAGGGAAAGATCGAGGTATATGGCAAGTGCAACTAGTACTGTTAGTTGTGAAGCCATCTAGCTTCGCAAGTTATTTGCAAGACTGTTTGACCAAGAGTTGGATCCCACGGTGATTTACTATGATAATCAGAGTTGTATCAAACTCTGAGAATCCATTGTTTCATGACAGGTCCAAGCAAATAGAGATTAGACATCACTTCATACGTGACAAGATTCAAAAGGGAGTAATAAAGCTATAGTATGCACCCACAGATCAACAGGTTGTTGATATTCTGACCAGGTATGTATTCCAAAAAGAGGTTCTCTCTACAAATATTAAGGAAAATGTATACAATTAAAATGGCGTACACATAAACAAAACAGTCACTATTTTCCAGAGAAAATATCATCTGTTTGACAAATGCAGTGGCAGAGCCTTCCAAAATTATTTGCACTAAAATTGCTCACAAAGCAAAATCTATCAATAAGGTTTTCAAATTTTCATCCACATTTATGAGCTATGCTTCAGTACAGATGCCTCTCAATATGTAATATTGGGACTAACCCTATCACTCACATCTGTAAAAGATAATGCACTAGTTAAAGTAGGAAGACCACAGCACTTAACTACTGCACTATACACTGAATTATAATCACCTTCAGATGTCATCAATTATCATACCATAGGGTTTTTTTATGTTAATATTTCAAATGTGTGCAGAAGAATCGACATTGACATGAGAAAACAGAGGAAATTTTTCTTTTACTCCCAACCAAGGTGCAGCTCATTTCAATAAGATACCTTCTGTACGAAGCACTTTGCATGCTGTAGCTTCATCGCAGCATTACAGGCTTTTGATCGTTAATCAATTCACCATTGAAGCATAATGAATAATGTTTTCAATAACAAACCAAATATGATATTAAGTCTTAGTTCCTTTAATAGCATTAAACAAAAAGAAGAAAACACTTCACCATTGGCATCAATCAAAAACATTTATCACTTACCAAGACTTCAACTTGAACATGCATACCAACTTTGATATGATGCCGAACCCAATACCAATCATTGCTTCTAATTGGAACCCACCTGCAGAAGAATAAAACACAAATTTAGTGTAAAATATGTGAATGCCATATCTTGATCTTCCATGGATTGCTTTTCAAAACAGCTTTGGCATATAAATATAATTATAATAAAAATAATTCCATCATGGGAAACACCTCAAGAAAGTGGCTTTTAGATAAAGCCATCCTTGGAGGTTGAGAGGCCATTTCCCTTGAGTTAAAGTTGTTTCTTTGTAGTGAGAGATTTATGACCATTGAACAATGTCCAATCCGATTTCTAATCAATGAAATGAGGTAGCATACAGACCACTTCGAGAAAATAAACAGCTCCTAAGAGATATTCTGCATATTACCCTCAAATGTATTCACAACCTTGTGAACTTCCTTTTATGATCATCCAATCACGCAACCTTAAAATGTAACTTTTCTGAAACTCCTGACATATTTTGATGCATCAATAACATTCTCAGTAGAGGGGACTGGCTTTCCTAGTTGCACTTCATGAATTATACAACAGTTGATGAAGAAATATCAGAGTTATTGAAAATCCAAGTGATGCAAAGTCAAAAACACAGTCATGATATGTCACATGTTATATGGTGTAACTCTAGGGACTTATCAGATAGCCTCTAACTTCTCTGGGCTCATGGAATAAAAAAAAAAGCATTTACAACTTGGCCATGAGGTTCTTGGCCAAATCAATACAACTATGTTACCTTAAAGCTTCCCTTAAAAATAATCAATACAACTATGTTACCTTAAAGCTTCCCTAAAAAAGGTTGCTGTGATTAAATACTTGCTAAAATCAAAAATCAAGAAAAACTGTTCCAGAAGACATGAAATGTTCTCTGGGATATTGCAGTTTCCAACTAATATGCAAAAATGATTCCAGGCTGTTTCTGCGAAAAGTGTGAATGTTCAGCAGTAATTGACCATTTTCTGCCTGACTTTAGGAAATTTAAAGTTAAACATTCAAGAGTGGTTTGAGGACTACAGGCTTCACCAAGGAAAGTTAGAAACTTCAAATGAATTTCAAAGAGCTTGAATTCAGGCATATCCAAAGCTATAAGAATAAGATGGCAAATCTTCTAGACAACATGGGGGTTGACCTGATATCCAACCAAAGAATACATGTATGGAATAAGAGAAAAAGAACTGGTTGAGTCAAGCATTTAAAGGAAGGTGGAGGTGGTAGGATAAGAATTTTGTTGGACCAACTATCCAACAGTTTGGTTAGACTAACAAGCCAATATTCATTCAAAATTGAATGATTGGGTGTTACCGGACAAACTAGCAGCGCTAGTGTCCAATAGACAAATGTAGGGAGAATGTATTATGTGACCACTGTCACCTCAGCCACACCTCCAACTTCTTAGGAGTGTCGTAACCTCCAAGGGAAGAGCCCTTATTGCTATTCTGCAAGACACTTAGGCCAACAAAACTATATCTTCTACACGATTTGTGTTAGTGACCAGTGCCTTTATGGAGTCAATTGAGGAATGAAGAAGACATAATAGGTAAAAGTAAGTGCTTGTAGATACCAATGCAGATGTATCAAAGTCAATGTAAAGAGAGCATTCATTCAAGATTTATCCAACTAATAGTAAAGGCATTCAATAGTGAATTTAGGACAGCAGTAGATATTCTTCAAGTTTTCAACTATTATAACCATTCACCATCCAATGAAAAGGCAAAATTTATGAATGTTATTAACCTCAACTGTAACCAGCAGTATTTATGACAGTGGACAGTATTGAACAGTTTATAGCAGCAGTAAATGACCAAGCAATAGGCAAGGTAAATAGTGTATACAAACAATGATTCAATGCACTAAATATATGTCAAATCAATTCCAACTTGAAACCTTACCCTTTTAGCAACATAGGTCAGTCAATTAAGTCTGATATATATCATTAATAGCATGCAACAAATGAGGGTTTCAGACCTTTATTTCACCTCTTTCCAGCAGTTGCAAACATCAACCTTTTGGCTAACTTTAAATGTTGTTTTGTGTTGATTGATAGCAGGTGTCAATGGCTGTCAAAAGGAGACAGTCTGCAACGTTTTGCAGACTTGAAGCAGCAATAAAGGGCTGTTACAGCCTTGTTGTGGGCAGCCAAGAGGAGGCCGAGGGGTAAAGGAGGGATAAGGAAAGGAATGCAAGGGAGAAAGGAGAGGGAAGAAGGGAGAAGAGGAAGGGAATGGGAGGCCGTGAGGGTTTAGGAGGAAAGACTAGCAGCTAGGGTTAGGTTTTTAGGGCTGTTTTAGGTGTTAGGGTTTTAATTTTAGGGTTTTATATTCTTTTTTTGGTTTTTAGGGCTTTCAAAATTTCGCTCTAAGGTTTTTAGGGATAAAGAAGGCAGACCGAATTTGTAGGAAGGAGGGCCAAAATTTTAGGGAGGCCAAAAAAATTTTAAGAAAAAAATTAGGGTTTTAGACATAAAATTGCAGACCTAATTCTAACTCTAATTCTACCATGAAAATGCAAAATTTGCACATGCATATGCAAAAGTAATTAGGTAAAAGATGACAACTTAGAGTTTTTATGGATGAGACCCTTAACCCTAGCCTAGAGGAAGGTGAGCAGCCTTCCTCTTGGAGTATTTTCTCCTTGTCTACTAAATTAGGGCTTCTTATAACAACCTCTAAGGTTTGTTATAAGAGCCTAATCTAGGGCAAAATTGAAGATCCAAGGCTAAACTTAGAAAAACCTCCTCTAGGGAGCGTTTTCCACCATGCAAAGAGGATAGAAGGTAGACAAAGATCCTATTCAAAAAAAATACAGCCCTAGGGATTCAATCATTCAAGAAGCAAGAAACTCACCTACCTTTCACCAAGCAAGGCTAAAAAGGACTAGACTTACTTGAGCATATGTTCTTCTAACCATTCTAGCATCCACCAAGCATGAGTAAACCAAAGACAACATCTAATTTTCATCCAAGAGCAAAGAGAGTCTACTCCAAGAGGTGCAAATCACTCCAAAAATAGCTATCTAGGGTAAAAATGTAACATATTGAATTTTATCCCATGAGTTATAATTTACAAATGAGGTGAGGAGTTGTATTTATTGTGTTCTCAACTCACTTTTACAAAATAACTAGGCCGACAGGCCAAATAAATGTCAATGTAAAAATATAACATGAAATGATATAAAATAATCTAAAGATGGCTTATAGTAGGCTTAAAGTAGGCTACCTGGGGTATTTTCCCCCTAGGTGCCTAAAAACTGCTAAAAATGACTGAAGCTGAGCAGAAAGCTTCACTCCGGAAGGTGGAGTGAGCAAGGGGTGATCGTCATGCCTCATCTAACCCAAATAATGTTGAAAAGCCCTCAACATCCCCCCTCAATAAGCCTTTGGGCCTGGTGACCAAGGAAGACATCATCAAGGAAACTGCACCAAGGAAGGAAGGCGCTCTATTGGAAAGGGACCAAGATGGGTGCATAAGGTGACCGAAAGGGGAGGCAAGAGCCTCAGAGCTGGAATACTATCACCAAAGCAGAAAACAAGCAGGGGGTCATGTGACCCAATGACCCACCCCTAAGAGCCCCGGACACCAACCTCAGGGCTACAAGCCCTATAATGAGACAGTCAACAATGCCACTAAGGCATAGTACTCCTAAAGGAAGGACCAAAGGGTCTGGCCATAACCACCTCTTAGAAACTGCGAGTAACACCCATCATGGTCCTGAAGAAAAGTACGACCCCTCTCCTTGGGCACACATCTAAAGGTGCGCTAGTATTGGTACCACGTAACAATGGGGAAATATAAGTAATGAATTATTATTAGTATATTCACTTCAGATATTTGGAGACTCTATGCTAGTGACTAAGTGGTCCTCCTGGCCTCATCTCCAAAGGGGTTATAGAGACAGTTGGATGCCTTAGCTCTTTTATGTGATCTTCAACAGTTGATGGTCAAATTATGTAAAACCAAGGTTATGATCTTCAATGGGACAAAGAAGACTTCCTCAGACCTTCATTTCTTCTTCAGAGAGGAGGAGATTGAGATCACCAATAACTACACATACCTAGGGGTGCAATTCTCAGTATCCCGCTTCAGTTTGCGACAAGCCCTTCACCCTTGGGTCAACAAGGGCTACAGAACCTTAGCCCTCCTCGAGAGACAGTGCTTTAGACACCATTTGCAGGACATCTCGTCCAAAATGTCCCTCATGGACTCCCTTATCCAGATTCCAACCCACTATTCTATATGGCTCAAAGATTTGGGGACTTGGATTACTTGAGTCGGGTTGGGCCTCAACCGAGAGAGTTTAGATCCTTCTCCTCCAATGCATCATCAGATGCAAGCAGACAGTCCCTCAACACATCACCGTAGCAAAGTTTGTAGCTCAACCTTTCCAACTAGAGGCAGTGTTCAGTTTGGTATCTTATCTGCATCACATTTGGAGCTTAGCCAACTCGATGAAAGGGCGAGACCAATACCCATACTTAGAATATTGTTCTTCAGAGACTTTAGCTTCATCCAGCCCCTCCGATAGGGTCGAGGATGGTTTGCGAGGGTCTTGGATCTTTTGGAGTCAGTGAGCATTCAGATGGATCGACACCCTTCGTTTAGATATTTTGTAGACGCACTTGGCCACCTCCTATCTCTCAAACAAGGTTGAACAGGATTATCAAGGATGACATGTACAAACGGTTCATCCAAAACACTTGCGTTAACCCTCAAGGCAGGTTACGCCTAAAGATGGCCTTCTACGTTGAGCACTTCTTGGAGCTCAGTAACGGACTCATTGTTCGACCTCAGTATACTCTCTGCCACTAGATGCATGCTCTTTCCATTCCGTTAGGAGTGTTCAAAGTGGGCTCTCATCGACTTCGGGTACAGACATGCCACCAAGTTGACCAATCTAACGGGATCTGCCAACTATAAGATCTCCAGGAAGTTGAGAGAGAGGAGCACTTCATCTTCTATTGCCCCATCTACTATGAGATCAGAGGGAGGTTCCATTTCTTATTCAAAGAGACCCAGACCCTTAACAGCTTCTTTAGATACCTCTATCAGAGCTGCATGGCCTTATACATGCAAGAGGCCCTCAAGTTCCGAGCCCATATTATTCAACCTCCTACTAGACCAAATTATACCCAACAAATCACTTCCTTTTTCATGGTGCTACCCTCAGGAAGGGACACTAAGAGATAGATCAACATCACCGCAGCTTCAGACTCCAGATCAGTGTAGACACATGAGGCCTCCCCCCATCCCCTGAGATCTCAGCAGCATAACCAAAATAGACCTCTCCTCAGCAAGCATGCAAGATACCCCAAACCTCAGTGGCGGGCTACCTCCTCCAGACAACGGCGCAAAGGGCGGCCTCAACCTTTCACTAGCTCTTCCTCAGGACAACATACTATCCTTTGTTTCCTTCATTCGGCCTCACATGTTAGGAGAGATGGGTCTATCCCTTAATAGACCTACCTCATTTCTTTTGGATTTCTTTGCCCCTGGATCCTTTCGCCATGTATTTCTCCAGCCCTGTGTGGTCTCCCATAATCGGGGTCAAGGGTTTTTCATGCCTCGGCATAGATTTCTCCTCTCTTCTCTTCTCTACTTTAGTTTCCTTTTTGCGTAAGTGCAGTGGGTTATTTAATACCTCGAGAGCCTTTGTTTAACCAAATATAAGATTTCCAAATGGGGGTGAAAGTTCAGGAATCTCCACATAGACTTATATGGATCCAGTTAGAAGGGGTATGTAGTTCAGATGTTAATAACCTATCAAGGAAGATTAATAAATTAGAAGTAGACTTTCAAAAGGATGAAATGTAAAGCCAAAGACTGAAACAAGTAATTTTAATAGTGGCTACAGAATTATCAAGAAAAGAAAGAAGTTATAACAAAATCTCTCACGAGAGTAACTCAAAGTTTGTTTCCAATTAGGTAAAAGAAAGCACAAGAGCATACCATGGATATGATGCTTTGAGAAAGCTAATAAAACATCCAAAAAGAAGCACGTAAATGCACAAGAGGATAACAAACTGAGGTCGCTTAATGAGTATAAAAGATTAACTGATAGGAAGAAGAAAACCTTTATAAGAAAAAATGCAGTTAATCTTGTGTGGTGAGCTGAAATCAAGCCCAAGAAAATTTTGGAAAGAAAATCAAAATGGGAAACACAAGAAATGTTGCAAGGTAGTTCGTTGGGTCTTGCTCCCACTACGGCACTACACTTAAGGGTGAAACACTATGGGAGAACTCTCATGAGTGTGCTCCCAACCAATGCAGTTGCATTCCCTACAGAATTCCGAGAGTGTGCACAGGAGCATGCCCCTGGGACGGCTCTCTTCTCCTATTACTGTTGCTATCATATATGCTACAGTTCCAGCATATGAAATATATTCAAATGGTCGTTATCATGCTATTTTTGGATGTTATGCTCAATGACAGTCGCCCCCGTCCCCGCTATCACCATACCTTTATAAATATATCCCGAATAATTGGTGGACAATTTTTTAAATTTTTATGGCTGAAAATGAATGGATGAGTAGATTTCATTGCATACAAACCCTAGATGACCCTCTTTAGTGCAATGGCTAGGTTAATTGTGCACATTGGATGATGAGTATGCAGCATAGTTGATAACATCGGCATCGGAAAAAAATTGGTGAGGGTCCCGAATACAACTTCTCAACAACATCAGTGATAAAAATAGGAAAAAATGGCAAACCATGGCAAACATTAAAAAATGCAAAATATATTCATTTCTTTCAAAATTGTAAACATATAAAGCAACAACATCAGAAAAACACAATGGCACATAAAGATCGAGAAAGCACCGATATATATGATGTAGTGGATGCCAAATAAAAAATGATACATATGTTTTAAAACTCAAACTTAGCCGAGGGTCAACTCAAACTCGGACTCGAACTGCACCATGACTCGGACTAGTTTGAACTTAATGACTCGATTTACTAAAAAATACATAAAATATTAAAATTTTAATGGAAAAAAAATATTTTAAAGATTTCAAACAATTGGAGACAAAATATGTGAAGTTTGCTCATGTATATACCATGTAAGGTTGAATATATCAAAATGGCACCAAGTGCAATACATATGTGAAACAAAATACATAATTAACAAAGCTTTAAATGGCATCTAGAATCCAAAGCACAACGTGCTACAAGCCTACAAGGTACTAGCCTACTACATATCATTGATCAACATTATCAATCATAAAACCTATCACCACAGTTGGCAGGTAGCATGTAGTCAAAGAGTAGAGTGACATTTGGCGTGTTTTGATGGGTTTAGTGGACTTGTCTTCAATTTGGTGTAGTTCAATTAACCGAAATTCTGAAAACTACTAACCCTGCTGAATTTTGGATGGGATGTGAAATTCTATTTTCATCGTATGAGGTCCAATGAGGTTGGAAGCCCTCTCAAACATCCTAAAACAATTAATGATAATATAAAAAATTTAAGTATAGGGGTAGAAAGGGAAATATAAGGAAATGAAAACTTCAAACCTTGACTTGGTCAGTTCAGTACCAAACCGTTTGGTCAAGCTGATTTAAGGACTGGTTCATAACCTAGGGGGGTCAACTCGATCAACTCAGTCGAGTCCAAGTCCAATTTGACCGGTTTTTAAAACTATGCATCAAAGTCAATACTGAATCTTAAACCTTGATAGTCCAAGGACTTAAAATTGGACAACTGGTACAAAATGACATCACATATATAAATGTATCTCATTATCATGAGGTAGATGTACAATCATACAATGACAAAAGTGACAAAACTAGCAACTAGCTTTCTGATATCAATGTCCTCTCCCCCTTTTACAAGAAAAGGTCATGGGTTGTTTGCCATATCTAGCCCTAGCAATAGAAGGCCTTGGCCTTGCACCAAATGTCTGACGATGATTAATGGGTGTCGGACTAGGTACATCAATCTGTATAGAAGGTGGCGTTGATGTTGGCACATCACCATCCATAATGTATTTAAGCTGCTACCCCTGCTCCTCCTTCCACTCCTCCTCCTCCTCCTCCTCCTCCTCCTACTGCGCCTCCTCTAACCATGTAGGTGCCTCCTCCGTGATATGCACCTCACTCTCCACTCTCCACTTCGACATATATCAATATTGTCTAAGGAAATGGCATCTACATCCGGTGTTTTCTCCACCTGCCTCATCCACGGTCAGAGATTGTAATGGACATGCACCAAGCCATTCAGACGTGTGAACTCCAACTTGTGAGAATGTCAAAAATATTAATGAGTATTAAGGGTCATAAGGTCATAAATTACAATAAATGTAATTGCTTTGTTGAAGTTCTAACCTATTGCAGTTCTTTGAGTGTCATAAATTTGATGCCCTTGCACCATAGTTTTGCCACCAAACATCTACAACAAATAAGAAAGAAAGGAAATTAGATTACATTTCATTACAGTGGAAAATAAGAAATAAAGAAAACATCATTCAACTTTCAAATAAAACACATAATAAAATTTTAAGTTCTAAATTCTAATTAGTGATGACTTACTTGGCATCAAACTGGTCCTTTCACAAATAGCATAAGCAAAGCCAAATAGTCCACTAGCCTCCCAATACATCTCCATCTCGTGATTAATTGTGTGGTGAGTATCAACATCAGGAACCATCCTATGAAGACATGTGAGGAGCCCTTCCATCACCTCGCCATCAAAATCAAACTTACATTTGTAGAAAAAGACAAGGTTGAGGAAAAGTGTTGCTATGTGAATGGGTTGATGGAGCATCTCGGTCCACCGGCTATCAATCAACTCCCATAAAAAATCATGTGTCTATTATATCTAGGGGTACCATTCCCCACATAATAAAATCGAACAGTTTCTTTGGCCCTATCCATGGCCTCATACAAAGAGCCCATTCCAAGCTTATCACTATCAACCAATCTCAGAACCTTACCAATGGTTCACTAATTGAGCACACTTCTTCCACTCCTACCCAAAAGGAGTTGGTGTACACCAATCTAGCAATGGCTCTCCCCTCTCTCTTGCTATATGCGCAATCACGCCACTCATCACAAACGAACATTTGCTTCAACTCAAATTGACATTAAAGCAAAGAATGAAGAGAAATGAAGTTGGTGGAAAAAAGTGTGATTGTGAGACTCAACAACTCCCTGTTTCTCATGTATCTCCTCATGAGACTAAGAACAAAAGTATGGTTATATATGAATTTGGAGATGCTCCTAGTTTAATCAATGACCTCCTTGAAGAAGGGAATTTTCCCCACATCCTCCATCATCAAATCAATACAATGTGCATCCCATGGAGTCCAAACCAGTTTGGGGTGCCTCTCCATAAGTAATCTACCTACATCCACATAATGAGCTACATTATTTGTTATGATTTGAACCCCATTATGCAAGTTGATCTCTTAGATGATCCCATCCATTAACTCACATAACAATGATGCATCTTTTACATGTGTCAATTCATCAACTAATTTGATAAATATGGTACCATTAGGACAATGTACCAAGAAATTGAGAAGGGTCCTACCCTTCCCATCTATCCAACCATCAGACATCACTTTGCATCCAGAGGTCTCCCATGATTGTTTGAACTCCTCCAATATAGTGTTGATGTCCTTTTATGCTTGAAGAATTGGCCCTTGCACCTCCTCATAGGCAGGGCACTTATACCCTGGGCCAACAATAGCAATGGCATCACACATCAACTAGAAAAATGGATTAGTTTTGGTGATGCTAAGAGGTAAGTCATGTAAATTTTCCAACCCCAACCCGATTTCAAGTTTTGTTTACATAGAGTTTAATGCCCAAACCCTATTAGCTTCTCATAAATAGAAAATTAACAACTTGCTTGAAACACATGAGATTGTTTACAACATTTTCATCTACAGAAAATTAAATTAGCCACATGAAAAATTTTGACACGGGAATTTTTAGCCAACTTGGCTAAGGAAAAAACCCTGATGGAAAACCTGTTTGAGAGAGAGTGATTTTATTTCTTCAGGACAGAAATACAAATTAATAACAACAGTACTTATCTACTTTTCATCTCGAAAAAATGTGTCAACAATCTGTTGCACGGATTTCTGGAAAACCGTGAAGTACGGCCTCACACGTGTGGCTATACGGACCTCGATTTTTGTACCTTCTATTACCTAGAAAAATGTGCCAATTTTATGCTTGTACAATCATTGCACTGCCTGCATTTATTGTTGCACGACATGTCTCGAAAATCGTGCCTTTGCTATACGAATGGTTGTTATACGGACTGAATTAAATGCTCTTGTTCTTCTCCTCGAAAAATGTGCAATCTCTTCTTGGAATTTGTGCCCTAAATTTTTCTTCTTCCTCTCAAAGTTTTCAGAATTTCTTCTTGCGTTGAATTCTCTCTAAACCTTCTTCTCTTCTCTTCTCCGCTCTCCAAAATCTCTTTGGTGAAAGTGAACAATGATGCCTTCAATCCCTAACTCCTCCCTTTTTGTTCATGGAAACTTCCTCATTTTCATCCAATGGCGCAGATTATACATGATCAAGGGTTCACATTTATTGCTCATTAAAAACTCAATAAATAATATTTAATGCTCAAATATCATTTAATTTAAATTACGTGAGTTCCCTTTTTAATTAAACACTCACTTTATTTCTCATAAAGTAAACTTAGGAGAAAAAATAACTTAAGGAGACTTTATAAAGTGACTTTATAAACATAAAGTACAACTCACTTTAATAAAGTGCTAGGGACCACTTTTAATGCTTTATCCACCTCTAGGCATCTCAAGGTGGAAAAACACTTGCCTTGGTACAAAATTTAACAAGTCACTCCAGAAAAGCATCCTCTCCAAAACCCTATATGCTTCTTCCTTCTCCCTTTTTTAATCATTGACCCGATGTAAGGCTGTGCTCCACCTCTAGTTCATGAAACAAAAAAGGATGACTCCCTCCCAACAGGTGAATCCATGGAGCCCCTCCCACTACCCTCAGTGGTAAAACTATATACTCCTTATGCAAGTTCGACTTTGTTGGTGTCTACCTCTTCCCTCTTTCTATCCTTTGAATTAATTTAATCATGGGCAGCACTCATAATCTCTAGGGTAACCACACTACAAAGCCCAACATCATGCCCAAGGATTTTGGCTGGTTGGTACTTCAACTTGCTAATCCCTCCCATCATCTGTTGCCACACCATTTTCAATTCAATCACTGCCAATTTGTCCCATCTTCAAGGTCACCATACTACCAACGTGGGTCCAAAGCCTTTGGTATATTTGCTATGGAAATGGATAGCTTCCAAATTCAAACCTAAGGCACCAAAAACACAAGAAATTGGCATTAAACCCCACTAGAAAAAAAACAGTCGGATGGTTTCAAAAATCAAACCTCTAGACTAGATTATTAGCAATGAAAAATGACAATAAGAGGGTGGATAAAAATCAAGCTTGTTGTCTCATTAAAAAGAAGCCCTCACATTGTTTTATGGGCATGAAAATCAAGGCAAATGACAAAAAAAGAAGCAAAATGTAGACAAGCAAAGAGGCAAGCAACCATGCACAAATCTATAGAAAAAATAGCATTAACATGGTGGGATTTAAATACATACCTAAGATTGGAAGATTCAACATCGGTTGGCAAATGAGATTGAATCCTTGCTCCACCAAAAATTCCTTAATGGTTATGATAATGGTTGTTTATCTATCTCCACAATGAGTGATGATGACTGTTACAGCCCAGATCGTCTGCAACATGATTGCCAAGAAATGCCAGAGCGAAGGGGTCTTTTGCCATTGTAAAAGGCCAAGTCTAGGCTTGATTATGTAAAAGTGGTGGTCTAGCAGGGCTCACGACCCACAGTCCGATCATGGCAAGTCCTCTTGGTTTTCATTCCAGGAAGTGTTGGCTTAGTGGCATTGTCGACTGCCTCTAGATGGGCGGAAGTCCCCTGTCTTGTTGGGCCAATTTGGCCCTAGGCTAGTGTCCAGTGCTTCTTGGGATGGGTCCATTAGGACACATGGCTTAGGGGCTCCTAGTCACACTCAGTGTTTTGCTATGTATGAGGTGGTTACGCATGTAAGGATTGTTATACCCAATTTAGCACACCTCTTTTATGCCCACTTGGACCTCTTTCTTCATTATATGACCCCTCCTCTTGTACATATGTGCTCACATCACCATGACATCATCCTCATCCATAGAGCTTTACCTTGCTAAAGGGGAGGACGTTGAGGGATCTTCCACATTATTGGGGTTAGTTGGGGCATGACGTCCTCCTCTGCCTCACCACTCCACTCGGTTGAAGCCATTTGCATCATTTTTATCACTTTTGTGGCTTAGTCCCCAACTTGTGGGTGACAAGCCATAGTTTTGAGTTATTTTTACATTTTAGTAAGGTGGGCTCTAAAACTTCAAAAACTCAAGGAAGCCTCATATAAATAAGGCTTCTAACTTTCATTTGTAAACATGGACAAGGGTTCAAACAGGCACTTTTCTTTTTATCTTGGTCTATTGGAGATTTTGAGTGATGCGCACCTCTCTCTTTGGTTTGTGATGAATGGTGAATGGTGAATGGTTAATTTTCTAGGGTTTTTACTTTCTTGCAAGGTTGATCCTAAGAATGGTTGTAATAATTCATGGCTAAGGACGGACCTAAGAAATATGTCGTGCTCTCATTCTTGGTTAATGTTGATAAAGTATCTCCATTTTCTTGGTTGACGTTGCTTTTGCACCTTGGGCGAGGTGAATTAGGGTTTTTATCGACATCTTGTCAAGTTTGTTTAAGGAGACCTCCCTCTTGAAGGAGCTCTCCACTGTGGGCATTGGAGTTCATCTTTTGCCCTAATTAGGGTTGTAGACTACTTTGTATCGGGTTACTAGCCTCTTGCCCTAGTGGGTAAATCTTGAATAGCAAAATTGAGTAGGGACGTTAACCTTGATCTCTAATAGCCTTAGGGTTGAAAAGACTATGGTCATAACCCCTTCCCATCACTCTTTTCTATCAAAATTCTCTTGTACAATTTTACAAAAACCCCAAAAAATATAATATCGGAAAAACCCTAAAAATTAGAAAAAATTATATCTCAAAAAATACTTGCAATTTGGAAATTCTGTACAGACTGAAAAATGCACCCTAGTTGAATTAATGGTAGATCTTTGAGGGCATTTTGCTCTTGTGCTTGAATTGTGTGATATCTCGTTGTTTGTGCCAGCCAGGGTTTTGTATTGCAGATTTGTTATTACAGGTACAGTAGGTGTATCAAGAACTTCTACCAAGTTTGAAGGCCTAAAAAGAGGTTTCTAGCCTATATTGACCCTTGGGAGGTTGGAGGTTCATTGGAAAACATGTTAAATGAGACCACACTCTATTTGAGGGTTGTTGTAAAGCTCATATCAGATCTGATATCTTATTTTTAGAATTTTTTTGAGGCTACTCCTTCATCCTATTGCTCGTCCCCCCTACCCTTCTATACAAGGTACACTTCATATGGTCAAGGTGACACTATTATGACTGATTTTTATCAAGTTTTCTGAGGTATATTCACCGCTGCAATCTTGTGACAGCAATAGCAACTGGATGTTGTATTTCTTGGGATTCGTGATAAAGCTATTTAACTCCTCCCTCTCTTTTTGTCATATTTATATTTCATTGTTTTAACTCTATAAAGCATTGATCTTAGCCAAGAGGTTTCCAGGGAAGCACGTTTGTGTATTGTCTATGGAATCGCAAAGATTGATCACCAAGTTCTAGGGACTCCCCCTTGGTCTTAGGAGTTGACCTAAAGCGTTAAAGAAGCTAGGCTAAGGTGACATTGGGCTCTAGCTTCTCATCGCACCGTAATCCGTGACTTTATCGTGGGTACTATTTTGAGTGGTAGCAATGACCACAAGTCTCCTCCTTCCTTCTCTAAAAGCCCAAAAGAACAAATGACCAAAAAGAATTACAAAATCACCCTTAAAGCCCACAGATTTGCCGGCCTGGTGATATTTTTCATCGTGGCACAATTTTTTCCTAACAAATCTTGATTTTTTTGCAATGTCCAATTTTTTTTCCAGGACATCAACTATTTTTTAGCAATTTTATCAAACTATGGTATGCAATTATGTGTGGGACACAAGAGTTTTGAGTAGACATATTTACCACATGAGCAACATTGATTGCTACTAGACACAATCTATTATCTTTTTTTTTTCACATGAGTAGTGTAACCGGCGGCTCAATACTGCGAGAGCGCCGAATCTAATGGGGTCGTGGGGTCGATCCTGGGTGGGGACGGCCACAGCCGACCGCCCCAGCCACCCGGCGATAACGGCGGCCCCTATTATCTTTATATCATGAATAAGTGGTGGCCAATTTTTTTATTTTTATGGCTAGAAATTCATGGATGAGTGAACTTCATGGCATACAAACCATCAATGGCTCTCTTTAGTTCAATGGCCATGTTCATTGTGCACATTGGAGGATGAGTTTGTAAATTTCCTTAAAATTCAATCTTGAGTTAAAGTATGCCAGTTTATTTTTAATTAAACCCCAATTATTACTTTTAACCACAAATGGATTTCTTCACAATGCAGCGGAAAATAAATACTGAGAGAAATATAACATCAATCACATCAATAGAGACACCAATATTTTTGGGTATAAACCGTCGGAAAAACCCAAGATGGGAAAACCGGTGCAGCAGTCTAAGAAGATATTTTATTATGAAGATATAGAACAATACAATCCAGAAAATCGATTTTTACCCAACCAGGCAAAAGTCGAACCACCGAACTCCATTGAGACAACCCCACAAAAAGTACGGCCCTCTACGTCACTGTACAAAATCCGTACGACCTCTGCATCAACGTACGGACAGATCCGTACAGCCCTGCGTCACTCAAACGGCCCTCTGCAACTATTGTGCGACCTCTGCATGTCTGTACGGCCCCTCTGCGAATATGTACGGCCCTCTCTCCTTTGCTCAAGTCGCCCTGTCAATCCCCCGAATGAAAGTTCCTTTGTCTTCCTCTCTGTAAAAATCTTCTACAAAACTGTCTTTCTCACTCTTCGACTGAAAGCTACGAGTAAGAAAACTCTTTGTATGTCTGTGTGTCCTCTCCACCAAATATGTCTTCCTTTTAACTCAATGGCCAAGCGAAACCCTAACTTCTCACTATGGATCAATGGATGAGATCCTCTGGTGAGATCAATGGACAAGATTAGATTAGCCATCACTTAGATTATTTTCACATGAACTTTATAAAAGTGACTCCATTAAGTCAAATAATAATTAGATCACTTAATGCACTTTTCCTAAGTCTAAAGTTTAGAAAAGTCATTAATACATTTGGCTTCATGTTTATGTCTTCTAGCATGCAAGGACACATGCAATGATAGAAGACCTTCCTTGTTGCCACTTTCTAACAGAGTTTGCAATTATGTGTGTGACACAAGGGCTTTCGTGCACTACTACTCATTCACCACATCAACACCATTAGTTGCAATTGGACACCATTTATTGTTTTTATTTGACCATGAAATTTATCGCTCATGTATTTATGGAGTTAGTCCCCAAATATTTGGAAAAAGTGTTATATAAAATATATATATATATATATATATATATATAACATAATAAATATATATTAATAATATCATTAATATTATTAATATATATATCAATAATTAATAAAAATGTTATATAAAATATATATATATATAACATAATAAATATATACTAATAATATCATTAATATTATTAATATATAAATTAATAAATAATAAATAATAGTTAATTAGAAAATTAAATCAAGAGACGTACCCTTAGAATTGAAAAGCCACGAATTGGCTTATATAAAGCCCAAACATTTTAATTGTAAAGATCATCATATATCAATATCTTTTATCAAATACATTTTATTATTTTATCCATTTATGGATTAAATCTAGCTTATTTACGCTGGTTATTTCTGTAAGAAACAAAGTTTCTTCATTTCAATGGTATCAGAGTCTCGTTGCTTGATCCGACCTTTGGCTACAATCCCTCTCGGAGCTTCTCTGAATACTTGGCTTTTGGCCACAATCTTTAATTGCCAGAGTTTCTCAAAGTTTCTCTGAATTCAAACGTGCTTAATTTTTTAACATCATCATATCAATGAAAAGGGAAATATCATGACAAAATATCTGTAGAAAATGCAAATACTCATTTTTCAAACGTTCGACTAGCTCCAGCAAACTCCCATCGCACTGCTCGATCCACCCTTCCACCCCTCCCCACCTCTTTCCACGCGCGCACACTCGCCTCCGCACACAGCCGTCCATTCTTCCCCCACACCTTCCACGCCAGCCTGTGCTCTACATTACGCCCCCTACGCTACATTCTCGATCCAAAGTGCACCTTGCTGCATACCACTACCAGCCACGATCCATCTTCTACTCTACTCCGTTGTTAGGCCGCCCTTTCTTGTTCCACACTACTCCACACGTTTCCTTACCCACTCTGCTAGCACATCTCAAGCCCCCATTTTCCATGCCTCCTGCGCATCACCTGCTACACCTTCTTTTCCCCATCTCATTTGCCAACGCCCTGCATACTCTCCACGCCTCCCAACTCCTTCAAGCCACCCTCGCACCAACACTTTCACTCCGCGCCCTTCCTCATCACCGCCCCGCGCCTTGCTCATCCATCTTCCCACGCACCCACAGTCCTCCCTTGCTCCTTCCTCATTCCACAAGCCTCCATTCCAACTCCCCCACCACCGCTCCCCCTTCACTCTCCCTTTACACTCCCTTCTCCCATCTCACCTCCCTTGCTAATAACCCTCCCACCTGCTTCAAATTCTTCCCACGCACTCTCCTCCTTCACGCACCGCTCCTCCTCTTTCATGCACGCCTCCCTCTCCACCCACGGCTCTCTGCACACCCTTCTCTCCGCGCCCCTGTCTTCTTCACTGCCCGCAGCCTATCCACACATATCACCCTCAATGCACATCCCCCACTCCAATCTCATCTCCCATCTTCCCAACGGCTCCCACAAGCTCCCTCCATCCCACAACTCACCCTTTCCGCTCTTCATCCCTCAACGCAACCAACCTTCACTTACCCTAACCCCTAATTCTCATCCAATAAAATATATATATATATATATATATAATATTATTATTATTATTAGCAATAATAATAAATTTTTTTTAAATAAAGCTCTAGCTCCCATTTCATACAAATCAATCTTATAATAATATTATTGTTGTTATAATATTTAAAAAAACATATATTATAATACATTGTTATTATATTTGATAATATTAATAAATATTATTATTATTACAAAATTAATAATAGTAATAATTATTATATTTACTATTTAGTAATTGTATAAATTACAATTATTATACTAAAAGGAAAAAGAAGAGCAAAAATCAAAGTCAAAATGGAAGAGAAAAATCTTACTGACAGGAAGGAAAGATTCTCCAAAGTTTCGTTGAAAGTACCGAAGGCGATGCTAAAAGCATGGAATATTTGATGAAAGTCCTATTGCCATCGCTATTAGTCCAACTAATAAAGAAAATTTCATTAATGTCGATGTTGCTAATCAATTACAAGTTCTAGAATCAAGTATAAAGAAGAATGAGTCAAATGAAGATCAAATAAATGAATTACCATTACAGATCGATGATTATAATTTTGCATCTCAGTTCATTGTTGCAGCTATAGACGACAATCTTATTGACATGATGATGGGTTCCAACTGGCTGGAAACATTGGGAACGTTCACCGTCAATGCAAAAAGGAAGTTCATGACCTTCTTCCATGGGAAGAAGAAAATAACGATACATGATCTATCAGTGGGAGTTTCCCAATCACAAAATACAGACAAAGAATCAACTTATGGAAGCTATGAAGATTTAGAAGAAGAAGTAAAGCATTTAAACAAACTCATCATCAGCAAAGACGAGGAAATTGCGCAGATCCAAGAGAAATTAAATGCCAAGAATCAGAAGTCGGCCAACATCAACAAGAAGTTAAAGAGCTCCAGCGGCATAAAGACGACGTTAAAAACACTCACAAATTAGAGACTCCAAAGATCAATAAAACAATCTCAAACAATAAGGATGAAATCGTCCAGTTGAGAAATCATAATAAAACCCTAGTCACAAAAATCAAGAAATTAAAGAGTAATTGGAAGCCGGAACAAGCTCATGAAGATATCGAGAAGTTGTTAGAAAAGATTGAAGAGAATTACCATCTTAAAAATCACAATCAAGATCTTCAGAAAAAATTATCAAGAAATGATGAAGAAAATTCTTCTTTACAAAGACTTAATCAAGAATTGCTAGAGCAGATTAAGAAGTTAAGAGAGGACGAAAAGTTGCAAGAAGAAAAGTTCAAGAAGATTCTGTATGATAACAAGCTATTAAAGAATAAATTAGAGCAAATCCAGAAGGAAGCATCCAGATTTTCATGAAAACAAATTCAAGTTGAGGAACAAGAAACAAATACACACTCAATTGAATTATTATCTACCAAGAAATCACCAGAAGCACAAAAAGTTGAAGTTCCTGTAAACAATCTGCAAGCAACTCGAGTACCTTATTTCCATCCCATTCACAAGAGTCGTCATGATCGACGACAAGGACAGGAGGAAACTAAACAGTAATACTCCTACAGAGAACAAAGACAACATCGACAACTCCGAACAATTGATCAACAAACAGTCCCAATGAAGCTAGATCTCGGATGGACCACTTCACAAAAGATGCGACATTTTTCTTGGGAATGTGTAACTCATATCATTTCGTTTCGTCAAGTGTCGCAGATATTAACACAAAAGATCGCGATATGACATTACAAAAAAAAACAGACGTAAGCCTTGTTTTCAATATGCTTTGAGGACAAAGCATCTCTAAGAGGAAGGCAATGTTATATAAAAAATATATATATATATAACATAATAAATATATATTAATAATATCATTAATATTATTAATATATATATTAATAATTAATTAGCAAATTAAATCAAGAAACGTACCCTTGGAATTGAAAAGGCACGAATTAGCTTATATAAAGCCCAAACATTTTAAATGTAAAGATCATCATATATCAATATCTTTTATCAAATACATTTTATTAATTTTATCTGTTCATGGATTATTGTAATCTGGCTTACTTACGCTGGTCATTTCTGTAAGAAACGAAGTTTCTTCGTTTCAAAAATTGACAAGGCCACATACCTTGTAGGTCCTTTGTATGTAATATGTAAACTCGATGATTTTCTATGGGTACCATATCTATTGTTTCTTTATTGTTTACTATGCATAGTGACTATGTAAATATTTGATTTAGAGATCACTACTCCCTCTGAATCAGCCAGAGATCTCAAGCAGTATGAGTCTCGATATCAATATATGCTCATAAAAATATAGACTCAAACAACTAGATCTGCATTTACCAAACTGACATAAATGCAATCACACATAAACAACAGATATACCGTGGAAACCCCAACCGGGGAAAACCAGCAAACTGTGGGGCTATCTTCTCTCTCGAGCCCAGAGCATATATATAAATGACAAATAAAATACAGGATTACCTCAGCAGGTAACTCAATCCTTGAAACAGGACAGACTCTAGATCTGCATGCATCCAGTTGATGCATGCACTAGAAGAGTAAGCCTTAACTGTCAAACTGGATCTGAGTGTCTCTATAGGTGCCTCTGATTGATCTGCTCTGATCTACTCGCTCTAAACACTGCCCTCTGATGAACTCGGCCTTCTCTGCATGCACAAGTGCGCCCTCCCCTCTGGATCTCAAATGCTCGTACCGGACCATATCTCAGCAGATCTGACCTCTTATCGTCCCTAACCTTCCTCCAATGTTGAGGCAAGGCTATCCTGGAAGTCTCAAACTCTGAATCAGTCAATCCAACTCAAAACGAGCTTCTCCCTCCTTGGGAAATGCGTCCTCCTCCAAGACAACTCGGCCTCCGCCAAACTAATCAAAAAACACCTTGATGAGCTATCTCAGCTCACAGTACTGGGTGTCTAGCAACTTTGGAACTAAAGGTCACTGATCTAGCTCAGATCTGACCTTCCTAGCTCCTGCAGTAGCTCCTCTCTCTCTCATAAAGTTGCCCTGCATACACAGTTATTCCCTCCTCACTCTAGCAATATCTCTCTCCGACAATGCAACTGAGTAACGTCAACTGGGGACCCCCTACCTCTATAAATAATCTCACCGATGAATTAGGTTTGCCAAAACCCTAATTCTCGGTGCATGCAAAAAGTCACTTTTGCATGCATCCATTGATCGCTGACAAGTCATGCAAAACACATGCATGCAAATGTCAAATCACTCTGGAAGATCCGCATGCAACCCCCACTAGACTCATGCCACTAAGTAGAGTGTATCACACCGTCTACTCCATCCCGATGCCTATAGTACTGATGTACCTCCATGCAAGGCATCTGAATCATGGAGGACATCCCAAAGTTACCACACTCTAACAGACTAGATCTGCCTATGGAGGACCTAGGTGTTGATGTAATTGTAACTTCGAAAGATATTCACTTGTATATTTTATGTTGTATTTGTATTTTATTATTGTACCTCCGACGGAGATGTTTATTCCTCCGTTCGAGAGAGTCATTGTTGTACTTGAGTCATGTAAAGTTAGTGAGGTTAACCCTCCAGTGTATGGCGAGGCATTAGACCCCAGAGTTGAGTCTTTCATGCGTTAATGTAATTGTAACTTCGAAAGATATTCACTTGTATATTTTATGTTGTATTTGTATTTTATTAATGTACCTCCGACGGAGATGTTTATTCCTCCGGTCGAGAGAGTCATTGTTGTACTTGAGTCATGTAAAGTTAGTGAGGTTAACCCTCCAGTGTATGACGGGGCATTAGACCCCAGAGTTGAGTCTTTCATGGGTTATTAGACTCTCCTAGAGAAGTCGGCCAAGTCAGTTACACCTAGGGGCCGACCTGTTTGGGGTTACGGTCAAGTGAAAGTTAAAGTATAAATAGAGAGGGTGCTCCTCTCTATTTGATCATTTTCACTCACTCATCAAGTTCGAATAAGTGAGTAGGAGGACAAGTTCGCACAAGTGAAGAAGAGAGAAGCTGCTGGAGACCATTTCTACTTTTGGGGTTTATTGTATTGTTGCTCATTCTATCTCTAAGGAAGTTGCGGGGTTTTCTCCTTTATGGTTTCCCCGATGAAATTCTTTGTGTCTCTTATCTCTTGTGTTTGAATTATTGTGCATGTTATTCTCTTAGATAAGATCCTGGATAATCTTGAATTAAATTTGAAAATCTAACATGGAGTCAGAGCTAACCTGAGAAGAAGACACTGTGCAGCTGCAGAAGCTAGGGCTTCTTAATTTTTGGGTTTCTCTCCACAGACCATCAGCAAAAGGAGGCTAGGCTAACTTGCCTAAGGAAGGCGCATCTTTCTATCGAAGCATAATTGGATTCTGAGCATTTTCATTTTTTGGCCTGTCACTGCTGCGGGAAATTAGGGCTTTTCACAAAAGTGGAATTTTGGAGTGCAACCAGCATAGGGAGAAGCTACTCAGCAAAATCGAAATTGAGACCAAGATTGAAGTTTTTGGTTGGGTGAAACTCCGAGAAAGTCAAACCCTAATATGACTTTGGACATATGTTGTTGGGAGCGTGGAGTGGGAAGCGAGGAGCGGGAGCGAAGCGAAAAGCAAAATTTTCAAAAGCTCCCGTTTTGGGAGCGTTTCGGGAGCGTTTTTTATATAGTATATATTTTAATAAATTTTGATAGATTTATATTTAAAAAACATGTAGGATGTTCAATTAGTTATAGAAAACATCGATTAAACCATATAACATCAATCATCTAGTAGTTATAACTTATAACATTATCATCAACTGATCAACCATAAAAACTTTTATAGGAGCTTGGCAAAGAAGGGAGGTACCATAACATTGTCATCAGATGATCAACCTAGTAAAGGAGCTTTTAGTATAAGAGAGGTAGCGAGCGCCTCGAGAGCGCCATGGGAGCGTGCTCCCAAAATTGGGAGTGTTTTGGGAGAGAGCTTCCGAAGGAAGCGAGCTTCAGGAGCGGGAGCGAGGGGGTAGGGGGCGCTCCCATGCAACCTAGCTTTAGACCAGAAAAAGCAAGAAACTGCAGATCCGAAATTCGCCAGTCAATTTTCAAGGGTGAATTTTTGGAATCTTTAGAAACCAAGTGCACCAGCATACTCGCCTCATCCAGGAGAATCTTCCTGTGAAAGCAGAATTCAATTCCGAGAATTTTCATTTTTCAGCCTGTCACTACTGCTGGAGGAAAACTAGGGCATCAGATATTTTGGGTTTATGTTCACTGATTTATGGAAGTGAGTACATTGGACAACTCTCCTTGAGGAGGCACATCTATCTGTCTAATCAGAAGTTCCAAATTCCAACTTTGGAAAATTATGGTATCTCTGACAAACACTAGGCCAGCTAGCTCCAGATCCAGTTTCAGCAAATCAAGTGGTAAGACCTAAAGCTTTTCTATTTCCATTTGAGTTTCTCATTAAAGATGTCTCACCACACCAAGCTTGAGGATAAGCTTGAAGGGGTTGATAACTTCCGAGGATGGAAGTATAGGATTGGGCTTGTCCTAGAAGAGAATGAATTGGACACCTATGTGAATGAAGAGGTTCCAATTCTAGAGGGAGATGAGGCTAAAGACTTACACAAGAAGAACCTAGTTAAGGCTAAGAGAATCATTGCAAATTCTATCAAGGACCATCTCATACCACATGTGTCATCTCTGAAGACACCTAAAGAGATGTTTGATAACTTGACCACCTTATTTGAAGGGAGGAATATAAATAGGAAGATGACATTGAGGATCCAATTGAAGAATGTCAAAATACAAAATGCAGAGACCACGCAGTCCTACTTTACAAGGGTCTCTCAGATAAGAGAAGAACTTGAAGCTGTGGGAGAAGATATAGAGAATGGAGAAATAGTGATGACCACCTTGAATGGTCTTCCTAGGTCATGGGATTCCTTCATTCAAGGAATCTGTGCAAGAAGAAAGTTGATCACCTTCAGTAGGATGTGGGAGGAGTGCTCACAGGAAGAAGCTCGAATTGTAGCTCGAGAAGAAAAGATGGGTAATGAAGACCAGGCTCTCACAGCACACACCAGGAAGAACAACAACAAGAGGGAGCATCATCATCACAAGAAGGGTAAACACTACCACCAGAATCGGAGGGAGAACCTTGGAGGATCCAGGAGAGATCTTTCTCACATTCGATGTTATACTTGTGATGAGAAGGGACACTATTCCAGAGATTGTCCCAGGAACAAAAGCAGCTCCCACAAGAAGAAGAACAACAAGAAAAGACATCATGCTCACACTGCAGAGGATGATGAACCTCCAAGGAAGAGAACCAAAGAAGACAGTGAAGATTCTTCAAGTGATGAAGAATATGTATTGTAATGAAGGTAACCAACTACGAGGGTTTATTTAGAAGGTTCCACCTCATAAGGTGAAGCTAGAGATGACTTCTAGTATTACATGAAAGGAGTAGAAGAAGCTACTGCGGAGTTGGACTCCAGAAAACAAATAAAGATCAATAATCTATGGAAGAACCTCTCATCCATTTTCAGCATTGGTTAAGGTGCACACTATCAGAGACTCCAGTAGTTCCTGCAAGGAAGCAAAGATCAAGAGGGAGCACACTCCAATAGTTCCTGCAAAGATTGAGAGGGAGTCCACCCAACAACCAAATAAAGATAAGTATTTGAATTGTAATTTCTTGTATATATGATTACTTAAATGATGTTGTTCAGATATGTACATACTTATGTTCCTAGATTTATGATGTATATTATGCATGTTAGAAAAGTTGCATTAATGAACAAGATACTACTAATATGCAAGTAATGGGTAAGTGGCCTATGCTACTGTACAACACTCCATTGCTACTTATCTAGAATGAAACCTCTTTGTTGACATGTTGGGAGTAGTGCACACTCTTAACAATGTTCTAGTAGAGATGGAAGGCATCTAGGAAGTTACCGTATGAATACGGGATATGGATGAATGTTGTGTTGAATCATTGGCTAAGATAGTTGCATGACTGTGTGACCTATGTCTTTATGCATAAGAATTTGTTTTTGAAAAATTATGAAATGTTTATAATCACGCAACTAAATTGACTTGTAGGAAAGATCGTGTACTACAAGAGAGACTTGTTTCGAAGAACAAGTGACGATGATTCAGCTAGAAGATTTATGAAGTCAAGAAGAAGACACTGAAGAACCTGAAGTTCCCAGGATCTGAAATACAACAATGGAAGGAGTAATTCCTGAAGAATATGAAGACCGCGAGATCGAAGATCTACAGGAACTTGTAGATCCACCCCGTGAGAAGAATTCTCACAAGAGGAAACCAGCATGGGTACGAGAAGCAATTCAAGATGCAGAGAGATATGGCGCTCCAGAAGGAATGCACAGAGAAAGCAAGAGACCGAGGCCATACTCCAGTTATGTAGCCCTGTTGTGTGACATCATTGACAAAGAACCTTCCAACTATGAGGAAACAACTGAGAAGAAAGAATGGAAGGATGCCATGATCGAGGAGTACCAATCGATCATGAAGAATGATGTTTGGGATGTGGTCCCGAGACCAGTAGGGATGTCTGTTGTGACTTCCAAATGGATCTACAAGATCAACCATGCTGCAGATGGCAGCATAGAGAAACACAAGGCGAGATTTGTGGCACGTGGATTCTCCCAGAAAAAAGGGATAGACTATGAGGAGACATTTGCACCTGTATCCAGATACACTTCCATCAAATCAATACTTGCTCTGGCTGTAGTGATGAAGTGGAAGGTACACCAAATGGATGTCAAAACAACGTTCTTGAATGGTGTAGTAGAGGAGGAAGTGTATATGGAGAAGCCACCCGGATTTGAGACACATGACAGGGAGACTCATGTGTGCAAATTGAAGAAAGCCTTGTATGGATTGAAACAGGCAACCAGGACGTGGTACGACAGGATAGACAGCTTCCTGACTAGTTTGGGCTTTACCAAGAGTAAAGCGGATTCCAACCTTTACTACAAGGTTGAGGAAGGGAACCCAGTGATACTTCTACTTTATGTAGATGACCTGTTTGTGACAGGTGATGATGGGTTGATTACTGACACGAAGAGGAAGCTTGCTACCGAGTTCGAGATGAAGGACTTGGGTATGATGCACTACTTTCTAGGCATGGAGGTGTGGCAGAGTGCGGATGGAATCTTCCTTGGACAAGGGAAGTATGCAATAGAGATCCTGAAGAGATTCAGGAAGATGGACTGCAAGGCCATGGCCACACCTATGGCATCGAACCTAAACGTATAGAGTGATGCTTCATCAAAGCCTGTTGATGCCACGATGTATCGTCAGATGATTAGATCTTTGATGTACTTGACAAATACGAGACCAGATATTTGCTTTGCTGTGAACACATTGAGCCAATTCCTAATGGATCCGAGACATGTTCACTTGATTGCTGCAAAGCATATTCTGAGGTACCGGAAGGGTACGGTGGATTATGGGCTCAAGTATGATGCGAATCAGAAGATTAACTTGGAGGGTTATGTTGATTTGAATTGGGCAGGCAGTGCCATTGATAGGAAGAGCACTTCGGGGTGTTGCTTCAGTATGGGATCAGTTGTGATCTCTTGGTTTAGCAAGAAGCAATCCTGTGTGGCACTGAGTACAGCCGAAGAAGAGTATGTCACAGCTTGTTCGGCTAGTTCTGAGGCAGTATGGCTGAGGAAGCTACTATTTGATTTATTTGATCTCTAGTTGGATGCTACTTGTATATATTGCGACAACCAGAGTTGTGTGAAGTTGTCTGAGAACCCAATGTTCCATGACAAGTCGAAGCACATCGAGATCAAGTATCATTATATCAAGGATATGGTGCAAAGAGGAGCAGTGAATCTCCAATATGTTGCGACAGAGGAGCATATAGCTGATGTGTTGACCAAGATGCTAGCCAGAGTGAAGTTCGAGTACTTCAGAGAGAAGCTTGGTGTATTCCAGTTCGAGGTTCCTTCCAGGGGGAAAAGATGAGTCTGGAAGACGCAGATGCACAAGAGCCATTCTCAAATAGTGGTAGGTGTGTCCTCCCATGGTGCAGATGTAAGGGTTGGAGCCTTTTCTGAATGGTGGTAGATTTGTTCTCCCATGTCGGGTGATGTAAGTGTTGTGTGACGTGCATCTGCGCTATGCTCTGTTGACATTGAGATGATTTGGACGTGATGAGACGACAGTAGGGTACACAGGTTTTGCAAGAGGCATATAATCAGTCCTGAGATGCTCCTTCAGGATTTGCAGTGGCATATAATCAATCCTGGGAGATCTTGCAGTTTTGTAAGAGACATATAATTAGTCCTGGGGTGCTCCTTCAAGTTTTGCAGAGGCATATAATCAGTCCTAGGATATCTTGCAGGTTTTGCAGTGGCATATAATCAGTCCTGGGATGCTCCTCAGGTTTTGCAGAGGTATATAATTAGTCCTAGGAGATCTTGCAGGTTTTGTAGTGGCATATAATCAGTCCTGGGATGCTCCTTCAGGTTTTGCAGAGGCATATAATCAGTCCTAGGAGATCTTGCAGGTTTTGCAAAGGCATATAATAAGTCTTGAGATGTACCTACTTGATGGCTTGCTCGCAGAGATGATGAAGACCTACATGGAGGCTAGGCCTACATCCAGCATGAAAAAGGGTTAGCTCTGTAGAACTTCCTATGACGCGTAGATTGGAGATTGATGGTCGAGATAGCAACAGCAGTGATGATGATGATCCAACTTTGATGATGATCCAAGTGACGAAGACTTGTGCCGATGACTGTGTCAAGAGAATACCTTCTGAGTTAAGAGGGAGTGTTAATGTAATTGTAACTTCGGAAGATATTCACTTGTATATTTTATGTTGTATTTGTATTTTATTATTGTACCTCCGATGGAGATGTTTATTCCTCCGGTCGAGAGAGTCATTATTGTACTTGAGTCATGTAAAGTCAGTGAGGTTAACCCTCCAGTGTATGACGGGGCATTAGACCCCAGAGTTGAGTCTTTCATGGGTTATTAGACTCTCCTAGAGAAGTCGGCTAAGTCAGTTAAACCTAGGGGCCGACCTGTTTGGGGTTAAGGTCAAGTGAAAGTTAAAGTATAAATAGAGAGGGTGCTCCTCTCTATTTGATCATTTTCACTCACTCATCAAGTTCGCATAAGTGAGTAGGAGGACAAGTTCGCACAAGTGAAGAAGAGAGAAGTTGTTGGAGACCATTTCTACTTTTGGGGTTTATTGTATTGTTGCTCATTCTATCTCTGAGGAAGTTGCGGGGTTTTCTCCTTTATGGTTTCCCCGATGAAATTCTTTGTGTCTCTTGTCTCTTGTGTTTGAATTGTTGTGCATGTTATTCTCTCAGATAAGATCCTGGATAATCTTGAATTAAATTATGAAAATCTAACACTAGGATCCTTGTTTCTGCTCTCCACATCTAGATTTGCTTGAAATATGTTTTCAATTTGGAAGCACTAGATGATATGCTCAAGATTTGGTTTGGTTGCAAAAATATCAAGCCAAAGAATCCTCCAAAAAAAACATTCAAAAAAAAGGCATAAAACACACAATAAAAAAAGGCAAATCGTGGGACCTTCTCCCACCATCTAAAAGCACACAAATATGAGTTTTTCATATCAAGTCTTCTTTTTTTAATTTGTTTGTGTGATTTGGAGAAAAATATATTCAAAGAATTGAATTTGCCATGTTTTTGGTTCATCGTTTCTACAAAATATAGGTAGATAGATAGATTAATATGTCATCAAAGGTGGCTTGTTAAATTGCCAAATTTGAGGTGCTAGTGTATCCTCCACCAGGGTTCAAATATCACCATAGATACAATGTAAATCCTTTAGGTGGACTTTGGGCCTTCTGCCAGATTATGTAGCCTTCTGGCGGACTTTGGGCCTTGTGTGAAATCATGTAGCCTTCAATCACAATGTAATGAGCCTTCGAGCCTAAATAATTGAAATAACATGACCTTTTTCCTAGGTTTTCTGTCCATTGGGAGGTTTCCCTTTAAAATACATTTATACGTGTGTGTGTTGTTTCCCCAAATCTAGAACCTAACTAGGCTCAAAGGCTCATTACAATGTGCCTAAAGGCTACATGATCTAGCACAAAATAGCATGACCATTTTCCTAAGTTTTATGTCCATTAGGTAGTTTCCCTTTAAAATACATACATGTGTGCATCCTTTCCCCAAATCTAGAACTTGACTCTCAAAAAATAAAGAAATCAAGATCTAGCATTTCCATGCAACTAAATTACTATGTACACATGTATGAAATGTATTTTTGGAGTTATAAGCAGTGGGAAAAAACTAAATGCAACTAAGAATAAAGGATGTTATTGGTCTTTGATGATGCGATACAATGTGATTTAAAGTTTTCCCTTCCAACTATAATTACCAAGTTAGCACCAATTATAAGGCACAAAATAAAGTCATTGTGTGGCTTGGAAGATGGTGGGTCATATAGGCATATAGTGACCCAATGCCCACAAAAGCAAAGTTATCAATCTAGTTGTTTTTGCAATTATGATTTTTAACTTTGTAACTACTAGATTGTTGATGTTATCTAGTTCGTTTCCTACTCGAATTCATGTTAATAATTTTTAACTTGTAAGTACTATATTGTTGATGTAATCTAGTATTGTACTAAATGGTTGGTGCCCTAATCTACTATGGATTAGGATTAATTAATCTGTTTAGTATTTAGATCTTAATAATGTAGTAGTTGTATGAGTAGTGTTGAGATTTACAAGTGTTAGCAAGAGAATTGAACGGAACCAAAACCAACCCAAATTTTGCTATGAAGAAAAAGGTTAACAACAATAGAGAAGCCAAGAGAGGCACATCCCTAGACAAAGAAATATACCCTAGCACAAGTGTGTTAGAGAGAAATAACCCAAGCACAAGAGAGATCAAACCAAGAACAAGAGAGCACAATGCTTTATTATTCCCTATGCTAAATCACTTGCATAAGAATGAGTGAATGATCACAATGTGTGAAAGTACAAATAAGAATTGTGTATTTACATACAACTTACAAGCTAGAGCACTTTCCCCAAGACAGCTAAATAGCGAGCCTACATTGAGTTGACTAGGTTAGTCTTAACCAAACCTATAAATATAATATAAAATTATAAATAATGTCAATCATGGCCAAATATAAAAATTACACCCTTAATTTTAACATCCCTTCATAATCTGAACATGGAGCAACATAGAAGACATTACATCACATACCCCCTTAAATTGTAAATCTCCATGTCTCTTCTTTGTATATCCAAAAGAGTTCCCCATATTCAGAAAAATGAGGCAGGTCGATCTTGCTAGAAGTATCAAAGTATTTGTTGTGGTTCCCTCTTTCACTTTGGATTTATTCGTTGAAGTTGTTATCTTTCCTTTGGGTTCTGCAATGGAAGTTGTTGCCTTCGTTTTCACCTTCTTTGAGGCCATTGGGATGATCCTATGATCATGCATTTCGAAACAACACAATCTATTAATATTGTTAATCAACAAAATAATAAAGAGGGATTTGGGCTTATGGACTATGTATGATCTGGAATCCGAAGATTATGTAACCCTACTGGCCAATAGGTAGAATAAGTGGTCTAAAGCGTTTTAGCAAAGGTGCCTTGATATCTCTTTACCTGCTACCCATTCAAAGGATACACTTGAACAAATAAGACCCAAGGTGGTACAAGTTCAAAAGTGAGTCAGGCTTCACATATCTGTCTTCTAACTCTACCAACGAAGAAGATCTAATCAAAATTGTCTAACAGTGTTAGAGGAAAAGTACCCATCGAACACTAGCGAAGTTCATGATTGAGTTCGAAACACTTCAGACTCGAGATGGAGGGAAATTGTGTTGTTTTCCCTTTGAACTCTATTTTTGACAAGCCCCCTGCAAAGGCGCTGAGCTAGAGGCTCTACATGGAAAACTCTAATCAATTTGGCAATGGTCAACACCTTGCAGAAGTGACTGTGACAAAAAAAAAAACAATAGCCTTTGAATAGATCTGAATATATATTGTTTCTCACCAACATCCCTTCTTTCGAACATGTGACTTAAGTGTTCATATAAATTCAAGCATTGGTCAAGTTGACAACAACGCAACAGAATGTTCAAAAATGAGAATATGCCTGATGGCCCAAATGACTATGTCATCAGGCCTTAGCCTTCTTATTGATATTGATCTCTTTATTGTAGAAATCTCAAAACCATCCACAAAACAAATTCGAAATTTTCACATAAATGTACTTGAGGTTTCCTCGATCTATTTCCTATGAACTTTTCAACCTTGTGGCTGAATCTGAAACATAAAATAGAGCACCATATATTTGACTTCTGTCCAATCAAAAACACAATGCAATCAAAGAAAATAAACAATGAACAAATGTACTTCAAGGGAACTACGTTTCAAGCCCCAAGGGTACAATCCCCAACATATAACAAAACTGAAAATAACTTATAAATATCATATTCTGCTCTTTTAGCTTCTATTTACTTGTCAAGTCACTCAGTAAAATTTGTTCACTATTATGTTAAATAACACATAACCAGCATTAGGTACTACTCAAACACCATGAGAACATAAGCTGAAAATCAAATCTGCAAGTACACAAAGTTTGGACAAAAAAGTACACTTCATAAATACATAAAAATGAAGTTACAAGTACATACCAACAACTTATCACAAGCTGGTACAAGGTAGTCCCTCAAAGTTATCACAAGCAAGGACTCTCCAATGCATCCAAACCCTAGCTAGGGCATCCACCATCAATAGCAAACCCTATCCAACAACCATTGCCTAGGAAGGAATCACACCAAGCTACTCCTAGCCATTCCAAAGGCTCAACAAGAAGCTAGCATAAACACCAACAAGTCCACCCAGTATCTTTCTCCAAGCTTGCCTCACACAAGCTCTGCAAGCAAAGCACTCCAAGTCTCCTCTAGGGTTTCTTTGCCACAAACCCTAGGTCCTTACACAAGGACACCAACCCTAGCACTTCAAGTCTTTTCTAGGTTTTCCCTCTCACAAAAGCCTAGCACCTTCCTTCCTTGCATCAACACAAGTATCAAGACTCAAGACGTGTTCACCAACAAGTCAAAACGATCTAACCAGCATAGATCCATCTTAAACCCGAATCTATCAAGCACCGAGAGGGATCCAATTTCTTGAGGTGTAAATTTTTTTTATCTTAAATTTTGTACATGTCCAAACAAAAATTACACCTCAAGAAATTTGATCCCTCTTGGTGCTTGATAGATCTAGGTTTAAGATGGATCTATGCTGGTTTTATTTTTTTATTTTACGAGCCAAAATTGATTTTTTTAATTATTTTTTATTTTGTTTTAATTTTTTATGTTATGAGCCAACATGATTTTTTAATTACTTTTTATATTTGGTAACATTACATAACGTTACATTACGTGACAACATCTTTCCCATACCAAGTTGTAGAGCACCTCACTGCTCTCGGTGCAATGAGTCCTTTTATATATTAATTTATGCATCGTTTTGTGTTAAGAGATGTGAGGGGTAAAGCGCACTAGTCTCTCTCTCTATTAGTACTCCATCATATTATCTCTTTGTCTTGGAGCAGTGTGGTTCTTGGAGAAGTTCAATTCTTTTCTAGCATTAGGGTTTCACCCTAAAAAGGCAAAGAAGCTAGGGATTGTGATAAACCCTAGACTATAATGAAGCATTGTTTTGTAGTTCTTGTGAGAGAAGAAGGCTAGTGGTTTGGAAACCCTTATGTTACTTGGTATACTTGACTGAGGAGAAGAGAAGGAGATGCTTAGGACACTTGTGGGAGACAAGTATTGAAGCCAAGGAGGAATTGCCAACGTTGATGCTAACATGTTGTGGATCTTTGGTGGTGTCTAGGGTTTTCATGGTTTTCCCTAGCTATGGTTGGGAGAGCTAGAGTTTGTACCAGCTTCCCTAGACGATAATGAAGCATTGTTTTGTAGTTCTTGTGAGAGAAGAAGGCTAGTGGTTTGGAAACCCTTATGTTACTTGGTATACTTTACTGCGGAGAAGAGAAGGAGATGCTTAGGACACTTGTGGGAGACAAGTATTGAAGCCAAGGAGGAATTGCCAACGTTGATGCTAACATGTTGTGGATCTTTGGTGGTGTCTAGGGTTTTCATGGTTTTCCCTAGCTATGGTTTGGAGAGCTAGAGTTTGTACCAGCTTTGTGTTAATGCTGTGGTATGTACATGTACTGAATGTCTTCCATATATGTATATAAAGTTTCCAGCTGTTCAAAATTGTGTAACTGCAGATTTGATTTGCAGCTCACATTGACTTCTTGATTGGATAGTTTCCAGCACTTGTTCATGCTGATTAGGCAGAACATAGGGCTGAAATTGTAAGTGATTAAACACACGACTGGAAGGTAAGAAAGCAAATTTTCTGCTGTAATATAGTGATTTTCAGTTCTGGTATATGCTCGAAAAAGTGTGCCCTACGGACTGAAACTTGTTGGCATATTGGCATATGTTTGGTATCTTTCCTCTTGAGCTGCCTAGTGTGTGGGGTTTAAATGAAGTGAATACTTTCCACTGTTTGCTGCTCTGAATTAATATATCAGATCAGCCCTAAGGCTGAAGGTTCACAGGGATTCGTTCCAGGAAAAGCTCCAGTGTGAGGTGAAATCTCTTAACTTGCATTAATTGCCCTAGACCAAAATTTCAACTATTATTCCTCGAGTGTGAGTATGATATCCAAGCAACAAGAAGCCCAATGCTTGAGTTTTCGGAGCTATCACAAACACCCAAACCAGGAGTGTCGCCTAGCATCATTCTTCAAGTGTGAGTATAATCTCCAAGCAGCAAGAAGCCCTGATGTTTTGAGTTTTTGAAGCTGGCCCAAACCCCCAAACCAAGATATACCCAGCCAAAGCTATCACACAATCTATGACCATATGGACAAAAGATAAACAAATGTTTGGTTAAGACTTGGATAAAATGACGTGTTCAAAAACACAAGATTAATTTACCGAGGAATTCTGCTTGCTAAAACTAGAGGAAATTCACCACCTAAAAGATTTTGATGACATACTCCATGACCTACACTATCTTCATCTATTCATGAAGGATTTGTAATTTTATAATGTATGTAACTATAAATTTAACGTGGTGCGGATGTGATTATTAAACGTAAGGTTGCCTAGGACCTGAAGTTTAAAAGCATCAGGAAAACAAAACATAAAACGATTTGCCCAAAGGTGCACAGCACTTATCTAACAGAAACTCTAGCTAACATACTTATCAGTTACTTTATTAAAAAAAAGGTATAAAGCAAAATAAGTAATTTATCTCAGATATGTGGTTATGCTAACCTCTAAATACAAAGCCTTGAACACAAGCAAAGATTTTTCTCATGATCATATCCCCTCTTAAACTCTTCCCTTGTAAAGAATATAGGAATGTTAGATTCAAAGGTAGGCAAGCAGCTCCTCTCTCTGAATCGCTAATAACTTGGTGAAATTTCAAAACCAGCACTCGACCTCCTAGTTTATTCTTTGTCTTGTCTATGAAAGGCAATGACACATACACCTGCAGTAATCTGTGGTTTCAGGTACAGATTCATTTGAGCATCTTGCTATGATGAAGCATAGTTTTCTGCTTTGGCTCTCCTAATCTTGTATGACCTTGTATGTCATGATCAGGGTAAGGATGACAGAATGTCTTATTTCCCACATGCCATGACGATTTAAGCCCTCTCCAATGTGGCACAGTAGACTGTGTACAACATTACCAAATTTAGAGAATGTTTCAGGTTGTCTTAAATTTTTCAGGTTGTTTTAGCTGTGCAGGATCTCGCTGTCCCAGTTGGGAGGCAATGCCTGCATTTCCCATGTACCCTTCAGGATATCTCCTCTATCCAGTTTGCACCAAGTACAGAGAGCCTTGCCATATAACTCTGTTTTTCATTACAGAACAAAGTATTTCCAATATAAGAAAAAAAAAATTCAAAAGGGGGTCAACTATAGCAACTTCTCCACTAGATGAAAGTGGCCACTAAGTATAGAAAAGACCCCATATGCAAACAGTTTGCCAATTTCTTATCAAATAGTAAATAGAAAAAAGGAAAAAAGAAAAAAAAAAAGATTACCCATCGTGAATGCAACCAATGAAGACAAATGCTCCCTCGTATAGGTGTACCGCAGTCACATATCCCCCATATATCTGTAGAAAGAAAATATATTTAAGTAAATTGCCATGCAAACATCTAATAAGGCTTTACAGCAGTTTAAAAAGTTCCCCTGGTACAATTCCAAGCCATTTTCATAATTTGAAAAGGATAAACCATGATGAATGCCTACAGTGGTCTTAAGTTTAAAAGAAACAAAGCTCTAATATTCCTACATGCACATGCAGGTAAAACACAGGATAAAAGTTTTCACATCTTAGAAAGCTGACAAACATATAGAAAAGCAGCACATTGAAAAAAGGTGCATGAATGCAACAATTACAAAATGAACTGAGAAAATACCTGTCCTGGATAAACAAAAGGGAGCTCGTACTGTATCATCAACACAGGAAACCAAACATATTAATACACTCCAGACAAAGATAAAAATGTCTATCTGAAATTGGTGCAAAAGTTCTCCTATTCAAATAACTGGCTAAAGTCCAATCCACCCAAATAAACTATAAAGTGATATATATGGTATAATTGTTGAAACCAATCTCTGCAAATATATAGAGATGCATCGTACCATGCCTTCAACATATTTACTGCCAGTGCGTCTCCTCCCAGGGTAGTAATCATAGTCAACCTGTATTAACAAAGAGAAACAATAGCTATTAGAATAAAGCCCTTCAATTTATTCAGAGAAGTCTTGAACAGAATGGCTGTGTAATTCTGTCAGACCTTGCCTCTTGAATATTTCTTAATCAAATCCAATGCACTTCCATTTCAGTCAAATTTTATTGCAGAAATAAGCCAAGACTGTAACACCCCAAAATTAATTAAGATTAGTTAAGTATTCTTAAACCTAGATTAGCTAATAGGGAAATATTAATAAAGTATATATTATTTAAAAATAAGAAATCAGAGAAAAAAAGAGAAATTATAATAAAGTTGAATTAACGAATAAAACTTAGTTAAGTTAATTAGAGGCTCGGGGCCTCTCAGTCTAGGACTGAGGGATTTAGTTGGGAGGATAGCGGTACCCCACAAGTGGTTTCCAGTAGCTGCCACCTTGGTTTGGAGAGCTTCTACAATATCTCTGTAATTCCAATTCCATCTTGGGTTACAGGTATGTCTTCTCCCTCATCTCATTGAGCATATTGAAATTAGATTTATATTTTGGGTTATAGATTACGTGAAAATTTAGTTGGGTTATCCCGGTAATTATTTGAGTAAGAATGTTTTTGGTAATTATTTATTTTAATTGTTTGTAATCAATTTACTGAGTTTAAGACAAATATTTTACCGTGAATACGACTTCACAAATAATTGAATTGTTTATTATTTTACCCTTAATTAAAAATTAGTTTTCTAGGTATTTTAGCAACTTGGACCCTACAAAGACTCAAACTTTTGCCAATGTGGCCTTGGTTCACTGGTGAGTTCAATGGAATATTAAGCCATCCACCAGGGTTCCACCCTCAGCATTGTCTGCCCCACCTGAGTGGCATGTCTCAAAAGGGGATAAGGCCGGGTGCAAGTCAAAATTTTGGAGGAATAAATACCCCTCAGACCTGGCACCTAAGCTAAAGGAAGTTTGTGGGATGTAGTGCAACCCCCGAGATCCAGATATGTTCCTCAAAGCAACTTCCAAAAAAGCAGTTTGAACTTATACGGATGTTAACACTACAAGTGATTCCCCAAAATCCAAGCTACCCCCAAAAAGGACGAAAAATAAACATCACTTATAGTGGAAGAAAGCAAAATAATCCATGCATGTCAACAAATCTAAAGATAAGATAAGAATCATAAGATAATTTTATTAATGTCCGGCAAATTACCACAAGATAGGTCAATGGGATGACATAACAAAGCAGGAGCACCAAAAGTGGCTCCTATAAAAAGAATGAAACTGAAAGTAAAGTGAAGTAAAGTAAGAAACTATGCTAAGGTGTGAAGAAAACCCTTGACTCCAAGAGTGGACAGCTGCTCTAGGAGAGGGATGTACAAGGGAGATGGGTCTAAAGACTGGAGAGCAAATAAAAATAATTATGATGTAATATCCCAAACTGATATTTTTCTTTCTTTATGTTGTCTAGTAAGCTGATATCTCAAACAAGTCTGAAAGTGTATACTGATCTCTGCATGCATGCATTTGCATGCAGAACTATAACCCAGGTAATACTGAAATGCTATAAAGTAGGAGGAAGTTTATGCATGTACATACCAGTATATAACTTGGCTAATGACGATGCTGAGGATACCCGCATGCATGAATAAGGCTGAATCAGTGAAGAGATAAGGCAAGTCGTGTTACTGGGGAAAATACGTCCTCCAATGCTAGGAAGCTCCACAATAATGAATATGCTGCTGAATGAGACCCTGATGAGGTGGTCTAGGGTTATAGTGCCCCTCTAAAGACTATGGAAGCTGCATGCATGAGAACTGGTGGCTCCCAAGCCAAAAATGTGAAGATCTTCCTCAGATGAATTCGCCCAAGAGAGCAATACGTATTCCTAAAGGAGGAACTGCTGAGATATAATGAAAGAGGCAAGATGAGAGGCCCTCCTTCCAGGTGAATGGTAATGCTGGTGCTCTGTGAAGGATGTATGCTGCATGCAACAGTTCTGCCCTCTGAATGATGGAATGCGAATAGATATGCCTTGGAACAATTTGCCCAAGCAAGGATAGCGAATGCCCAATACACTGAATAAATCAATCCTCTGAACTCACTGATGAATAGAACCTGATACTGAATCAATGCTGAAGTAATGTTGAATCTGAATGATCCAACCTGATGATGAACTAGGGCAGATAGATTTCGCTACCGAAATACACCAGTTAGTTAAGTGCATGCACTCAACCCCAACTTTGCTCGCTGAGCTCTCCAAATCGGAATCACAAATCAATAATCAATAATGGTTCCCTCTCCATTCACTTTACCTTTCTTTTATAACATTCAACTGCCAAAAACCTAACCTTTGACCTAATTAGGTCACTTTATCTTATAATTTGCAGTTGTCTTGCATGTAGGTGCCTGGAGACTCAATTAGGTGCATGCATTATGAAATAATGCTCAGATGTCATGCATGCAGGTGGCCTTTGGTTCTGGTGGCCCCTGTCTACCTATAGATGATATAATATCTATGCCCTAGATATTATGATATGGCATAAGTCCATAGTTGATCCCCTGACTGTCAATGCCCGCTCGAACCTATGGGGAATCATATAGGTTAGCAGGATGGTCCTCAGTACCTAAGCAGAAGAGGACATTACAGTCCTCCCCGCTCGAATTTGCTTTTCCTCAAGCAACTGTAAAGTTGGGTGTTGTAATACTTGTTCACCCTCCCAAGTAGCCTCCTCTATAGGAAAATCTCTCCACTGAACCAAGTAATCTCTGATGACTTTGTTCCTCAGTTTTTGCTCTCGCACCTCCAAGATGCGCTCGGGAATCAAAATCAATTGCCCCTCGTCATCAAGGGGGGGCAGCTCAGAAGATGTAACAATCTGCTGACCGACTGCCTTCTTGAGGTTGGAGACATGAAATACGTTGTGAATATTGCTTTCTGGGGTAGTTCTAGCTCATATGCTACCTCTCCGACCTTCTGAATTATCTTGTATGGACCATAGAAGCGACGTTTGAGTTTTTCCGCTCCTTTCTTTTTTAGAGATGACTGTTGGGAAGGTTGGAGGCATAAATAAACGAGGTCTCCTAGCCCAAAAATGCGCTCAATCCGATGCCTTTCTGCATATATCTTCTGCTGATTCTGAGCAGACTGTATGTTCTTTATGAGTATGCTAAGGATGTCTTGACTCTCTTGAATCCACTCTTTGGCCTTGGGGGCCCTGCTATCATCGAATACTAAATCTGCAAAAGTTAGGGTGTCGTATCCGTATAGGGCGCGGAAAGGAGTCATCCCAATAGTCATATGATGGGTGGTATTGTAGCGATGCTCACCTAAGTGTAGCCACCTGATCCATGTCCTCTGCTGGCCTGCTACGTAATTCCTCAAATACCCCTCAATCCACTTGTTAACTATCTCAGTCTGTACATCGTTCTGTGGATGATAACTCGTGCTCATGGCTAACTCGGTTACCACCAATCTGAAGAGCTCTTGCCAAAAGGATCCCGTGAATTTGTTGTCTCAATCAATGACAATGGCCTTGGGTAACCCGTGGAGTCTGAATACCTCTCTAAAGAATAGTTCTGCCACCTGTGCTGTTGAATAATCTAAAGGAATGGCAAAGAAGTGAGCGAAATTGATCAACCTGTCCACCACTACGTACAAGCAATCCCTACCCTGAACCTTGGGCAATCCTGTAATGAAGTCCATGGAGATGCTCTCCCACTTCTGCTCGGGAATAGGCAAAGGTTGTAATAAACCAACGGGGTGGGTGTGCTCTATTTTATCCTGTTGGCACAAGCTGCATTCTCTCACATGCTATATCACATCATTCTTGAGGCCCTTCCATGAGAACCTCTCCCTGATCTGTCTGTAGGTCTTGAGAAACCCCTGATGCCCTGCTAATGGTGAATCATGTGATGCTTGTAAAATCTTCTTCTTGAGAGAAGACTCTGGAACTAAGAAGATTCTGTTCTTGTAGTATATGATGTCATCAATAACCCTGTACCTGTCATCCTAAATCTGTCCATCCAATAGCTTGCAAGCGAACTTATCTTTGGAGTACTCAACCAAAAGATGAGATCTCCAATTTCATGAGATGCTCATAAGGGATAAAGTAGCTGGTCATCTAGAAAGTGCATCGGCCACTACATTGTTCTTTCCCTTTACGTACTCAATCTCAAAGTCATGGGCCTGAATTTTGCTCACCCATTTCTATTGCCTCTCATTTAGCTCTTTCTGCTCTAGGAAGTATTTCAAGCTGTTATGATCTGTCTTAACTTTGAATCTGCCACCCACTAAGTACTGCCTGAACTTGGTTAGCGCATGAAGAATGGCTAACATCTCTTTGTCATATATCGAATAGTGGCGCTCATAGTCTTTGAGCTTCCTGCTCTCAAATGCAATGGGGTGGTTGTTTTGCATCAATACTGCCCCAATTCCCTCTCCTGAGGCATCACACTATAACACAAAGGGTTGAGAAAAGTCTGGTAGAGCTAAGACTGGGCATGAACTCATTACCTTTTTCATTTTCGCAAATGTCTGTCGTGCTGTCTTTGACCAACTGAAAGCCCCTTTCTTGGTGAGGTCGGTGAGGGGTGATGTCAACTATGAAAACCCACTGACATATCTCCTGTAGTAAGTGCAAAGCCCTAAAAATCCTTTCAGTTCTGTCACATTCTTGGGTGTAGGCCAATCCAATATGGCTCGAATCTTCTTTAAGTGAACCTGTACCCCGTTGGCACCTATCGCATGCCCCAAATACAACATCTCCTGCATGTCAAACTCACACTTGGACATCTTGGCATATAATGACTGCTCCTGTAAAATTCCAAGTACCTCATCCAGATGTTTCAAGTGCTCTTCCCAAGTTCTACTGTATATCAATATGTCATCGAAGGATTCCAAAAGATACTTGCATAACTGCCTTTGAAGATATTATTCATGCAAGACTAGAAAGTAGCCGGTGCATTAGTGAGCCCAAATGGCATCACTAAAGACTCAGAGTGTCCGTAGTGGCAACGAAAAGCGGTCTTTGGAACATCCTGCTCCCTGACCCGAATCTGATGGTAGCCTAAGCGGAGATCAATCTTTGAAAAGTACTTTGCCTCCTGTAGCTCATTCATCAACTCATCAATCCTGGGGATTGGATACCTGTTTTTGATAGTCTTCCTGTTGAGAGCCCTGTAATCTATGCACATGCGTAAGGTTCCATCTTTTTTCTTCACTAGCACTACTGAAAATGCAAATGGACTGGAGCTAGGTTTGATGTACCCCAGCTTGAGCAGTTCTTTAATTGCGCTCTCTATCTCATCTTTGTACCTCTTGGGATGTCTGTAAGGAGTGGTGATAACTGCTTGAGTTCCCTCCTCTAACTCAATAATATGCTCAAATCCCCTATCTGGAGGTCGACCTGCTGGAAGGTCGACAAATACTGCTTTGTGCTTCTGCAGTAAAGCCTCTATATCTACTAGATGTTGTGTGGCTTTATCTGGTGGTTTCCTGAAGGTAACCAAGCACTCTACTGCCCACTCAATATCTCCCTGTCGGAGTACTGCCTCCATCCTATGTGATGATACTGCGGTGGGAGGGTAGGTGTTCATCCCTCTCAATACTACCTTCTGTCCCTCTCCTCCGATAAAATCCATCTCCATCGTCTGGTAGTTCGTGGAATACTTCCCTATGGAATAAAGCCACTGAACTCCTAGTACCACATTCATGTCAGGTACATCTACCACATAGAATGTCTCTATCACTGTATAATTCCCAAGTGTTACCTTTAGTTTGGGAATCCGCTGACTACACTCCATGGTGTGACCCGCTGCAGCTACTGAAAATCCATCAAAACTCTCAGTCTAAATGCCTTTCCTTTTCACCCATGCAGCATCAATAAAGTTGTGGGATGCCCCACCATCTACCAGCACTCCCACTCTTTGGCCCTGTACGATACCCCTGATCCGGAGAGTGTGGAATCTAGGGACCCCTTTCATGGTAGCAATAGTACCTCCTGAGGGCTGCCCCTCGTCAATTGTCTCTGGTGTCGCTCCCTGTTCCTGCTCCTGATAATCCTCATCCTCCCCACTGTCTGAATAGGCCTCTATGTAGTAGGCCTTTCCCTTCCTTGAACATCTGTGACCTGGCTCCCATGGGTCATGACAAGTGAAACATAACTTTTTTCTTCGAAGGTCCTGACGAGTATCTTTATCCATCCTTTCTTTGTTGGGCCACTCTTTCTGGAAGGGTTTCTTCTCTTTTTCTTTGATAGGGAAAATAGTTCAGGGAGGAAATCTATTCTTGGGTACTGCCTCCTGCAAATCTCTAGTCCGACTGATGGCATCGGCTAGGGTGGTGGGTCTATAGGACTTGACCCATCCACGTAATGGCTCAGTGAGAGCCTCTGTAAATAGCATAATCAACCTGCTCTCTGAAATATCTGTCACCGTGACTGCCACCCTCTAGAACTCTGAAATGAAGGCATCTGCACTACTTGTCTGCTTGAGCTGTGCCAACTCTCTAAAATGCACCTCAGGGTCCTTCCTATCAAATCGCTCAATGAGCCTCTGTGTGAAATCTGAGTAGGAAGTAATGGTATTGTGACCCAATGTCACCAATCCGTGGTACCACCACTCATGGGCCTCCCCGTCCAAATGTAATGTAGCCAATTTAATGGCATCTGTCTCAAGCATGGGGTTGAGCTGGAAATATGTATCCAACTTCTGCACCCAATTCCGGGCTGGACCACCCCAAGTACTCTCGAAGGTAGGGATAGTCAGTTTCCCTACGGTGCGCTGTAACTCATAGTTCTGGGTGAATGGCCTATTGTAAGCTCTGGGTTTGTTCTTACTTTTAAAATGGCAAAAGTCAGTGAAGGACATGGCTGACTGGAAGTCATTTCCAAGGCTCTATATTCTCTCAAATAGGCAGTCATAGATTCTTCGAGCCCAACCTGCACCTGGTGGTGGAGTTAGGAAAAAACTACACACAGATCCAGAGGTGCAAAATGGGTATATGCTTGCATTAGACAAGTTGGTCCCTAATGAGGAGGAGTGTGCTCAAGTACGAAGTGAATTGAGCAGATACATCAGTGAACATGGAGTCTTTGGTACCTTGCATGCAACCAAAGATCAAGAGAGGTTGAATCCTATCCATTGGTGGAACATGTATGGCTCCACTACCACATATTCCATTGGTGGAACATGTATGGCTCCACTACCACATATTTGCATAAATTGGCGGTGAGGGTGCTTTCACAGGTTGTTAATAGTTCTTCTGTAGAGAGGTGTTGGACCACCTACAACTTCATCCACAACGTCAAGAGAAACAGTTTGAATGTAGAACGGGCAGAAAGCTTGGTTTATGTACACTACAACTTGAGTTTGTTGTCCCATTATTGTGAAGCGGCCAAGAATGATAGAACATATTTGACTTATAGGACAACAATCTAGAGGAGGCTAATGTGGAGGATGGATCCATAGCATTAGAGCGCTTGGAGGATGAACTATTAGGTGATCATGATGGTGATCCAATTCATACAACGGAGATGCCACCCCCAACCACCAGCAGGTTTCCAATTCCAGATGCAGGAGTTTTGCCTTTAGCTTCACAACACCCAGCAGCCCGTGGGGGCCATTCATCTTCTTCTCATGTTCCAGGATCACTTCCTGCAGCTCCTATTCCACCTAGACCACGAGAAAAAAAATTGAAAGTTTCTCGTGGCAAGAGGAAAGCTTAGTAGATAGTACCATAGTACTTTCTATTTATGTTTCATGTTTATTATGGCCTATTTTGTAAACATTATGGCCTACTTTGAACTTTGAAAGTTTGACCTTTGAATCTTGAAAGTTGAAACTTGAACCTACCTTTGAAGTTTGAAATTTAAATATTTTATTGCATCTTACAACTCTTTGGTACTGAATATGATATTATGATGCTTTGTTTCATTTCATGGTTGATGTTTTCTGTTACAGTTTGTTGATGGCAAATATTATATGTTGAAATTTGAAGGTTGATGTTGTTGATGATTGATGATTGATCATTTGATGACAATGTTAAAAGTTATAGGTCCTAGATGATTGATATTATATGTGTATTAAATGGTTATATCTATGTTTTCATGTTTTCTATAGCTAATTTGGCATAATACATGTTTTTTTTAATATATATGCATCAATATATATTAAAATATGTATTATATAAAAAACGCTCCCAAAACGGAAGCTTTTGAAAATTTCGTTTTTCGCTCCTGCTCCCAACAGCATAGTCCTAGACTATTGGCATGAAAGTCCTTGTCTTCCTATGCCCGAAAAATAAATGAGGGCATGTGAAAAAGTTGCTAGCCAATGACTCCTTGTACCTACAAAGTCAAAGTCAAAGTTGAAGACCAAGTTAAACAAAGACAATCAAAGTTGATGTTATCTGCTATAGTTTGTTGATGGCAAATATTAGATGTTGAAATTTGGAGGTTGATGTTGTTGATGATTGATGATTGATCATTTGATGACAATGTTATAAGTTATAGGTGCTAGATGATTGATGTTATATGTGTATTAAATGGTTATGTCTATGTTTTCATGTTTTCTATAGCTAATTTGGCATAATACATGTTTTTCTTAATATATATGCATCAATATATATTAAAATATGTATTATATAAAAAACACTCCCAAAACGGAAACTTTTGAAAATTTCGCTTTTCGCTCCCGCTCCCGCTCCCAACAGCATAGTCCTAGATTGCTGGCATGAAAGTCCTTCTCTTCCTATGCCCGAAAAATAAATGAGGGCATGTGAAAAAGTTGCTAGCCAATGACTCCTTGTACCTGCAAAGTCAAAGTCAAAGTTGAAGACCAAGTTAAACAAAGACAATCAAATCAAAGGAAGAGGCAATGAACTCTGCACAAATGATAGGATGTTGTATTGTCTACTTGCATCTGATGATGCGCCTACGGAGGAGGGTCTGTACTCTCTCAGTTGAAACTCGATCTAACTCTAGCAGACAATGGCCACAAATCTCTGAGCCATAATTGTGGATCGAACAAGAGTATCCATTAGTAACAGCTTGAACTAAATGTCCTAAAAGTGGTGTCGAAAACACTATCGCTCGAGAATGGCCAAGGATACATAACTCTTGTTTGACCTAGGGATGAAAAGCCTATCTCAGACTGAATCAAGGCCCCAAAATTGCACCCCCAGGTAAGTGTAGGGGCTAGTGATCTCAATCTCCTCCCCTCGAAAAAAGAAGTGGTGTTCTAAGCGCACCTTCTTCAACCCATTGAAGATCATAACCTTGGTTTTCCCCAGGTTGACCATCAACTGTCAAAGGTCACAAAACAATGCAGTGTACAATTACTGAAGATGTAGTGTACAATTACTGAAGGTGAGATAGGATTAATAGTGCAAATACATACCAATCATATCTTATGATATATCGAGATTGAATAACATTTTTCTTGCAGATTTACCCAATCATAATACTTTGGCCTTTAAAACCAGCCCATATTGCATGAGTAGGCTTAAGTTTTAATGGTACAAGAGGTCATATTGGCCAACCCAATTTCTTTATGTGAAATGCTTACAAGCTTCAGACCATTATGTGACTTATATCCCTACATAATAGCTACTAGGCAAGCTTAGATGCTCGTCCAAATGTTTGTAACAATGAAAGCAAGCTCATGACCGCTAAATAAGTTTCTTATAAAGGATCTCTAAATTAAAAAAAAAAAAACTCAAACAAGCCAGTAGCGAAGAATCCGAGGAAATATGATCTAAAATGAATCCAAGAAGTGGGATCAAAATCCACTATGAATAGTGCTCTTTTAAAATCCTAAGTAGATTGTGGATTTATAGTGGACTCTTCGACAAACCCTAATCCAGTCAAGAAAAAACAGGGTAGAAACATAACAGTACTTTATTGATGAACACAATAAGATGTTAACCCACACAATAGTGTGCTCAAGATGTATGCATGCACTTGAGACTGTAATCATACATAACCAAGAGAGAATGTTGCAATACCCAAACACATTAACAAGAGCAACACACTATAGGAAGATTTCCCTTCAACCTTTATCGATCAATAACTAGAATTAATGATTTCCAAATGATGAGTGTGTTGTATATATACACCTTTAGGGTTGGTGTTGAACTTTGGTTGTCATTGATGTCAACTAATGTCAAAGAGGATATCAATTGATTCAGTTTCAGTCATTGATGTCAACTGAAGTCAAGTGGTTTCAGCATTCCCATGCCAGCTTGAAGAAGTATAGTAAAGTCACATTTAAGAAGTATATGCGCAAGCAAGATGGTGAAGGATATGGATGCCAGTGTGAAGAAGTATATCTAGAAGTTGCATCCAATATGAAGAAGTGTGTCCAAGGGTACATCATGAATATCCAATGTGAAGAAGTACATAAGGCACATGTACTTGAGCAGGTCACAAGTCCATCCAGTCATAGTCCTTTAAGGCACAAGCTAAAGGGTTGGTTGGACAAAAGGATGAAGAGTGCGCAAGCAAGACAAAGAATACATGGGACAAAGTTTAGTCTGCGCAAGCAACTCAAGAGAAGATTCAAGAGTGTGCAAGCAAGTCAAGTGGAGTGCGCAAGCAGCATGGAACAAGAGATGGTTGAACACCTCTACAAGTCCTGAAAGCGCGCAAATGATCACCAATAAAAAGACACTTTTAGTTGATAAGGCACACACAAGTTTCAAGAAGGGTGTAGCAGTTGATGTCAGCATATGCGCAAATTCCACAGCCAATGAAACAACAAGTGCTCAAGTCCCACAAGTGATGGTACCGCAAGGGTCAAAGTCCCACCAAGTCAAAGATCACGTATGCGCAAGTTCAACAAAGCATTGATACACCAAGTGCGCAAGACCCACAAGTACTGGTACCGCAAGGGTGAAAGTCCCACCAAGTCGAGGACCGTGATTGTGCAAAACACACAAAGAAAGGACACATCAGCGGTGCAGAACATGACATGTGGCATAGGCATAATCTATTAAGCAAGGAAGAAGGAATGCCACAACCAACGTGTGGATATACAATCCATGCAAGACATGTATAAATAGGGAAGCAAGTTGGAGATTTGAAGTAAGCTTGATGGCGAGGTCGAAGAGCTTCTAAGTGGAAGATACAGATTTATATTCAGGGCATCATGGACTCGAGGCACAAAACAGTATGACCTAGCGAGGAGCCGAGTGTGCACAAGCAAAGAAATGATTGAACTGATGGTGCACAAAATGATGTTGTAGATCTGTGACAATTGCACAGAGACAGAAAGGAAGAATGCAGAAGATGCGCAAGTACATGAGGATTGAATGATGGTAGCACAAGCAGCACGCAGATAGTCACAAATGTTTTAAAGGAAGAAGCGTTGATATGGAACTGGGGCATATCAGAAGATGCGCAGAAGTTCGGCTGATACACAAAGAAGGTTGAAGTGAAGTGTGAGAAGTAGAGAAGTCCATCAGATGCGCAACGACAGAACACCAACAGAATCTTGAATGAGCGTCATGATAAGGATAATATGAGACAAGTGCGTTAAACCGAAAGGACGAATCATATAATGCACAACATGTCGTAGATTTTCTGAAAGACTGTGGCACTTAAACAGAACGGACACATCGTAGTAAGTGCGCAATTCTATCTGATATCGGTGCACAATCTTAGATCAGCAAGCTATTAAATGAAGCACAGTATTAGTTGGTTAGAGCAGTTGCACAGTAGCAAAATTGTTGATGTAAATGTAACTTCGGAAGATATTCATTTGTATTTATTATTGTATTTTATTTGTACCTCCGACCGAGATGTTTTTCCTCCGTTCGGGTATGTCATTATTATGTTTGGTTATGCAAAGTCATTGAGGTAAAACCTCCATTGTAAGTCGAGGCATTAGATCCCCTACAGTCAAATGTAAAAGGTATTATTGAGTCTCCCTAGAGAAGTCGTCCCAATCAGTTTTAGTGAGGTCGAGCTAGTTATAGGTAAAAGGTCAAGTCAAAAGTAAAGTATAAATAGAGAGCCTTGCTCTCTCATTTGGATACACTACTCACTCACACAAGTTCGCATAGCAAGAGAGAGAAGCTACAGAAGACATATTTTGGGTTTTCCATTTTTGCTTGATATTGTATTAGTGACAAATCTATCTTTGAGGAAGTTGCGGGGTTTTCTCCTTTATGGTTTCCCCAAGGAAAACTATTGTGTCTATTGTGTTTTGTTGTGCTTGTTATTCTTTCAATGAAAGATCCGAGATTAATTGAATTAAAGTGCTAACTTTAACAGAGTATCAGAACTAACCTGAAAAGAAGACATTGTGTAGCAGCGAGAAACTAGGGCTTCCTAGTTTGAGGTCTTCTCTCCACAGATCATCAGAAAAAGAGGGTTAGGCTAACTCGCCCTAGGAGGGCGCATCTTTTGGAGGAAGCAAAACTCAGTTCCGAGAAGTTTGATTTTTGACCCTGTCACTAGGACCCGGAGAAACTAGGGCTTCCTGTTCCGGGCACCTTCCTTCACAGATCAGCTTGAAAAGGAGGTTATTCCAACTCGCCCTAGGAGGGCGCATTTTCCTGTGAAGGCAGAATTCAAATACGAGAATTTTCATTTTTTGGCCTCGTCACTGTTGCCGGGAGAAAACTAGGGCAACAACTATTTTGCAATTTTGTCCACAGATTTGGGAAAAGGAGTACATTGGACAACTCGCCTTCAGGAGGCACATCTTCCTGTCCAATCAGAAGTTCAAGATTCCAACTTTGGAAAATTAGGGTTTCTCTGACAAACCCTAGGTCAACCAGCTCTAGAACCAGGTTGGGCATCTCAAATTGGTAAGACCTAAATCTTTGTTATTTTCATTTGAGATTCTCATTCAAAATGTCTACCACACCAAGCTTGAGGATAAGCTTGAGGGAGTTGATAACTTCCAAGCATGGAAGTATAGGATTGCTCTTGTCCTTGAAGAAAATGATTTGGACAAATATGTTAATGAAGAGGTTCCAGCACCAGAGGGAGATGAAGCAAAGGCTATTCACAAGAAGAAATTGGTCAAGGTCAAGAGAATTATTGCAGACTCCAATAAAGATCATCTCATCCCACATGTGTCATCCTTGAAGACACCCAAGGAGATGTGCGATGCTTTGACGAAGCTATTCGAAGGGAAGAATATTAATCGAAAGATGACATTATGGAACTAGCTCAAGAATGTGAAGATCCTAAACTCAGAGACCATGCAATCCTATTTCACAACAGTCTCGCAGATCAAGGAACAACTTGAAGCAATTGAAGAAAAGGTGGAAGAAGGAGAGCTCGTTATGACCACCTTGAATGGTCTCCCAAGATCATGGGACTCATTCATTCAAGGGATATGTGCCAGAAAAAAGTTAATCACATTCAGTAGACTATGGGAAGAATGTACACAAGAAGAAGCTCGACTTGTGGCACGAGAAGAAAAGATGGGAGCAAATGATGATCAAGCTCTTACAATTCATGTTAGAAGAAATCACAACAAGAGGGAGAACCACCATCACGAAAGAAAAAGAGACCCAAAAGAGATCTATCCAATATTAGATGTTTCACATGTGATGAGAAGGGACACTACTCCAGAGATTGTCCCAGAAACAAAGGTTCCTCCAAGAAGACAAACAAGAAAAGACATCATGCTCACACCATGGAAGATGATGAACCCGCAAGGAAAAGAACTAGAGAAGAAGAAAGAGATGATTCTTCAAGTGATGAAGAATATGTCATGATCTCAGCACTCATGGGCACTCACACACGGGAGTAATGATTGGCTTGTAGATAGTGGAGCATCCAAGCACATGACGGGGTACAAAGAATCATTCGTCAATCTATCTAAGCATGAGTCACCTCTTAAGGTGAAACTTGGGCATGATTACCAATACTCCATAAAAGGAAGTGGAGAAGCTTCCTACAAGCTAGACTCCGGCAAATCTTTGAAGATGAAAGATGTTCAATATGTTCCAGGACTAAACAATAACCTTCTCTCCATATCAGCACTAGATGCTAAGGGAATGAGGGTTGCATTCGTCGATGGCCAAGTCCTAATGTGGCCAAAAGGAAAGACAATAGATGATGCAATAGTGATTGTAGAGCAAGAGGGAGGCTTGTACAAGTTGAAGGGACAACCTGAACAAGCATTGGTTCATGACTCAATGGAACCAAGTGAACTATGGCACAGAAGGTTTGCACATGTGCATTATAGAGCACTACCTATAGCAAGCAAAGTTGTTTCAGGACTTCCAGAAATCCAAACCAACATGAAGGCATTTGCAAGGGATGTGCGCAAGGAAAGAATGTGAAGAAGGCGTTTCCCAGCAGTGAAAGCAAAGCAAAAGGAATATTAGAGATAATCCACTCCAATGTATGCGGTCCCATGTCATCTAGCTCACTAAGCGGGTTCTAGCTCACTAAGCGGGTATGTATATTATGTTTCTTTTCTAGATGACTTTTCTCGTAAGACTTGGATTTACTTCTTGAAAAATAAAGATGAAATATTTAGCAAGTTCAAGCAATTCAAAGCCTTGGTCGAGAATCACACAGAGAAGAAGATCAAGACCCTTCGATCAGATAATGGCGGAGAATTTACTTCGGAAGAATTCAAGAATCTTTGCAGAGAATCTGGGATTAAGAGGGAGTTGAGCACTCCCTACAATCCTCAACAGAATGGCGTTGCAAAACAAAAGAATAGAACGATAATGGAGGCAGCGAAAGCAATGCTACATGACCAAGATCTTCCGATGCACTTATGGGCAGAAGCGGCAAGGACAGCAGTGTATGTACAGAATCGTACTCCTCACCGAGTACTAAATAACAAGACTCCCGAAGAAGCTTTCTCCGGTGAGAAACCAGAAGTCAGCCATCTCAGGATATTTGGCTGCCTAGTGTACATACACATCTCGAAGGAGAAAAGAACGAACCTAGATCCTTCAGGAAAGAAGGGAATATTCGTAGGATACAACGAAACTTCAAATGTTTACTGAATATACTTCCCAGGATTTAAGAAGATCAACATCAGCAGAGACGTAACATTCAACGAAGACTCGGCATACAACAAATCAAGAAAACTACCTGTTATCACACAACTTGTAGTTGTCCCTAAAGGTATCCCATCCAGGACGGTAGAGGAGACAGACAACTAAAGAGGTGACCCAAGAGATGCCACGGTTCCCAATGCAAGCTGGGAGTCACGATAACCGAGGCACTCTTCACTTTAGATTATGAAGAATCACAATCAAGGGGGGGACCCTATAGCCAATCAAAGAAGATTAGCCAAAGCAAAGGTTCCTAGGGAAGTGTATAAGTTGAGTTGCGGAAACCAATGCAAGCTTAGGTGAGCCCAAGAATTTAAGTATGGTTGAAGAGGCTTAAGATATTAGGAGTGTTTCAACCAATGAATGAGTTAGGCCACCTAGGAATACCAAAGAGATAGATCTAGCACCATGAAATACACAAGTGGGGCCCACTTCCTTAAAATAGGGAAATGGTTCAAATGGGACCCACAAGGTCAAATTAGAGGTGATATGGCACTAAGGGGTGTTTGATGATGTGGATCTATGGATCCTGTTGTCCGCCGAGATGCACACCAGCAGTAGAAATCTTTCGAAAGTTGTTCCCTCACTACAAGTGGGGACGGTGTGGCCTTGGGGGCAAGCAATGAGCCAGGTAATGTCACCTGAATCCCAGCTCCTCCATTTAGGCAAACTCCTAACGAAGCCAAGGGGGGTTGTCCCTAACAAAGAGTTTTTCTATGGCTCTGTGTTTTGAAGTGTTTTTATGGTGATGGTGATACGGATGGGTGTTGTTTAGGAGTTTTTATGATGATCAAAGATTTACAATAATAAAAGCAATCCACGTTGCAATTACAAAACACAAGGTTTGAGATGAACAATATATAATGACGACTTGGAAGTTAAAAGCATCCACAGATAGATAATGATTCAAGCAAATATAAGGGACAAATGGTCCAAATCAAGGTGATACATGTAAGTTCTGAAGACTAGTGCCAAATGGAGTCAATAAGTGCTTGGGGACGCAGGAAATACAAGTCTCAAAAAGTAATGTTCGTGAGATCGTTTTGAAATTGTTCTTGGTTTATTTTATTGTAAATTTTAATGATCTTGATTATTATGGCTAGGGAAATCTTCAACCGATACACAAGGTACTGAAGATCTAACCAGAAATACTTTCAGTGGCTCCGTTTGAAGACATGACCGATTACACGGTACTCTAGGCTAGGTGTCCAAGGAACTTAACCACCAAGCTAGAGTCAGACCATGGCTGCCCGACGCCCCCACTTGGAATTTGCCCACTACTTGAGTATTTATCAAATCAATGTCGGTTCGTTGGTTATGGGTAAAAGTTTTATTATGTTTGAATCTTGCAAGATTAATCAGTCCAATACCGTTTCTGAGTACTCCAACCCCTTTCAAGGTTGGTTAGAGCATACTCCGGCAAGGAAACAACGAATAAATTCAAATTTTATTATGGGAGTGTGAGTTGTGAACACCCCTGTACATCCACCCCAGTTAATTTCTCAAACAGCAGCATCATTAGTGGCCTTCCTCTGAGAAACGCTAAAATAGGCAAGCACCGTGACCACGGCATCCTTGATATCACATTTCAGATATGCCTCGGCTATCATTTTCACGCCATTTTCTTTGCTATGCTCCAAGAAGGCTGATGATGCTGCCCTGAAAAACACAATACTGTTACTGCTGTCACAAATCTTCAAAGCTCGGCATATATGGCTGATCTGCAAGGTAAAAACAAATTCCGATGGCTCTGTGGACACCCCTGCCAAAATGGGGGGTAACAAATCCAAGGTAGATTAGACACACCCACATATGGGATCTAGCATATGACACAATCCCCAAGGAATGCGAATTGACCCAAGGAGACTAGTGCCTTTAGATGGAGGGGCAAATGGAGTCCAAATTATGCCAAAATGTAGAAGCTAGATCTCAAGTGGGATAGTTAAGGCAATTATCAAAGTGGGTTTAGGATGGCATGCCCAAAGAGAAGCTAGATCTCCATAGATCTAAGGTTGAAAGTGCATCACCCAATGACCCAAGTGGGGCACAACCCTCAAAATGAGGAATGGGGCCCACAAGGCAAAAATCAAAGAGATGAAACACTAGGGGTAGGTTATCAAGTGAGACGAATGCAAATCAAGTGGGATCTCACCTACCCAAGTCTTGGAACTAGCAAAACTCACCCAACCAAGGAGTGCGACCTCACCCAAGGAACGCTAAGTGCCTTGGAAAATGTGTCAAATGAAGCCCAATTTCCACCAAACTATAGATCCGAATTGCCGTGGATGTTATAAAGGTGGGTTCTTTTTATTATTCCCAAAGACAAGCTAGATCCATGTAGATCTAGGAAAAAGTGAAAATGAGGGTTTTAATCAATGAGGGTTTTGAGATCTAAGAGAATAAGTGGATAGGATAGAAGAATATCATACCTCATGGAACATACCTGGAAATTGAAGATGGAAGAGGCTTGAGATGAGGATTACTTCCCACAAAGATCAAATGCCAAGCCTTGATGAGCCCTTCTTGCCAATGTTTTGCCTCCTTCAACCAAATCGATTTTCCTATTCCTGTCAATCAAGGACACAAAGATCAATCAATCAATCAAGAATGGAAAGAGATGCAAACAAATAGATGAGAAACATGAATTGTTGGTACAAAGACAAAACAACTCCCTGTCAACCAAAACGTCTTCTCGAAGCTTGAAGGGTAGGCCTCCCCACCAATTCACACTCCTCGAAAACGTCTTCTTTGCCTACAAAACAATGTTAGTTGAAGATAAAATCAAGATGGCCACCAATGTTTGTCAATGCAAAGGAAGAAGCATTTACAATCACCACAAGCATTCCAACTCCAAGATCCAAGATGCCCAAGAAAGTATTTGTATTTAATAGCCAAGAGCCAAAAATCTCTAGATAGCTTTTACCATAGGGGGTCTCCTCCTTATATAGGATAATAAAGACCAAAAACCTATACCACAAAACCACTTTACAATACAACATAATGAGTGGTTGAGATTAAAAGATCTCATAATCTAATCAATGGCTAAGATGAGCCAATACGTAAAATCACATGGATCACTCAAAAGAGGGATGACGTCATAGCCTAAAGTGACTCATGGAGGGTGACATCATCACTAGGAGGGGGCAAAAGTACATGGGCCCATCTCATATGACACGGACATGACTCAATAAGCTCATGGTGGGGCTAGGAGGCATCAATCCTTGCTAGCACATCCCCATGGCACAATAATATAAAATAATGTGTCCAAGATAATATAAATGATCAAATCCTGTCTCCAAAACTGATAGAGACATGCAGTAAATGGCCTCATGTGGCCACTGTGGACCCCACTAACTGATGCCAACTGACTGGAAGATGTGGGGTTCACCCTGGAAGACCACTGTGAAGACCAAGTGCCAAAACCTTGCCTCAATTGCCCAAATCGAATTCCTCAATGACCCTTTTATTCCATTTTTTATCCGCCTCGGGAACTGTGAAACTGCCCAAACTGACGCCCAGGGTGCCTACGCTATCAAACTGAGCCCACTAGGCTATCTAAAAGGGGGGTAAAATGGTAGCATCAAGTGGCTAGACCACCCCCTCCTCATACAGTGCCCTAGGTGAACTGGCCTCTCATGGCCCCTGCTAGACACGCTAGGAAAACAGCCTCAAATCCGGTCAACAAGTGGATAACTGCATCTATCACCGTCATAAGTGCCTGAAACTGAATGATAAGTGTCTCATTGGATCCAGAAGACCCAAATCCAATAAGAATGGGTACTCATACACCATGGGTTGACATGAGGGGTCAACCGTAGGGTCCACCATATATGAACAGTGCATAATCTGATGATCTGAAATAACAATAAACCTGTTGTACCACATCAATCACCATCTGAACCATATGTCCATCATATGGCATCATCATCAAGAGTATGTGGGACCATCAATCATCATCAATAAGCATACATGGCCCACATCATCACGGATCCCAAGAATAACCATGGACAAGACTATATCAATAGACTAAAGACATGTTCCTTCAACCACATTCACAGCATAGCTTAAAGTACATCATCATTCCATGGCAGTTTTAATACATGTAAATATTTAGTGTTATTTATACTTCACTTGCACAAAAAGCTTTAATGACAAACTCACCCATTGGACATGGTCTAACTACTAGTCAAGGGTGACGGCTAAGACAAGGTTGGGCAAGGGGGATGACTTGATCAAACTCAACTAGGTGATACTTTGGACGGGGAAAGGGGGAGCTACACTTTGTGCCGAACAAATAACACGGGGAAGGGTTGTGCCTCACAAATGGGTAAGTTGTTTAGAGAGTGCTTATTCAACTTAGGCATCATGTCTACATCAAGCCGATCCAAGTTCATTAGGATCATTCAATTTCATTCCGTGGCCTTTTTGGCCTACATAACCCTTCGGATTTCAGATGTGCTAAGAAGCACAACTAGTCGCAGCTTGCATCCAGGGCATGTTTATACATATACATAAGGTCGGCAATAATAGATATAACTTTGAGTACCATTGCTTTTTGGACCTTTTCTATACTCTTCGAGGAGTATTTTTAGCTATTCATCGCTCTTGCCCTTTGCTCACGTTGTGTTTAGAAACACATTCTAGAGTTTATAGTTTCTGTGGGCGAATTTGTAAAGATTTCCAATAAGTAGTGCATGAGCTTTCAGTTTTAGCCAACAACATCTCAAGTGACTAGGGGGGCTTCGACCAGTGCCAAACATCGGGACAACCGACCAGAATAATTTAGGCCTTCAATCCAACTCACCAAAGGCAAGTTCTGTCACCAACTCAGAGCCGAGACACTAAACAAACACGGATGCGGTCCAACACAGAGGTAGTAATGGGGAAGTCCTCAGCATCAAAAAGTCAAGAAAGACAAGTCAAAGGTAAAAGCCAATATAGGAAGGTCGTGGATGGATGGAGTCAAAATGAAAGTGGTGCCTAAGCTAGCTGACAAGGATGTCTAGGAAGACCATATCTATGCTCATAGGAGGGTAATGAAACCAGTAAGTTTTGTCAGGAAACCTTAAGTGTGCAAGTGATACATCCATTCAATAATTATAACATCAACCAAGATATTCAATTTTAGTTTTAATAGTACTGCCATATCCTGAATCATATACCAAGCTAATGCTATGAAGTTGACCAAAACAACAAGATAATAGTCCATAGTCAATAGTCATAAATCCATAGGTCATACATCATAAGAATAATCATCATAAACCATCTGAGACACTGCTGCAATAACATCACGAGGCACTGAACTGAAACTGTATGGAATAAAGGGTCACATCGGTCATCAAATCTGAACTCTCAAGGCTCAGCCTTGGCACAAGGTCTAACATAAGTCTGAAAAATACACTGCTCTGATCATGAGTGATCTCAAAATACAAGCTCATCATAGCTGATCTCTGTAAAAGCTAGGCTCTGAAATGTGCAGATATCTGCTCAGCAAGAATAGTAGCCCTGCTACTATGGTGTGATAACACTACCTATTGAAGAGATTGAAGAACCTGAAGTTCCCAGGATTAGAGACTCAGTGATGGAAGAAGCGATTCCAGAAGATCATGAAGACCGCGACATGGCAGAACCACAAGAACCTGTAGATCCACCACGTGAGAAGAACTCCCACAAGCGAAGACCAGGATGGGCACGAGAGGCAATATAAGATGCAGAGAAGTATGGTGCTCCAGATGGGATGCACAGAGAAAGCAAGAGACCCAGACCATACTCCAACTATGTGGCCCTGTTGTGTGACATCAATGATAAAGAACCTTCCAACTACGAGGAAGCAGCAGAGAACAAAGAATGGAAGGATGCCATGATCGGGAGTACCAGTCGATTATGAAGAATGATGTCTGGGAGATAGTTTTGAAACCAAAAGGGAAGTTTGTTGCGACTTCGAAATGGATCTACAAGATCAAGCATGTTGCAGATGGTAGCATTGAGAAACACAAGGCAAGATTTGTGGCACATGGCTTCTCCCAGAAGGAAGGAATAGACTACAAGGAGACATTTGCACCTATAGCAAGATACACTTCCATCAGGTCTATATTGGCATTGGCTGCAGTAATGAAATGGAAGGTACACCAAATGGACGTCAAGACAGCATTCTTGAATGGTGTAGTAGAGGAGGAAGTGTACGTGGAGCAGCCACTGGGATTTGAGACACATGACAGGCAGACTCGTGTGCAAATTGAAGAAAGCTTTGTATGGATTGAAGCAGGCACCCAGGACGTGGTACGGCAGGATGGACAGCTTCCTGATGAGCTTAGGCTTTACCAAGAGTAAAGCGGATTCCAACCTTTACTTCAAGGTTGAAGGCGGAAGTCCAGTGATACTTCTGCTATATGTAGATGACCTGTTTCTGACATGTGAGGATGAGCTCATTGCAGATGTGAAGAGGAGGCTTGCCGCAGAGTTCGAGATTAAGGACCTGGGGATGATGCATTATTTCTTAGGCATAGAGGTGTGGCAGAGTGTGGATGGAATCTTCCTTGGACAAGGAAAGTATGCAGTGGAGATTCTGAAGAGGTTCAGAATGATGGACTACAAGGCAATGGCCACACCAATGGCATTGAACTTGAAGCTACTGTGTGATGCTTCATCATAGACAGTTGATGCCATTATGTACCGTCAGATGATTGGTTCGTTGATGTATTTGACGAACACGAGGCCAGGCATATGCTTCGTTGTGAACACCCTGAGCCAGTTCCTGGCGAATCCAAGACATGTTCACTTGATTGTTGCAAAGCATACATTGAGGTACCTAAAGGGTACAGTAGACTATGGGCTCAAGTATGAGGCGAATCGGAAGATTAACCTGCATGGTTATGTTGATTCGGATTGGGCCAACAGTGCCACAGATAGGAAGAGCACTTCAGGATGCTGCTTCAGTATGGGATCCGGTATGATCTCCTGGTTTAGCAGGAAGCAATCATAAGTGGCACTAAGTACAGCCGAAGCAGAGTATGTTGCAGCTTGTTCGACTAGTTGTGAGGCAGTATAGCTTAGGCAGCTACTGTCAGATTTGTTTGATCTCCAGCTCAAGGCGACTTGTATCTTTTGTGACAACCAGAGTTGCGTGAAGTTGTCCGAGAACCTGGTGTTCCATGACAAGTCAAAGCACATTGAGATCAAGTACCACTATATCTGGGATATGGTGCAGAGAGGAGCAGTGAAGCTCCAGTATGTGGCGACAGACGAGCAAATAGCCGATGTGTTGAGCAAGGCGTTAACCAGAGTGAAGTTCGAGTACTTCAGAGAGAAGCTTGGTGTTATCCAGATCGAGGTTCCTCCTAAGAGGGAGTGATGAGACCAGAAGACGCAGATGCACTAGAGCTGATTCTCGCATGGTGGTAGACGTAGGTGGTCCTTGGGACGTAATGCACCTGGGGTGCTCTTGATTGTTCTCCCATGTTGGTAGATGTAGGGATGGTTCTCGTATGGTGGTAGGCATAGGTGGTCCTTGGGACATAATGCATCTGGGATGCTCCTGACTGTCCTCCCATACTAGAGACACTGAGAGGCCACCAGTCATAAGACACTTTGTGTGCGCCTAGGCAGGATCTCGCATGGTCGAAGACGTAGGTGGTCCTTGGGACGTAATGCACCTGGGGTGCTCCTGACTGTACTCCCATGCTGGTAGACGCGGGTTGCCCGTTGAGAGACGTAATGCACCTGGGGTGGGAGACGCAGGTGGTCTGTTGGACATGAGATGTGCATATGGGTTGTGCTTCGTATGTTGATGAGATGATCTGGATACGATGAGATGATAGTAGGAGACGCAGTTAATTGCAGTGGCAATGTAATGAGTGGTCCTGGGTTGTACCTACTTGATGGCTTGCTCGTGGAGATGATGAAGACCGAGATGAGAGCTAGGCCTACATCCAGCATGAAAAAGGGTTGGCTCTGTAAAACTTCTTATGACGGATAGATTTGAGACATGTCACTACTCAAGAATCAACGAAATGAGGATTGTTGCAGCAGCGACAATGATGATCCAGTGTTGATGATGATATTCCAGCATTGAAGATGATCCAGCGATGATGACGTTGTCCAGAATTGTGTCCAGGGTGATGATGACTGTGACGAGAGAATACCTTCCTAGTTAAGAGGGAGTTTTGTTGTAAATGTAACTTCAGAAGATATTCATTTGTATTTTATATTGTATTTTATTTGTACCTCCAACCAAGATGTTTTTCCTCCGTTCGGGGATGTCATTATTATGTTTGGTTATGCAAAGTCATTGAGGTAAAACTTCCATTGTAAGTCGGGGCATTAGATCCCCTAGAGTCAAATGTAAAAGGTATTATTGAGTCTCCCTAGAGAAGTCGGCCCAGTCAGTTTTAGTGAGGCCGACCTAGTTAGGTAAAAGGTCGAGTCAAAAGTAAAGTATAAATAGAGAGCCTTGCTCTCTCATTTGGATACACTACTCACTCACACAAGTTTGCATAGCAAGAGAGAGGAGACAAGTTCGTTGGAGGAGAAAGAGAGAAGCTACAAAAGACATATTTTGGGTTTTCCATTTTTCCTTGATATTGTATTAGTGACAAATCTATCTTTGAGGAAGTTGCGGGGTTTTCTCCTTTATGGTTTCCCCGAGGAAAACTATTGTGTCTATTGTGTTTTGCTATGCTTGTTATTCCTTCAGTTAAAGATCCTATATTAATTGAATTAAAGTGCTAACTTTAACAAGAATGACACAGCTAATTAGTGGCACGGACTGCAACAGATGAAGTAGCACACGATATATGAAGTGATTCATTAGCAAAAGCGAAGAATTGAGTGGAATGAGAAGTCAAGTGATGTATGCAAGGGAGTGACAGCAATACGACTACATACAGAAGATGCGCACAGCAGAACGAACATCAGAATATTAGAAGTGTGCACATGTTGGAAGTTCAGTAAGGCAAAATATTATTTTAGATAGTTGGGCGGCAAGACGGGGCAAGGAGCAGGAGGTCATAGCCTCCTTCCAGTTGGTGCTGGAGAACACAGGGAATTGGTGCTTCCTTCAGGTCAGTGCCTGTAAAACCAAGAGGTCGATGCCTCCTTCCAGTTGGTGTTGGTAAACACAGGAAAACGATGCTTCCTTGAATGTAATATTTTCATTACAAAAGAGCATTCTGTGATTTTCTCCCGTTTGGGTTTCCACGTCAAAATCCTATGTGTTAAGTGTTCTTTGTCCTAGTGCATATATGGATGAATGATTTTATTTATATTGGATGCATAACTAAAGATCAAGATTAAGTTAAGACTAATCTGTTAAAGAAAGTAAAAATTGTTGATAATTGCGCTAATACTGATTCAGCCCCCCTCTCGGTATTAAATCGATTCCAACAGTTAGGACACTAGTACCAATAGGTTGCCCACTTAGGTAGAGATGGAAAAATGTGGTAGAAGGATCATCGTCATTGTCATCATCAAACAACAATGCATCCACATGAAGTATCTTCTCGGATCTGGACATCACTGGAAGGACAAGCATCACTAGGTTGAACATCTAGAGAGAGAGTACTATCAATAATGAGCTCAAATGAGGGAAGACTACAAGAACCATCTGGAGAAGAAGAGGGACAAAATGATGAAGTAGTACCATTAGTCTCCATGGCATGTCCAATAACTGCAAAGAATGAACTCAAAGGAGTGCAAATGGGTGGTTCAACATTAGATGTAGTTGTGGAAGGTCCAATTCAAGTAGTTGGCAATCATCAACAAGCGACCCAACTAGACGAGAAGAGACGTGTTCCATGTATACATGCTAAAATCATCACTAGAATCATCATTGGAAAGGAGTGGCATAAGAGATCTTGGTGGACCACAAGGAAAAGGCTCATCAAAGATAGCATCACAATGCTCGATCACCTTATGAAAAGTGGGGTCATAGAGACGATACCCCTGAAAAGTCTCATTGTAGCCAACCAAAGTCCTGCAAGGAGTGTAATGGACAAGTGATATATCATTCCTTTCAAGAGGTGGGTAGACCCATGCACTTGATCCAAATATCCTAAAATCTAAGATAGAGGGCTTCTACCCATGCAACCATTCATAATCAATCATACCAATAACTTCACAAGTAGGTGTGTTATTAATGATAAATGCTACACAACCCACTGCCTCTCCCAAAAAACATACCTCCATGCTCTAAGAGTGAAGCATACAATAAACGATTTCTATGATAGCCCTATTCTTACACTCAACCACACCATTTTGTTGAGTATAAGGAATATTGTTCCACCAAGAAATGCCCTGCGAGCAAACAAACTAATAGAAAGCATTCTCAATGTACTTGCCTCCCTCGTCAATCTAGAGACACTTAATCTTCCATTTGTATTAAGCTTCTGCAAGAGACTTGAATACTCAGAATTTTCCAAACACCTCATCCTTGGATTTAATGGTGTAGATCTAGAGAAACCAAGAATGGTCATCAATAAAGGTGAGGAAGTACTTGGCTTCCTCAAGAGATGTGGTGGCCATGAGACCACAAATGTCATTATGAACCAAATTAAGGGCTTGGAAGCATGCCTTGATGTGTCCTTGTGAAAGGACTCCATACGATGTTCGCCCATTGCACAATGCTCATAGACACCATTAGGAGGGTTGATCTATATAAGACCATTAGCAAGGTGAAGATAACTCGTGTCTCAAGGATCCATAATCGGTATGACCCAAAGAATAATGCCATCACATATTATCATCATCTGCATTCTCGACCATTGCAATAGATTTGTTGTGAGTTGGAGGTGAAGAACTATTCCCCAACTTGTACATGTATTGAGATTCCTCGCACTATCCAGTGGCAACCACTTTGAACCTATCACTAATATTCTTGACGTGACCCATCTATCTAGCCAAAATTCCACCTTTTTGTTGGTGTGTGTAATGCAATTAATAGAAGGAAGATTCATTCCAACCCCAAGAACATGGACAACATCCCCAAACTTAGCATTGTCAACCAAAACAATGCCATAACCAAAGACTAGGAGAGTTGAGCCATCACCAATAGTTACCTTCTCACCTTTGTGTTGATCATTGTAATCAAAGAGAAGATATTTGTATTTCGTTGTATGACTAGTAGCCCCATATCTGTGATACATTCATGTAAAGAAGTTGAAGACCACAAAGCAGAGTGCACACCTAAGATGATATCTTCAATCTTTTGAAGACAATGGAGACAAGTTTTGAAAGAATATCCCTCCTAGTGGCAATAAGAGTATGCCATCCTCTTCTTCTTGGAGGATTTGGGTGGTTCCCTTGTAGACTCGTGTGTGCATGAGGATGAGGTGGCCTTAGAATGGGCTCAATCATGAAAAAGTAGTTCTCCCGAATTCCTAAAGATGACTTGATGTTGGGTAAGGTTTGGAAACACATACTCCAAAGAGGAAGAAACAATTGCCCTAATTAGAAGAGGAATGTTGCAGAAAATGACAGCAAAAAGAGAGATTATTCAAAATAGTACTTAGATATTTTCAATCTGATTTTTCCTTGCCACCAGACGTAATAATGTCATCTTTTAGGTTCTTGAACCTTGCAACAAACTCCTTGACACTAGCAAAGTCTACCATTTTGAGATTGGAGAGCTCAATTTCAAGCAAATGGTTGGGTATTTTTAACTGCACCAAATAAGCTATGAAAATTATCCCAAATCAAATTTGTTATTATATTTGGCGATGAACAAGATCTGATTCCACAAAGAGAGTGATCAACCCAAGGGCTTCAACCTTTTTCAAGCAAACAAGGTCGTCACTATCATCATCGAGGACAAGAAAGAGATTCTCCAAAATACATCCATAAACCCTTTTCAAGCAAACAAGGACGTCACTATTTATTTTTAAGTTTATATCGTATTGGCACATTAAGTTACAAGATCTAATTTCCACACTTGGAGAAGTCCCTACAATAACTTCAAAAAGTCTCGTAACTCCACCTTAATTAAACCTCAAGTGATTCTTTGCTTCAGAAATTTCTTTCTCAAGTACACCTTGGGCCATAACTCCCTAACTAAACAACTTATCTCATGTATAATCTTTGATTGTGGAATGTGTCTTTCTCTTTCAGCAAATGACCCACTTGTTTAATTTCCTTTTGCCCACTTGTTTAATTTCCTTTTGCCATCAAATGTTGTGAGTTACTTGTGAGTGATCTTTAATTTCCACAATTGATCCATTTAATGTTCATGGTTCTACATCTTTTTTGCATCCTTGAGTATTTCCATTTCAAGTCTTTGGTTTATTGTGCAATTTAATTATCTTATATGATCAAATGTTTTGGGAAGATTAACTTAATACACATACATGAACAATCATTAATAACTTGTCTTCTCCCTTTAGCTCTCTTCAACTTTATCTAATCAATCATAGAGAAGCTTCCCTTAACCTTGAGAGCTGGTCAAAAATGAAAAGTTTGTCGGTAGATAGGTACATGAGAAACACAAGCGTGGGAGGAGATGGCCCCAGCCTTGCCCAGAAAGGACAAAGAATTCTTGTCACTAGCCTAGGCTATTTCTAAAGGGCCCTAAGCCATTAGAGCCTCCCAATAATGAATTGGAGCCTGTGTAACCGCTTGATATTGACCCCCCAATTACTGGCTAGGGCCCTGCCCCAAATGATCATTACCAGCATCCTCCAAACGCTAGCATGATTACTTCTTAGTGTTGTCTCAGTTCGGATTGTCGCCGTTTGATTTTATGGACTCTTGATGTCTAGTTAGTGGCATTATGGCTGCAAGTGTTTTAGCTTAAGCTAACATTCAACGTAGAAGCCCCTAATTCAAATGATTATGAACGTAAGGCTAGTTCCATGGCCCAATCCTTAAGAATCTCAAGATAGTTGTCAATGAGGGCCACCACCTCTGTGAACACCCATTGTAATGTCCTCTTCTACTTAAGCACAGAGGACCATCCCGCTAACCTATCTGATTCCCATAGGTTCGAGCGGGCACTAACATTCAGGGAATCAACTGAGGATTGATGCCTTATGCACCCTAAGAAGATCTTTGGCAGGGGTATTAGATCATCAGTAGGTAAACAAGGGCCACAGGAACTATAGGCCACCTGCACGCATGACATCCGAGCATTATTTCATGATGCATGCACTGATTGAGTCTCCATAGCACTGCATGCAAGTAAACTGAGAATTAGAAGGTAAAGTGACCTAATTAGGTCAAAAGTTAGGTCTGACAGGTGAATGTTATAAAAGAAAGGTAAAGCTAGTAAGGAAGACCTGCTTATATGATTATTGATTTGTGGATTTGAATTGGAGAGCTTAGCGAGCTAAGTTGGGGTTGAGTGCATGCACTCAACTAACTGGTGTATTTTGGCAGCGAAATCTATCTACCCTAGTCGCCATCAGGTTGGATCATCCAGATTCAGCATTGCTTCATCATCAGGTATTACTATTATTCAGATTCTGCAGAATTCTAATTTATGATATATTGAGGGATTCATCCTCCTGCATGGGCGCATTGTCCAAGGACCTTCCTATTCGCATTTCAGTCTACAGGGTTCATCCTTTTTGCATGTTGCTCCCATCCTCTTCAGAGCAGTGATATTACTCTTCCCCTGGAAGAAGGGCTCTTTAGCTTGAGTCTTCAGCTAATTCTCAACATATCTACCTTCAGAAAGACGTCCTCCTACATGTGGGTGACTTTCTAAGAGAGGGGTACACATTCTAGGGCTTGGAGCCATCAATTGGTTTGCATGTTGCTTCTATCTTCCTTAAAAGGGCACTATAACCCTAGCACACCTTGTCTGGAGCTTCATCTGCGGACTATTATTTATTGGGGAGCATTCTTAGCTTGGAGAGGGCGCATTCCTTGGAGCACTTCCTGCCTTATCTCCTTATTCCACCGGCACAATCCATGCATGTCGGGTTTATATTGACCTACATAAGCTAATCTATACAATGGTACGTACATGGATCACTTCTCCCTATTTTATAGCATTTCTGACTATCTAAGTATTAGGTTTGCATGCAGGCGCATGCAATCTTAGATTACCACATCGTACCTTCCTCTATTGATACACAAGATTACATAGCAAATAAATAAAAAAAGAAAATCATCAGTTTGGGATATTACAGTGGTATCAAAGCATGTTCCTCGCCAGTTGTGGGAGCATGCAATTTTGAACAATAAATGAATTCAGAGGATCCTTACAACATTACTTACCGGAGGCAGAGATTTAGGAATAGTGGGAAAGAAGAAGAGGAGTTAGAGGATATAGATTTGGGGAATACAAAGTATCAGTTTGGAAAGGGAAAAAGCAAAGAAACAATGGCAGATGATGAGAAGGTAGCTTTCCATAGCCTCATATCCGCTATAAAAGACCTAACTACTGGACAGAAAGAGATGGTGAGTGCCATTAAACAACTGACCGATAGATCAGGGCACACCTCGCACAGTCCTATATTTCCCAACAGTGATAGAGTATCTACCAGTAGCAGTGGGGAACATTTACATACCAACATGCAGAGCCATCCCCATATATACAACAGGCCCTCCCGACCTACCATGCCTCAATTCTTAGAGAGCCCAGCCGCAGTACCTCTAGCACAGGTAGAGCCAGAAGAATCCATGAGTGCATATTTGAGAGAATACAGAGCATTGGGAAATGACTTCCAGTCAGCCATGACCTTCACTGATTTTTGCCACTTTAAAAGTAAGAACAAGCCCAGAGCATACAATAGGCCTTTCAACCAGAACTTTGAGTTACAGCGCACGGTAGGGAAACTGACTATTCCTACCTTTGAGGGGACTCGAGGTGGCCCAACACGGAATTGGGTATAGAAGTTGGACACATACTTCCAGCTTAACCCCATGATTGAGACAGATGCCATTAAATTGGCTACATTGCATTTGGACAGGGAGGCCCATGAGTGGTGGTACCACGGGTTGGTGACATTGGGTCACAATACCATCACCTCATACACAGATTTTACACAGAGGCTCATTGAGCGATTTGACAGAAAAGACCCCGAGGTGCATTTTAGAGAGCTAGCACAGCTCAAGCAGACAGGTAGTTCAGATGCATTCATTTTAGAGTTTCAGAGGGTAGCAGCCATGGTGACAGATATTTCAGAGAGCAGGTTGATTATGTTGTTTACCGAGGCCCTCACCGAGCCCTTACGTGGATGGGTCAAGGCTTATAGACCCACCACCCTAGCGGATGCCATCAATCGGACTAGAGATTTAGAGGATGCAATTCCCAAGAATAGATTTCCTCCCAGAACTAATTTCCCTATTAAAGATAAAGAGAGGAAACCCTTCCAGAAAGAATGGCCCAAGAAAGAATGGATGGATAATGATACCCGCCAGGACCTTAGAAGAAAAAAGTTATGCTTCACTTGTCAAGAACCATGGGTACCAGGTCACAGATGTTGAGGGAAGGGAAAGGCCCACTACATAGAGATCTATTCCGACAGTGGGGAAGATGAGGATTATCAGGATCAGGAGCAGGGGAGACACATGAGACAGTTGATAAGGTACAGTCACCAGGAGGTGCCATTGCTACATTGTCGGGGGTTCCTAGATTCCACACTCTCCGGATCAGAGGTGTCATACAGGGCAACAGAGTAGGAGTATTGATAGATGGTGGGGCATCCCACAAATTTATTGATGCTGCATGGGTTAAAAAGAAAGGCATTCAGACTGAGAGTTTTGATGGATTTTCAATAGTTGCAGCAGGCCACCACACCATGGAGTGTAGTCAGAGGATTCCAAAATTGAAAGTAACAATTGGCAACTATACAGTGATAGAAACATTCTATGTGGTAGATGTACCTGACACAAATGTGGTATTGGGAGTTCAGTGGCTTTATTCCATAGGGAAGTATTCCACGAACTACCAGACCATGGAGATGGAGTTCATGGAATGGAGGGCCAGAAGGTAGTATTGAGAGGGATGAATACCTAACCTCCCACAGTAGTGACATCACACAGGATGGAGGCAGTACTCCGACAGGGAGACATAGAGTGAGCAGCAAAGTGCTTGGTTACCTTCAGGAAACCACCAGATAAGGCCACACAACATCCAGCAGATGTAGAGGCCTTACTATAGAAGAACAAAGCAGTATTTGGAGACCTTCCAGTAGGTCGACCTCTAGATAGGGGATTTGAGTACATTATTGAGTTAGAGGAGGGGACTCAAGCAGTTATCACCACTCCTTACAGACACCCCAAGAGGTACAAAGATGAGATAGAGAGTACAATCAAGGAACTGCTCAAACTAGGGTACATTAAACCTAGCTCCAGTCCATTTGCATCCTCAGTAGTGCTAGTGAAGAAAAAGGATGGAACCTTACGCATGTGCATCGATTACAGGGCACTCAACAAGAAGACTATAAAAAACAAGTATCCAATCCCCGGGATTGATGAGTTGATGGATGAACTACAGGGGGCACAATACTTTTCTAGGATCGACCTCCGCTCAGGTTACCATCAGATTCGGGTTAGGGAACAGGATGTTCCAAAGACCGCCTTCCGTTGCCACTACGGACATTATGAGTTTCTAGTGATGCCATTTGGGCTCACTAATGCACCAGCCACTTTCCAGTCATGTATGAACAATATCTTCAAGGCTTAGTTACGCAAGCATCTTCTGGTATTCTTGGACGACATATTGATATACAGTAGAACTTGGGAAGAACATTTGAGACATCTAGACGAAGTACTTGGGATTTTACAAGAGCAATCACTATATGCCAAAATGTCCAAGTGTGAGTTCGGCCTGCAGGAGATGTTATATTTGGGGCATGTGTTAGGGGCCAACGAGGTCCAGGTGCACTTAGAGAAGATTCGAGCCATATTGGATTGGCCTCCACCCAAAAATGTGATAGAACTGAAGGGTGTTTTGGGCCTTTGCACCTACTACAAGAGGTATGTCAGTGGGTTCTCACAGATGACCGCACCCCTCACCGATCTTACTAAGAAGGAGGCATTCAGTTGGTTAGAGATAGCACGGCAAACATTCGAAAAAATGAAGAAGGTAATGAGTTCATGCCCAGTATTATCTCTACCAGACTTTTCTCAGCCCTCCGTGTTAGAGTGTGATGCCTCAAGAGAGGGAATAGGGACAATATTGATGCAGAACAATCACCCCATTGCATTTGAGAGCGGGAAGCTCAAAGACTATGAGCACCACTATTCGATATACGACAAATAAATGTTAGCCATTCTCCATGCGCTAACCAAGTTAAGGCAATACCTAGTGGGTGGCAGATTCAAGATTAAGACAAATCACAACAGCTTGGAATACTTCCTAGAGAAGAAAGAGCTAAACGAGAGGCAACATAAATGGGTGAGCAAAATTCAGGCCTATGACTTCGAGATTGAATACATAAAGGGAAAGAAAAAGATTCTACAAAAACAAAATTTACGTCATATACTACAAAAACAAAATTTACTTAGTTCCAGAGTCTTCCCTCAAGAAAAAGATTCTACAAGCCTTGCATGATTCACCATTAGCAAGACATGAGGGGTTTCTCAAGACTTACAGGCGGATTAGGGAGAGGTTCTCATGGAAGGGCCTCAAGAATGATGTGATGCAACATGTGAGAGTGTGCAGCTTGTGCCAACAGAACAAAATAGAGCACACCCACCCGGCCAGTTTACTACGACCATTGCCTATTCCCGAGCAGAAGTGGGAAAGCATCTCCATGGACTTCATTACAGGGTTGCCCAAGGTTCAGGGAAGAGACTGCTTGTACGTAGTGGTGGACAGGTTGACCAAGTTCACTCACTTCTTTGCCATTCCTTCAAATTATTCAGCAGCACAGGTGGCAGAACTATTTTTCAGAGAGGTATTCAGACTCCACGGGTTGCCCAAGACCATTGTCAGTGATAGGGACAGCAAATTCACAGGAGCCTTTTGGCAAGAGCTTTTCAGGTTAGTGGGAACCGAGAAGCTATGAGCACAAGTTATCATCCACAGATCGACGGATAGACTGGGATAGTTAACAAGTGGATTGAGGGATACTTGAGGAATTACGTAGCAGATCAGCAGAGAACATGGATCAGATGGCTACACTTAGGTGAGCATTGCTACAATACCACCCACCATATGACCATTGGCATGACTCCTTTCAGAGCTATGTACGGATACGATGCCTTAACTTTTGCAGATCTGATATTTGGTGATAGCAGGGCCCCCAAGGCCAAAGAGTGGATTCAAGAGAGTCAAGACATCCTTAGCATACTCAGAAAAAACATACAGGCTGCTCAGAATCAGCAAAAGATATATGCAAACAGGCACAGGATTGAGCACAATTTTGAGGTGGGAGACTTAGTTTATTTACGCCTACAACCTTACCGACAGTCGTCCCTTAAGAAGAAAGGAGCAGAGAAGCTCAAGCCTTGCTTCTATGGTCCCTACAAGATAATCCGAAAGGTCAGAGAGGTAGCGTATGAGCTAGAACTACCCCCAGAGAGCAAGATTCACAATGTATTTCACGTATCTAACCTCAAGAAGGCAGTAGGTCAACAAATTGTTACATCATCCGAGTTGCCCCCCTTGATGACGAGGAGCAATTGATTATGATTCCCGAGCGCATCCTGGAGGTGCGAGAGCGAAAACTAAGGAACAAGATCATAAGAGACTACTTGGTTCAATGGAGAAATCTTCCTATAGAGGAGGCCACTTGGGAAGGAGAACAGGTATTACAGCACCCAGCATTACAATTGCTTTAGGACAAGCAATTTCGAGCGGGGAGGACTGTAATGTCCTCTTCTGCTTAAGCACAGAGGACCATCCCGCTAACCTATCTGATTCCCATAAGTTCGAGCGGGCACTGACATTCAGGGAATCAACTAAGGATTGATGCCTTATGCACCCTAAGAAGATCTTGGGCAGGGGTATTAGATCATCAGTAGGTAAACAGGGGCCACAGGAACTATAGGCCACCTGCATGCATGACATCCGAGCATTATTTCATGATGCATGCACTAATTGAATCTTCAGAGCATTGCATGCAAGTCAACTAAGAATTAGAAGGTAAAGTGACCTAATTAGGTCAAAAGTTAGGTCTGACAGGTGAATGTTATAAAAGAAAGGGAAGGCTAGTAAGGAAGACTTGCTTATATGATTATTGATTTGTGGATTCGAATTGGAGAGCTCAGCGAGCTAAGTTGGGGCTGAGTGCCTGCACTCAGCTAACTGGTGTATTTCGGTAGCGAAATCTATCTACCCTAGTCACCATCAGGTTGGATCATCCAGATTCAGCATTGCTTCATCATCAGGTATTACTATTATTCAGATTCTGCAGAGTTCTAATTTATGATATATTGAGGGATTAGTCCTCCTACATGGGCGCATTGTCCAAGGACCTTCCTATTCGCATTTCAATCTACAGGGTTCATCCTTTTTGCATGCTGCTCCCATCCTCTTCAGAGCAGTGATATTACCCTCCCCCTGGAAGAAGAGCTCTTTAGCTTGAGTCTTCAGCTAGTTCTCAACATATCTACCTTAAGAAAGACGTCCTGCTGCATGTGGGCGACTTTCTAAGAGAGGGGTACACGTTTTAGGGCTTGGAGCCATCAGTTGGTCTGCATGCTGCTTCTATCTTTCTTAGAAGGGCACTATAACCCTAACACACCTTGTCTAGAGCTTCATCTGCGGACTATTATTTATTGAGGAGCATTCTTAGCTTGGAGAGGGCGCATTTATTCCTAAGGCGCATTCCTTGGAGCACTTCCTGCCTTATCTCTATATTTCACGGGCACAATCCATGCATGTCAGGTTTATATTGACCTACATCAGCTGATCTATACATTGGTACGTACATGCATCACTTCTTCCTACTTTATAGCATTTCTGATTATCTGGGTATTAGCTTTGCATGCGGGCGCATGCAATCTTAGATTAGTACATCATTACATAGCAAACAAAGAAAAAAAGAAAATCATCAGTTTGGGATATTACACCCATTGGCACGAGGATCATGGTATCTTGGTTACCAAAAATAAAAACTTGAACACAAGAAAACACATAATTTCGCCAGAAAACAATGCTTACCAATTGTTGGCACCATATATTGGTGTAATTATCATCGGCTGGATAGTGGCGTTCGGAAAGTTGATGCTAACAGCAAACAGCATTGTTACAGCTGCCACTCCCCAACAGCATATGGGGAGAATGGAAGCTGCGAAGTGCACTAACATCTTTACCCTCTCTTTGTGAAGTCTCGGCCCAAGCTGACCTATAATGATATATGTGGCTTACAGGTTGTTGCATAGATAGTTGCATATATACTCTTGGGAGGTTGCTATGTTCTCATGGTTAAAACAAACCAATCTAAACGGACAAATACAAGGACTTCGAATTGGTTTTAAAAAAAATAATCTAAACGGAACGGACAAATACAAGGCCTTCAGTTCGTGAATGAATTCTATGATAATATTTTAGCAAAGAATAAGAATACTGACCTCTAAAGCTTCCTTATCCAAACTCTCTTTGTTTGCCGCGACCCACTCCTTGTACTGCTTCATAAACATCTCAAACCTGGGAAATGAAGCCTGAGATGCATCCTCCATGGGTTTCTCCAAGGTCTTGGGATCGCTTCTCACGGACTCCAGCTTATGAGCTTCTCTAATAAACGCGAGCTCCTCGAGATCGACCTTCCAACCGGGAGGAGGCCAGTCCCGGGGTGGAATAAGTGTGAAGACCGCGGGGCCGTTCCATATCGTCTCGTTAGGCTCTGGTTCCCCCCACTGAGACGTGCGGGGCAGTAAATAGATTTCTTCGTCGCCCGCTTTTATCTTCGTTTGTTGGGGTGTTAGCAAAGGCTCTGAATTCGATGCTTTCTTCTCCTCCCTTTTCTGCAGTCTAGGAGTCAGCCTTTTGAACGCCTCCACCGCCTCCGGGGTTTCCAGCGTCTCGCCTTCGGCTTCTTCTAGACTCTTCAGTGCGAAGTCCGCTTCGGGGGTGAGCAATAATTCCCATGGCGCCCACCCTCGTTTTACCCAATTCGTCTTGCGGGCTTCTTCTTCCGATTCTTTTTCCTCCTCTGCCTCCTTGTCAAAATCTTTGTCTTCCTCTCCAGCCACAACAGATTCCGAGGATTTGGCCCGCGCCCTTAAACCCTGCTTAAACCCCACCGGCCATGGGCTTAAACGGCTTAAACCATTGGAAGCTTTTCCTGCAGAGCATCTGGTTTTTTCCCTACAAACTGACGAATTCTGCAATACCCGTTGATTTATATAAGGTTTTCTGATTGAGCCAAATTTGAGGTTGTTTCTCTGAGAAATAGAAAATATGAATTGACATATCCGGTTATTGCCCAGCAGTGATGCCTTCTTCTGGTATTGTGAAAACTCAAGTGATATCGGCTGAAACTGAACTGTGTACATGGCGGGGATATCCTGAAATAGTTACTGTCCCCTGTTACCTGAAATTCAAATATTCGCGGAAATCAATAACATAGAGCTTCCTCCAATGATTGTTACGGCTGTCTTTTACAGACTTGTGCTGCGTCTGAACATTTTCTAATTTATAGTTTTATAACACCGCTGCTAAGATTCGAGAGTGAATCTTATGCTGCATTCATCCAGCAATACTGAGATACTGAGATTTCCAGATATTTGTGGCAATGGAGAGGTTGGTGAAGAGGCAAAGGATAAGGCTCTTAATGTCAATTGCAATTTAGATTGAAGGTTGTTTTAGGCATTTAAGTTAAGTTAATCCGTTAACAAGCTAGTAGAAGTATGAATTATTTGAGCATATGCTCTTTTTTAACCAAAGATTAAAAAAACCGGGAACTTGATATTCCAACCATAATCAAAGTTACATTGGCCTTTCACCGATGTTATAAAGGCACATCTCTTGTGTTAATATATTCAAACAGAGTTGAGTGTAAATTTTAATATAAATATTTTTAAAAAATTTACTAGAGGGAAGGGAAAGTTTGTCATATCTAAACGTATAAAAGATATTCAAAGAATGAAATCTTAGCCAAAGCACGTTGTATTTTTAATATTATGAGCATTATCAAAATCACAAGTTGTCCTAATTAAAAAAAAAAAAAACAAATAAGAAGTTCCTTGCATTCTCGTTACTCTTAATTCTAATACAGCCTTGGTTTTTGTGAAGTTCCTTGCATTCTCGTTACTCTTAATTCTAATACGGCCTTGGTTTTGTATGTTATATATATTGTTATAATGCAAACATTAAAATTGTCAAAACAAAAAAAATGCATTGTTAATTTGTAAAATGAAAATAATAATAATGATATCTCAAATCAATATTGTTAAATATGCTCAAACGATGTAGTTAGATATTATGTTTAATCCATTTTACTTATTAAAATGTGAGAAAAATTATGAGTACATGTTTTATTTATATTGTGGTGAGGATAAGATTGTACAATGTATATTGTGGTAAGGATAAGATTGTACAATGTATATTGTGGTAAGGATAAGATTGTACAATGTAATGATCCATGTTATGTCAAGTGATATTGTGGTAAGGATAAGATTGTACAATGCAATGATCCACGTTATGTCAAATGACTTCACAATGTCATCTAACACCCCTCTGCACACCCCAAACTTGTTTATCCTTGGTAAATAATCCAAATGGTGTTCAATTACATGTGTTGCTCCGCCATTTATTTGTCATTTTACAAGATATTCCATTGTATTTCTACGTGATCATGTTACAGATGCAGGATAACCATCACATCATGCTAATGGATCTAAGCATCCATTGCATGTTTGAAGGTAAATTCAAAATTTAAATTTGATAGGTTGTTGGTCCTTTACACATGTCGAAGATTCATACAATAGGAAACTATACAAGGTTTGGAGCACAACCATCTTTAGCATCATGGCTCTAATGCATATAATAATGACAATTGCGAAGTACCCGGACTACCTCAAAATAAATGGTTATGTTATTATAGTATAGCGTTGTAATATCTTATTTTCTGTCCCACATGGGACGAAAATTACACTTAGGACACGTCGCCTTATTTTCTGTCCCACATGGGTCATCTTGATACGTGTCCAAGTTATGCTTCTAATGTCTTGTTACAAAAAAATCTAGCACCCACAAAATGTAAAGTCCCAAGCACCAAGGTGTTAGTTTTGTGCAACTCAAGAACGCTACCTGTTGGTGCCCAAGTTTTTGGATCAGTCATTGTGCGTCGAACCAGGCAGTCGGAAGCAATTGCGCTCCAACATAAGCTAGTTAGAACTGTGCATCGAATTAGTTAGAGAATGTGCGCCATAATAATTATGTAGTTTTGGGAACCGTAGCCTACATGAAGCCTAATTTGTAAAGGGCGGGGTGTTGTTAGTTTGAATTTTTTATGAGTCTTTAGTTCTGTTGGTAATGGTTGGATTTTTGGCCATAAGGTATTGTGATGAAGAATGATTTCCATCAATTTGTTGAGTTGAAGTTGTAAGCAATGAGATGTATCAAGTTTTGCCAATAATATAATGAAGTTGTTGTCTCATATGTATTCTGGCATAATGTGTTTATGTTTGGATCTATGATGATTGCTTAGTAGTTCGATGAATGAATGTTAGCAGGATAATGATCTTTATGCATAGTTGAGTAAAGAATTGTTAGCATGTTGAGTAGAAAGAACCCATTCCTTCCTACGCAACCATGATTCAGGTCTCTGTATAATTTCCTGCGCACATCTTGGGTGAGACCTTACTTTGCTTGCAGAGTATTAAAAATGTCGACGCCTGTGGATTTTTTGTTGGTAGTATAAGTTGTCGAGACCTGACGGGGATTGTGAAGGGAGGATGAAGTAATGAGGTGGAAACCTACTAAGGACGAGATCAAACAATGGTTGGAAATCAAGGAGGATGAGTTTGTGCAAAAATAAACTAGAGGACTTCGGATCTCGACCCAGCGCTGAAAGAAAGGTATATTTATTCATATATGCATGAAATTTTCTTCTATGAGTTTCCTATCTTGTTGTACAGATGAACAAAGAGACAGTCTAAGATAAGTAGCACTTGGATCACACCTTGGCCAGTAGTATGGACTGAAGAAAGGTTACAAGAGATGAAAAACCTAGACAATACCTGGCCTAGAGTTATTGATTTATGGTTCTTGCACGTGAAAGAAGGATACATTATAGAGTTTGTTATAAGTTGTAGTGAATCCTATAGGTGCACAGAAGTAAGGTTCGAAGAGGGACCAAGAAAGTGATTCTTCAAGCATGTCCCACTATGGGTAAAGATGTTGTTCATTGAGAAGGGGCTAATGACAATGAACCCCGGTAGCATGGCAGCGTAAGCCCTACGCCACGAGGGTGGGGTATGAAGAAGTGGGAGAACAACTAGGCGTAGAGATGGATCCAAAAGAGAAGAGACTCTAGAGGGAGAAAATACATGTAAGAAGGGCTGAGATAAATCAGGCAGTCAAAAGAAAGAAACAAGAAAAGCAGCCGATGAGAAAAGATAATATAGATCGGAGAGGAAAGAAGAATTCCAGAGATAGGATTGCGCGAGGGGAGTGTGTTGAAGGTTCCTTTGTGCCAGAAGGATGCGTAGAGTATGGGCAAGAAGAGTGCTCAGAAGATGAGAAACTTCCCAAGCAGCGTGGAATGGAAGAGAGTGAGAGCTCCAATGAAAACAGTGATATCACACCCCTGAGGCCGAGGGAAAGAAAGAATAAAGAATACGTGCAAGAAGAGGAAGTACACACTAATGGAGGTATTTGTATGATTGTAAGAGAAATTGTGCAGCCGGATAGGAGCTCCCTTGGATTCAATATTGTGAGAAGAAATGCACCAAGAAGTAACCCACACTTTGGACCAACCCCCCCAATGCCATTCATTTAATAGAGAAAAATCGTTATTACTCGAGTGGGTGTGGAAGGAAAGACCTGAAGTTGAACAAGAAGGAAGAGAAATATAATTTAGTCCTATATAGGAGATTAACCTATATCTATAGAGTTCAAGAAGTAGTAGTATTGTTCCAAATACACCAGTGTCAAGTAGAGGTAGTAGTCCACCTATACCTACAGGAATGGCAACAACATCATATTATACCCTGAGATTGCCTTTGTTTCGTGGGATGGGTAAAGATGATGCAAAACAAAAATATGGTTTGTGAAGAACATCATAGATGAGGCTGCCAAGATCACACAACTGGAGACCACGTTTAGGGACAGAGCTTTGACTTGGTATATGAAGTATAATACTATTGTCACCGCAAGTCAGACTAGGCCATCAACAATAATCAAAGCAGATCTTTTGAGAGTTCCAGAAGCCGAAGTCTAAATCTTAGTGCATTACCGAAATAAATGAGATCAAGCAGAGAGTTGGTGAGTCCGTCTAGGACTACGAACAATGATTCAAGATTTTGCTTGGTAGACTCGGTTTTCAAATCTTGGATGTGCATCACTGAGAATGGTTCATCGCGGGTCTACTGCCACATATCAAAGTTCCACTAACAGAATAGAGGGTGGGGACTCAGTCATATGCCCTCGATATTGTGATAAGGTTGGAAACAACCCCTGGAAGCAAGGCATCACTAGGAATGGCACAAGTGCAGATACGGCTTGTTGTGATCACTGTGCACTCACAACAATTGTATAATGGAAAGGTAGACAAAGAAAATGTGTACTGTAGATTCTGTAGGACAGAATACCATCACAAGAATGAGTGCCCGACACTGAACACTTATATGGGTATCGACGCACCTAGCCCTTTTCCTACGACGCCTAAGTCGGAGTGGTGCAAGATTTGTCGAACTTGGGGCCACACACCTCCCAATTGCCTGATGTTGTAGAAGTACCAGAGCTCTGCACATGCACAATTCTGTGAGTTATGCAAGTCTGTCAGTCATGATGTGAAAAACGGTCATGTTATACAATTGATGAAGGATAATACATCAAATGCGTATCAAGTTTAGGACACAAAAGAAAATAGAGCACATAATCCCAGAGGACAACAGGGAGCAACACGTGGAGGGTTTTGAGGCTATGGAGGCGATGGAAGACAAGTAATTTGCTTTAACCATGGAGATCTAGGCCACTTAGAAAGATTCTATACTATGCCTTGTGCCCTGTGCGCATACTACTATAGCACAGACCATGCGACAAAGGATTGCCCGGACCTGTTGAAGAAATGGGGAGACAAGAAAGTTCGTGGTAAAATGGTGACCACTGAACCAAAGAACGAGAATAATGGAAAGGATCTGGAGCAAGTGAACATAGTGACTCGAGGAGGCACCTAGACAGGTGAATATATTCTTGGAGAATGTAGTATTGGAATACCAATGGAGTAGAAGGTTAAGAAATCCACAAAGCCTCCACCCAAGTTTGAAGTGAAGGACCAGCTACAAATACTGCGCAAGGAACATAGAGAAATCGAGGAAGCCGCGTAGCGAGAAGAAGACCTGCATCGAGAAGATCGATTGCATAGATTGCATGAAGAAGAAGATCGCCGAAGAAGAGTATGAGAGGAATAAATATGACATAGTATGTGAGATGAAAAGCAAAGATAGGTCGTGCAGCACAAAGAAGAACAATGCAAAGGGATGTATAAGAGTCACCAGGAAGACCTGGTAAGTACCTTTCTGCAAAGTTGCATGAATATATTGAATGATCCTCATGTTGTAAATAAAGTAACAAATATGCTTGCAAAGTTACTAATGTATAATGAAGCTGAAGAACCTATTTTTGTGCCACTTCCCGAAAGAAATGCACGTGGAGTGGCTAAGAAGAGAAGAATCAGAAAGGAGTTCATGTTGTCCCTTGAGTTGGGGGGATTTGAGATGAAAGATGTCGACTTGGGGGAAGATGTGAACATTCTTCCCAAGAAAACCTAGGAGTCGATGGGGAAGCCATTAAAGTTGGTATGGACTCCCATCCAACTCAAGCTATCTAACCAATACAAGGTATTCCCCATCAAAAGGTTGACTGATGTGGAAATAAACATTGATGGCATAAATACAGTGGCAGAATTTGAAGTGATTGAGATACTATAGGATATTGATACCTACCCAACTTTGTTGGGGATAGATTGGGAATTTGACAACAATGTTATTCTAAACTTGAAGCAGATGTGAATCTCTTTTGAGTCAAAGTAATTGCATGTAGTAGCTCCCTTAGATGCCAAGAAATGAGAGAGATACATAGATCTAATAAAGGATGGCATAAATAGCGTGGAGATAGAGAATATATACAATGTCACTGGCAGGAAAGAATATTACATAAACCCCACTGCAGATGGAGAGATCAGTTGGTGCAGTGTATATTCTTTTGACAATGATTCATAGGATGCAATGGATTGATGGTAGAACCAACTATATGAGGTGTATACAAGGAGATGTGATGTGTGCGCATTACAAATTATGTGTGCTAGATCAGGTCAGGACTGCGTGATCCACTAGTGTTCGATGGAATGGGGAAAGTGGATACATTCCTCGAACAAATGCAAGCCTGAGTCCTATAGGAGCAATGAGTAAAAGCAATAGATGTTGTAACCCAAGGGCTTGCGTGTTGGTGGAAGACCCACGGAGATGATTTAGCCAACTGAGAAGTGGTGGAGACGTGTATTCAGGTGAGGTTCTAGTCTGCTACATACAGATTGGATATTCTCAACAGATTCAAGGGAACTAAGAATCCCATAGAACATCCTGAGTTTTATCAGCAGAGATGGGAGATGAAGAGTGTACCACGCAGTCAATGGATGCACCGATTCTACCATACACTAGATGGCATACAGTGTAGCTGGTATTGTTAGCAGGAAAGAAGAAGGCAGACTAAGAATTGGGAGAAAGTGTCTACCAAATTTACTACCACATCATGGTTCAGTACTAGAGATCCTAACATGGCCAAAGTTCTCCATCAAATGAAGCATCTCATCTTTGGAGAAATACCACAATAGGATGTGTCACAAAGGATGGTCTTCGCTTACCACCAGGACTTGGCATGGATGAATAAACCAATATATTGTTGGGAAGTTGATAGTAAGGAGACTGGTGAAGATAAGGATCCACACAACATATAGATAAATGAGATTGTTGGAGACGTGCAGTGCTGGATGAATCGTCCACCAGCGCTACGCCAAAATTTAGAGACCCCCTCAAGACAAAGAAATATAACATTGGCACTAAGGAGGAGCCCAATATGGCCATTATAGGCGGCTGCTAGGACTAGGAGATAGTCACCCAGATAGTTGACCTGTTGAAGGAATATGAAGATTTATTTCCATGCGGCTTCTCGGAGATGAAGGGAATTGCAGGATCCCTTGGGGAGATGAAGATTCAGTTGAAGGAGGGAACGAAGCCAGTCAAGAAAATACCTTACCAATTGAACCCCCGATATAAAGAGAAAATGTGCAAGGAATTGGACCACATGTGTGATGCAAGAATTATTTTTCCAGTTGAAGAATTAGAGTGGATCAACCCGATAGTGGTCCAGGATAAGAAGACAAGAGAAATCCGCATCTGCATGGATCTACACAACCTGAACACAACATGTATCTATGAACCATTCCCTACACCATTTATGGATGAGGTACTAGAGAACGTAGGGGTTCGAGAAGCCTATTTGTTCACTGATGGGTTCTCTGGTTACCATCAAGTGCGTATGACCGAGGATGATCGCACAAAAACTAGTTTTGCGACCGAGTGGTGCTCTTTTTCCTATAATGTGATGCCTTTGGCTTGAATAATGTGCCAGCCATATTTTTCAAGATAGTGGTGGGTGCATTCAAAGAATCCATGCATAAGTTCTTAGAATTCTATCTAGACGACTGAACAGTGTTCAGTTTGTTGAAGGATCACCTGCGGGTCTTGAGATTCATGCTAGATCATTGCAGGTAGATGCAGATCTCTTTGAACATGAAGAAATGAATTTTTTGTACCCCATTTGGGATCATATGGGACGTGTTGTGTGTAAGGAAGGTCTAGTTATCGATCCGATGAAGATTGCAGTCATAGTCAATCTGGTGGCACCAACATTTGTGTAAGGCTTACACACAATATTGGAACATACTAGCTATTAATTATTTTTTTTATCAAAAACTATGCCAGTATTACAACGCCACTGGAGGAGTTGTTTAGGAAAGAATTTAAGTATGTCTGGACACAATAGTGTCTGCAGGCGTTGGATACTTTGAACGAGAAATTGGCTACTTCATCGATCTTAATCTTTCGAGATTGGACATGCCTGTGGATGCGTCATCAATAGCGCTGGGAGTAGTCCTAGCACACCTTGGAGAATGAGACATTAATCACCATGTTTCCTTCGCCAACAAAAATCTATCCACAGCTGATAAAAATTATACCACGACTGAGTGTGAAGGCTTGGCGATGGTGTATGCTTTGCAGAAATTTCGACCTACTTGTTGGGGAGTGCCTTTAAGTTCTTCACATATCATTCTACTTTGAGGTAATTGGCCAACAATCCAGTGTTGGGGGGGCACATCTGTTGATGGCTATTCCTATTTCAAGAGTTTGACTTTGAGGTCATTGTCAAGCCCATGAAGCACAATGTTGGCTCGGATCATCTATCAAGAATTGAATCTGGGGAGGAAGGAGGAAGTTTGAATGTCAATCTCCTTGACACGTAGTTATTTCACATTAAGGTTGTACCAAAATAGTTCCATGAGATTGCAACATTTTGGCTTATGGTCATGCCCTAGAGGGTTATACAGTTACTTAGTGCAGACTTTCAGTTGACTGTAGGAAAACTCTATAAGCTAGGAGCTGATGGTATACTATGTAGATGTGTGCTAGAACATGAACAATAACCTATCTTGCAAGAAGCACATGAAGGCATAACTAGAGGACATTTTGCAAGGAAGGCTATTGCGCATAAGGTGATGTGCGCAGGAATTTGGTGGCCTTCACTATTACAAGAAGCTAAGATATACTACAAACAATGTGATGTTTGTGAGCGAGTGTGAAATCTGTCGTGCAGGGATGAGATGTCTCTCTTCCCTGTCACTGCACTCGAGCCTTTCGAGAAATGGGCTATTGATTTTGTGGGTCCGATCAACCCACCAACACGCAAAAATGGTGCCCGGTACATCATTACTATGACAAAGTACCATAAAATATTGTTAGAGGTCGCACTAGTAAGGATTGTACCTCGAAGACTATCTCACGGTTCATATTCGAGCATATCATCACCAAGTTTGGTTTCCTGAAGGTGTTGATGAGCAATTAGGGAACCCATTTCCTGAATTCCACCATCCGCCCTAACATAAGAGTTCATGACACACCATCAGAAGAGCATGGTGTATCATCCATAGGATAACAGTACAGTGGAATCATTTAATAAGATTTTGGAGCAGGTGCTTACAAAGGTCTACAATGTACAACGCGACGATTGGGATCAACACATTCCAACAGTACTATGGGAATACAGGACAATGTGCAAGAGGCTCACAAAGCAGACCTCGTTCAAATTGGTTTATGGGAATGAAGTAGTAATGGAACTAGAGTTTGTTGTCCTTAGCCGGTGCATAGCTTTAGCCACAAAAATGACAGATGATGAATCGTTTATGCGCAAATTTGAGGATCTAATGGCATTAGAAGAAGAATAGTTCATTGCAGGGTTTATCTAGGTTGTGGAGAAGCAACGATGAAAATCCTGGCATGACAGGCACATTAAGAGTAAGACCCTGGAAATGGGTGCATTGGTGTTGATGCATGGTAGTAAGTTTTGAAGACCCCGAAGAAATTGATGATGAGATGATTGGGTCCATTTAGGATCGTGTTGATCAATTAAGCAAGCATAGCAAAGCTTGCCACCTTGGGAGGACAATTAATGAAGGGGCTCATCAATGGGAGTCGCTGTAAGCCATATCATGGCCCATAGAGGCAAGAACACTTGTAAGCCAGTGACAACAAAAAAGAGGAATTTAAAGAATTTGTGTTACTCAGTTTCCTTACAGTCATCTGTTTCATTTGTTTTTTTAGCTATGATATCATATGGTCAGTCTTCATTACAATTAAGAAAGTTTGTTAAGTGATAATGTCAATTTTAGTCTTAAGATCATGAAATAATTAGTATTAAATGTTGGGAATCAAGCAACATCAAGTCAGTAGTCAAGTCGTGAGCCAAATTACTAGTCCAGAAGAACAACACGCTTTTAGCCACTATTGCGCCACTCACCCATCTGCTGGCAATCACCACGCCGGTTACTTAGTCGATGCCTATCAATTCATCATTTATTAAACCATTATTTGTCAAGCCACAGTCATAAATTGGATGGTCATCAAGTCGTCATGCATCTATCTATTATACATCATTCCACTAGATGTACCATACATGTCAGACAAATTTTGTGTCAATTGCAACCTTCTTTTCCATATTTAGAAATATTGGTGAAGGACAATGCCATAAAGAGAAATTACTTCTTTAAAACATCGCTCCAAAAATTAACATCACAAAGGACATGGCAGATTTTTTGTCAACCCTAGTCAGATATCCCGCATGAATAGAGTGGTAGTGCATAGAAAGAGAGGCAACCTGCATGAATGAAGGTGACAACACACAGAGGAAGAGAGAGCCCATGCATAATTGCTCGTCTAGTCGAGCATTCAAGGCGAGGGCACGCGGAGAAAAAGAGATCCTATGTATAGTGTCCATCCCATCCAGCATTAAACATGAGAGACATGGGGGGGAGAGCAGTAGATGTGGTAGGTTATCCTGTTTATCACACCTGCCTATAAGAGAAGTCGAGGATGAGGAAAGAGACATCATCGTGCTGAGTAAGTGAATAGCTGAAGTAAGAGTTGCTGAGTGAGTTGCAACAATTGTTTTGAGAAATGAGGAGAGTTAGTTCGCCCGAGAGTAAGTGAGAAATCATGGTGACTACCTTAGTGTCAAAGAATAGTCGCATGAAGACCAAAGTTGTCAAGAAAAACACATTGCCAGAGGTACCAATTTTGGCGAAAGTGGAGATTAAGGGCCCATGGTTGGGCAGGGTACCCTTTTTGAAGTATCCAGAATACAATATCCTAGATGAGACACAGTTTCCTGAGCTAGGTTTAGAGAGGTATACTGAAGAGAAGCGAACTGCTAGAGGAGCTGAAAGTGTGCAACCACAATCCTGGGCACGACAACTCCATCAATTAGGCATAATGGCCCTGATGAACGTCCAACACTTTGGAAGGGGTGACGCCATCAACTTCTGCACGTAGTTCCTCCTTAGTCGCCTCCAAGGAGGGTACATTTGGCTCGACCAAAGGTACGAGATCACATATATGGTGATTCGGTTGGTCTTTAGGCTTCTACGTAAGGGTGTGGATCCCGTGGGAGTCATGTCTCGCGCATCTACAAAAGAAGTATACAAGAAGTACAAGACTCGTTGAGATTAGTGTGGGTGTATCATATATGCGATATCAGAGCACTGGGTGCGATTTGCAGTACAGATCCTCGCGTGTAAACTCTTGAGAAAGTGTCGCAAGGATGAGTGCCCGACAGGAGTAGTAGTAGCAACATAGAAGTGCGCCATGGGCACGCCATGGGGCAACAAATGGCTTGGGTCCCCTACCTAAGGCAAGAGTTCTTCCAAAGCTACCTAGATGCACAGGACTGTGGTATTGAGTTCCACTATAGTTGGGTTCTATTGCTAATTGCGATGGTTGTATGGAAGCCACCACCAGGATACAACTATGACCACCCCACCCCAGAAGACTTCGTAGCGGCGAAGTTTCTAATTTTGCATCGCCAACCCACCAAAGTATTCCAAGTGGATGTGGAGAGTTTGCTTCAACGCTTGTACACAACCATGTTGAATGCTACAACAGAGTCCTTCTAGATTCTATAGTCCGTTGTGGACCGATACAAGGATGTGGTGGTTTTTGAGGTCGATTGCCACAATGTCCTCATTTAAACGTGTGTAGATCCAAGGTATGATGCCGACATCTTGTCATTCTGCATCATAGCTTAGGATGTCAAGAACGCAATCCTGCAATGGACACAACATTTACAGATGCTCTCATACTCTGATTTGGAGATTTTGGAAGACATGGGTATACAACAGAAATACTGTAAAGGTGAGTCCACTAGCTCTATCCCACCAAGGCAGTAACCACACTTGACTAAGAAGCGCACACGCAGGACAATTCCCTCACAAAAGGTGAAGGATGCGAAGAAGAAACCAAGGAAATCCCCTTCCCCCCACCAAAATAGGATCTGGAGGAGGAAGAGGAAACTGAATAACATTTTCCATCAGTCAGGACACCTAGAACTAGACCACCTGGGTCAATCCACCACAACATCTTTGATAAATTTGGGAATGCACTAGAGTAAGCACCAGAGCAAGCACCAAATCCAATGCAGGAGTCAACTGATGCGATGGGCCATGAGACAAAAGAATAGAGTATCCCGCAAAGACAACAGGTGGAAACTAGCACTCACTTGATCTCGAACATAATTTAGGAGTTGCAATCGAACCTAGAGGTTACATAGGTCCTCCAGAAGGATAACAAGGACCAACTCCAGGAGCTTCAAATGGTCATGCATATCACACCAGGAACATCAGTGGCGTAGAATTCATAAGAAACATCCTTAACCGTGTACAAGAATTGCAGAAGCATGCATTTCATACGAAGTTGAAGCTGAACCCATTAGCCATCACTACAATTCAACCCCTTTTTACCTCTGACACCCAACCTTTGCCATATAACAAACTAAACCTACATATGGTCCCAACACCAGACTTGTAAGATTACACGATTGAGATTTTTGTCGAGTTGGGAAAGCGTCATGCGCAGCTAGGCCACTCGTATTCCGGGTTGAAACAAATGCACACGAAAGTGGTATGTGCACAAGACAAGCTGGAAGCTGAAGTAGACAAGGCATGCGTTGCACTCCCATCTCCTAGTTCTTCAACTGGAAATTAGCTATAACTCTTGCAAAAGATCATCCACATCATAGCCATAGTATTTGTGTTCCAGTAGGAAGCAACGTAAGCGCAAGTGAAACCACAACCCTCCCCGGAGGAATCAGAGCTAGATAGACAAGTTGAAGAAGTCGTGAAAGCTCTGGAAAAGATGAAGCAGAGTATGACAACCTTGGGAGGGGTGGTTGATTACAGTTTTAATATCTAGAACCATTTGCAGGATGTCCTTGAGCTCCAACCAGGTAAGGAGATTCGTGAATGTGAAACTCAGGTAAGTATGAAGAAACTGAGATCGATGCAGTTGTCGATCTTCGCAAGGAAGGAAGCAATGGTAGAACTTACCAACCTGACCAAGATAATCTCAAATAATAGAGCAGAGAGGAAGTTGGTCACCAGCATTGTTGTCGAGGCACAAGCACAAGCGCATAAGCATTTTGATAGCCTATCGAAGCTCCACATTAAGGCATCTGATTTTCTTCCACTTGTAGAAAAGGTGAAACCAGAGGTAGGGAAGAGCAAGAAGGAAGATGTGGAGTCTTTTTCTAGTCAACTCAATGAAATTTTCATGGAGTTCGAGCCTATCAACAACAGTTTCTAGAATTTTTCTAGTGATCTAGGCATACGCCTACCTTCGGTGGCCACGCTGGAACTATGAGCTGTGGGGCTCGGGACGAGCCACAGATTAGTGATGGGGCCTATTGGTGCCCAAGTTTTTGGACCATTCATTGCGCGTCGAGCCATACAATTAGAAGCAGTTGCACTCCAACATAAGTTAATTAGAACTGCACATCGAATCAGTTAGAGAATGCACGCCATAACAGTTATGTAGTTTTGGGAACTGTAGTCTACATGAAGGCCTAATTTGTAAAGGGAAGGGCGTTATTAGTTTGAAGTTTTTTTTAGTCTTTAGTTTGGTTGTATTTTTTTCCATACTGTATTGTGATGATGAGTGATTTCCATTAATTTGTTGAGTTGACGCTGTAAGCAATGAGGCGTATCAAGTTTTTTCCAATAATATAATGAAGTTGTTGTCTCATATGTGGCATGATGCACTATGTTTATGTTTGGATCTATGATGATTTCTTAGTAGTTCAACAAATGAATGTTAATAGGATAATGATATTTATGCATAGCTGAGTAAAGAACTATTAACATGATGAGTAGAAAGAACCCATTCCTTCCCATGCAACTTGATTCAGGTCTCTGTATAATTTCATGCGTGCGTCTCATGTGAGACCTTACTCTGCTTGCAGAGTATTGAAAATGTCGATGCCTGTGGGGTTTTTGTTGGTCATATAGGTTGAACCTTGGGTCTGATACACTGCAACCAACACTACCCACTATCACCTCATTACTTCGTCCTCTCAATTTAGGTTTCCTCCCTTCCAACACAATGGTGGTATACCTAAGTAGATTGCTAAGGCTATGGAGTGGAGGTTCTATGTGTTGATTGAAGGGTAAGCCTTAACAAAATAAAGTTGTAGTACAATAGAAGGAAATGGAAATGGGGAAAGGTATATGGAAATAAAGGAGATGGAGGAAGAGGGAAACAAGTGAATGAAATGGTGAGGGACCCATGCCTATCAATATAAGGGATACTGGAGTCGTGAGACATTTGTTGGATCCGTCATTTCAAATTTTGAAAGTTTTGAGTTTTGGTTGCAATAATGGAAGGACATACCAGTGCAAGATAAAACAATTGAGCTATAGGAAGTGACACCATGGTAATCTAAATATTTAGGTGCAAGGAAGAACAATAGGTAGAGTGCCAAACAACCAAGGAAAAGGCGGCGCAAGGAGAGCAACACTTGGTCGAGGAAGATGAAGAAAACTAGGAGTCAATCAAGTGAGTGAAGAGGAAAGACACCGGTGCTAGGAGAGACCTCTATGTACGTTCTCATCTCTTTACAATAAATATAATGTAAAGGTTTTGTCCCGAGTAAGACAATGATACCAAACTGTTTAATCGATGGAATTAGTTGTATTTGCTAGCCATGTACTAGATCATCACATGCAATAATGAAATAAAAGTCTTCTTTAAAAAACTGATTTTCTTGTTTATTTGTGGTGATGATGTTTATCCATTATTGTGCTTAATGGCATGCCTTCATTTGTGTAGTTTATGGTTAAGAGGAATGCTTTATATGTTTATGTATATTGATTTGGTTATATTTGATTGATGGTAACCTCTGAGTTAACCTACAACATGTTTGGTCATGATAGTCACATTGCTCAAGCCCTGTAGTTCCTTTCATTCTAACATTGCGCTTCAGTTGAGACCTTCCCTCCCTGAAGGATTGAATATGCCAATGCTCAAACTATAACAGGCCCCCATATTGGACACCTCTACAGAGCTTGGTCTGGAATCAAGCCAATAGATGGTTTTGTTGTCAATACCCTTCAATTGTATCTATGACACTTTAGCAATATGATTGGTGAGTTAACCCAAAGTTATATAAAAGATTGGTAATTCGATCAAATGAACCGCTTCAAAGAATAGCCTGATTGATGCCAATGGAAGCACGATGGCCATGATAGTTATGAAATCTTCTGGATAGAATTCTTAGTGATACCATTTAGTTGAAGAAATTAGAGGAGTGTTTGTGACCATCCTAGATGTTTAATCGTTCAATCTCTGATTTGTTTATGTGAGATTGTCTATATGATTTTCTCCTAATTGGAGCTTAACTTGGAATCAGTTCTATGATGTGATCTCTAGAACACGGTGGGGGGAGGCCATGAGGAGGGTTTTGGAAGATGTTACTATGTTTTCCTAGGAGTTTCTATAATCCCCTTGGATCAGTGTTTGGACATTCATCAACCATTCCTTCCATAGCATAGCAATGTAAGAAAAAAACTTGCGCCATGTTTTTAATCATTTTTTTCCATTTTAATGGATGAAACAATTTGGGCAGGAGGGCAGTTGATACCATGAACCTTGCACTTTTCACATTTTCATAGAATCTTATAAATTGTTCAGGTAAATTTAATCCTACTGTGACGAGTGTTTCCAACCATTGGGCCCCTAAGACAATGTCGGCCCCTCCAATTTCCATAGCATACATAGGTGATTTTAAGTTGTAGTCCTTTATAGCTATCTCCACCTTATGGCGTTTCCCATTGCATGAGATAGTATTGTTCACTGGTATTGATACTTGGAAACTGGAGTTGGGGTAGATGAATATGTTTAACTGTTTTGCTACATTGGAATCTATAAAATTGTGTGTACTTCCACTATCAACCAACTTTGTCACTTTAGTGTTGTTGATGTATCCAAAAAAAATGAGAGTTTGGGGTTGAGAGATAGCAGTCATCTCATCCACCGAGAGTGTTGGAGTGACATTAGCTTCCTCCGTGTGGGATTCGATGTCATCTGTTTCTAAGTCCGAAGAAGATACATCGCCAACCTCTTCATCATTATGATCGTTATCATTATTTTCACATAGAAAAAACTTTTTGCTCTTACATTTATGCCCTGGATGCCAATTAGGAGCATTACACTTACGACATGGATTGCCATCCTTCTTTGCATTTGTTCTTAAGTGGGGCAGTATATAAGCAAGTGGTTGATGTGTTTTTTTGTTTTTCTTCAATTAGTTTCACTTTTTGAGGTGCATGTTCAACATCCTTGACATCTAGTAATTTAATCTCGTTTTTTAATACTTGGTTTCATCCCACCAATGACAATTTGTAGAAGGTGATTGTTAGGGACGTCATCAACATGGGTAACCAACACCAAGAGACTATTAAAATATTCGTCCACTATCCCATTTTGTTGTAGATGAGTAAGCTTGGTGTAGATTATGTCCTCTTCCATATCCTGAAATCGTTTAAAAAAGTTTTTCTTGAAAGTGTCCCAGTCTCTCACTAGTCCCCCCGCACATTTAGAATCCCACCATAGAAACCAATTGCATGTTGATGTGTATAGGTACATTGCCACAATGTTTATTTTGTAGTTCTCATCATATATTTGGTGCATCGCAAAATGTTTTTCAATTTTATTGATCCATCACATGCCATCTCGATTGTCTTCCCTGTTAAACTTCAGTATGTCAATTTTCACTTTGTGTATGACATTGTAGTATGGGCCTATATTTGGTTGTGGGGATGAGTTTGGGTTACTCATTCCTTTACTATTGTTTTTTAATGAGTCGATTTCGAACTTGATTGTACAAATTTCGTCATCTTTTTTATCACATTTATTTCTATTTCTTGCACTAAGCTTGGTAATAAACCTTGAATAATCTTCATAACTCTCTTAACCATCTCATCTTCAACCTTTTTTTCTGCATCCTTATCTTTGGGAGGATTCCTCTCCGTATTTCTCATATTCATGATTAAAAAGATTTAGAGGATATGAAAGTATTAACTAATAATAATAGTATGAAAGGTTAAAAGGTAATTATTATTATTAATATTTTAATAATAATAATAGTTTTAAATTTTAACATGAGTGGCTGGATTAGCGTGGGCATGGGGGGAGCAGTGAAGGATGAGGCATGGAGCAGAGAACTACACATGGGCATGGGGGATAGGGGAAGGGATTGATGCGTGGGTGAGTGGGGAAAGCGTGGAGCATAGCATAGAAAAGGGAGCGATGAGACAACGTGGAGAGATGGGAGGTATGAGAATGATGAGGGCAAGTATGAAGGAGACGAGGAGTGATGCATGATGAATGTAGGATTCTTCTCGATCGCGAGCACGCTTCTCGGCATCATGAACCAGGCCTCCGATACCACCTTGGAAATAATATTTTCCAAATAATATATTTTTATTGAATGATTGATGATTATTACAAAGAATCATGGGACTTATATAAATTTGAAGAGACACAATTAATAATTGTGCTTTCAATGTCGACGAATTAAAACAATAATAAAAATAATAATATTTAAATTATTTAGTTAAATTACAGTAACCTTTTGGTTGGTTATCGCCATTGTTGCTAATTTTGAATGGAAGGCATATCAATGGACATTGACGTGATTTCTTGAATGGAGACTTGGATGGGGAGGTTTGCATGGTGTAGCTACAAGGGTTTCAATTTCCTGAAAATAAATGATTTGGTTTGTTAATTGGAAAAGTCCATGCATGGGTTCAAGTAGGATCCTCGAGCTTTGTATTTCAAACTTGATCAATATCCTAGATATTATAGATTTATAAAAAGTTATTATGAACCAAGTCTTTATGTAAAAAATGATGGTGATGACATAGTGATCCTAATTATCTATTTTGATGATCTTTATGTTGATGAGCTTGCCATTACAGAAAACAATGTTAACATGATTCAACATGGTAAATATGATATTTGTTCTATTTTTGAAATGACGAATTTAGGCCTTCTTCATTATTGCTTAGGCGTAGAGTTTTGGCAATCTGATCATATTATCTTTTTATCACAAGTCAAGTATGCCATAGCTCTCTTATAAAAATTCAAAATGATTGAATGCAATCCTACATCTACACCGATGGAATTTGGGATAAAACTCTCAACTTACATTGACTCACCATTACTTAATGATTCATTGTATCGACAATTGGTAGATAGTTTGATTTATCTTACTACTACTCAACTGGATCTATCTTTTGCAGTAAGTTGTCTTTTTTGATTCATGTGTGAGCCTCAACAAGTACATTGGCAAGTTGCAAAATGAGTTCTTCGATATGTCGAAGGGACCCTTCACTTTGGCATTCTATATCAGATATTTGTTGACTTCATGCTAGTGAGATATACTAATTCCAATTGGGTTGTATCAATTGATATTAAGAATTCAACAATAGGTTATGTGTTCACTTTTTGTTCAGGGGTAATTTCATGGTAGAGTAAGCTACAACCTACAATTGCCTTATCCTCCATTGAAGAATACTATAAGGAATTTTTCAGTACAAGTTATGAGGCAATGTGGTTACGAAGGATATTGCTTGATCCTCAACTTGACCAAACAACTTCGACCTCACTTTTATGCGACAATCAAAGTGTTCTCAAGATGGTGAAAATTCTAATCTATCATGCTAGAACTAAGCACATTGAATTTCTTCACCATAACATTAGATAATTGGTTGATAATGAAGATATTTGCCTTTATTATTGTCCCACAGCATAACACTCTACTGACATAATGACAAAACAACTTAGCAATAATAAATTTATCAAGATTAGAGGTAAACTTGAAATTGTATCTAGTTTAATAATTGAGAGGGGGGGGTGTTAGATTAGATCCATATCCTTAATTTACTCAATAGACTCGCTACCAAATAACAAGTTTCGTTGCATGTGTGCCAATTTAGGATGAAGACGTTCTTATTCTTTAGCAAGTAATTATTATGTTATTACCAATTTTTGTAGGAGTATATGGCTATATAACAAAGCCGATTTGTAATGTGGAATAGAGTTGGTGAACACAAGTGTGAATTGTTATTCTTATACTAGAAAATAAGGAGACAAAAACAATGGAACATACAAAACCCGATTGCACTATAGAGGTTCGACCAAGAAATTACTAGAGCAACTGAATTTTGGGTGGAGACAACCATAAAAGGTTACATTGTTGAGTTTGTACTCAAACTAAACCAATCATTTGCAAAAGATGAAGAGAAACTTAAGAAAGGATCATGTGGGATATTGATGCAAGAGGTGGCAACGTGGTAAAGATTGTCCTAGCAAATGAGGATTTTATGCCTTTCAACCTGGCAATAATGGTAGCATAGACCCCTATGCATGGGGTGATATGGGATGAAGCGGGTAGATACAAGTAGGTGAGGGCAGGATGATACCATGGAGGAAGCACAATCATTGGAAAGAGCACATAGAGCCTTGAGAAAAGAGGTAGTTATTGAAAAGTGGTGGCTAAGTAAGAGAAAGGAGATAAAAGAGAGAGAGAGAGCGAATGGTGAGAGAAGGAATCACTAAGACCTACTTGAAGGAGTTGAACAAGTGAGGAGAATAAGTCAATTGGTGGTTACAGAAGTAAGGATTGACCATGGAACCAAGTCCAATGAGTGGAAAAAAGGAGGGGAAAGGATTAGCAATTGAAAGTATACCAACTGGTGAAAAGATTTAGTTGGAGAAGCAATATATAGTGCAATAGGAGAAAGTAATAACCTTGCCACCATGAAGACTGTGATCATTGGATCGTAAGCAAAAGATACACTCACTACAAGGAAAAGGCCCTTTAGCAGAGGTTATAATGGATGCTCCTCTCAAAAGAGATCAAATATATATTTATAGTAGAGGTCACTAGCGAAGGCATGCAACCGGAGGTTGTAGCAATTTTTTTTTATTTGGTGTGTTTCTAACTTAAACACACCGGTGCGTCTCCAACCCCAACGCACTAGGACTGCCAAAAAAACAATGTCACACCGTGAAAAAAAGGCATCAATTAATTTTTTTTATGCAAAATACACAAACAATTTGTAAAACCGTATCGATGCATTTTTGTAACCTTAATGCACCAGTGCGTCTGCAAACCAAGCACACTTGGACCACAAAAAAAACAATGTCGCATAGCGAAAAAAAACATCAATTAAAAAAAATTTAAGTGAAATGCGCAATTTTTTTGTAAAACCTTACCGATGCATTTTCGTGACCTTGATGCGCTGGGGCGTCTCCAAATCAAATGCACCGAGGCCGCCAAAAAACAATGTCACATCTCGAAAAAAAACATCAATTCAAAAAAGTTAAGCAAAACGGGCAGAAATTTTGTAAACCCATAGCGGTGCGTTTTTATAAACATAACACACGGGTGCATTACATTTCTAAGAACACACTGTTATATAACCCACATTCCGATGCACGTAATAAGAATAAATGCACCTGGGTTATTTTATAAAAAAAAATACAAAATAAAAAACCCCTAAACGCGGTTCGTTCATTATTAATAAACACCCCAGTGCATTCGAAATAATAAAACACACCGGTTGGTATTTGTTAAAAATTAAAAATTAAAAAAGTTAAATTTGAGTTAAAAACTTGCATGTGGTGTGGTGTAACTACAACGCACCGGTGCGTTCACTTGTCAGGCGCATCGAAACAGGGTTTTATAAAAAAAATACTACGTCGTCAAAATCATTTTTACCCCTACACGGTGATTCTGAGCCCTCGACATTGGTGCCGTTCATAACCCACTGTTGACTCAAACCCAGTCGACAAGGGTTCCCATCACTGTCGATACCAACCCACCGCGATCTCCTTGAGCACCGGCCTAGACAGGTTTTACCCTGCCCAACAACACATGCAGAGCAGATGAGGTCTCACCCGAGGCGATCAAGGGAGAGTGGACGAAACCATGTTTCCGCCAAATGAAGGAGGATGTTGCGGCATTAGCTAGTTAATCTTATTGCAGCATTCAATGATAAATCTATATATTCACTTTGACATTATTGTACTCATAGCATCATTTAATGGAAACATTCATCGTTACAACAGATTATAACAATAAAGCGACTATTTCATCAAAGAAACATTGCATTATCATCAAAAGACAAAAGATACATCAGGATTGCACAGTAACAGTTTCATCACATCATATTATTACTGCAAAAACCTAATACAATGCCTTTACAGATCATAGACTTCGGCAATTCCGCACCAAAACATACCAAAAGCTTTCTGCTTGATCTCTCCCACTTCTCCATCTCTCTCTCTTGATATAAAACTTCCTGTCTATATATAGGATTCCACCTTTACAATGTTTGTCCACTTACTAACAACTTCCTAACTAACTCCTGGACAAATTACTCGAAATCTAACTGACACGGTCCAAATGACCCAAAAACCCGCCTATTGTGGTACAAATGACTCAAAACATACATAAAATAATAGAGCCTTCTTCCTTCCGCGACCTCGTCTAACGTGTCGTAGCATCGGCGATGCTATGATTCTTCCTTACCAAACTGCCTGCCAACAGGCCCCCAACACAATCTTGTGGCTCACCCTTGAGCCACGTCAACTGGACATGGCGAACTCTGTGGTCTTCGTTCTACTAGGGCTAAACTATAGTTCTGCAACTATTCTTGCTGTCTGGATCGCGCGGTGTTGTCCTGCTCCTTCTGCTGCACTGATCATCTTCTCGCTATCATGTACTTGTTTCCCCAAAGTGGGATCTTCTCAGCTTACTGTCACAGACCTTGCAAACTCATCCTCCAGTCTCGAGAGACCGATTGTAGACGGAGAGGAATTTTGCAAGCAACGCCAGGGTGTAAAACAGGCCAGTAGTTTCGGGACATCTGTTTCTCACCAATAAGCATACGTTACAGGGACCTGGGGGCGACAACCCCCTCTTTTGTGTGGTCTCAGGGACCATGAGACTTCGAACCATCACCAATTGCCTAGACATCTCGGAAAAGACCTCATGCTTGTAACCCTTGAGTGCCGAGGCGCAGCTTGCTCTAACCGCTCATGTACACTTGTAGTTCGGGCCCTCAACGCACCTAGTGTGCTCTCACAGGAAATAAATTAATCATTTCCACAACCTCCTTGGAATTCCTAACTTAGCTAGATGCCTGAGCGTCTCGTAAAATAACCCCTCTTAACTAAAATAACCTTTGTGCTCCTATTATCTTTGGGTCCTATATTTATACATCGCATTCAATCATTCGTTTTCCTTGGCAATCCTATGCACCACCTGCTCACGCTCCAGGGTAATCATAAGATTCCACTGCTTGGATGTCGGAGGTGGGCAGAGCGATCATACCCCCGCCTGTCACCCTGTGTGCAAAAATGTGCGAAGCAGTCCTTCGGCCATGCTGCCATGGTGGATGCCTCGTGCCAACCCTGTAAACCATCCCTCCAAGTGTCGTCGGCCATGCTGCCTCGGTGTATTCCTTATGCAAAACATGCGTTCTTCTGACACAATCTGATTCGACTAACGATCATATATGACCCAAAAAGGAAAAAGTGACAGCTGCATAATGATTTCTGATGTGATCCAATCGCGACGCTGCCACTTGTCGCAGACCGCTCCAAACTTGCGGTAGAATCCTCCGTGCTTCCGCATTCCGTCCCTGTTGGTGCGCCATCCTACCAGCAATCAATCTACACTTGTTTTTTTCTCTCTCTCTCTCTTTTTTTTCGATGCGACTCAAGCATCGCATTGTTCCAAACCCGACCGACAGGGCTTCAACCTGCTACCATTAATCAACTTGGGGAGCATCGCCCCATCCAACTGCTGCAACTGTACTGCTCCTCCTGAAGTAATGCTACTAATGCGATAGGGACCAAGCCAATGCATCTGCAATTTTCCTGGATGTTCCATAAACTTGTTGTCATACAACCATACCAAATCACCCTGTTGAAACTGTTTGTTCTTGATATGGCGATCATGCCAAGATTTATGGCGATCCTTCTCCACACCCTGATGGAAATCGACGATGAAGCGATCTTCCTCCAGCTGTACTAACTGCGCAAGAGGTTCCTCTAATGCTGCTATATCATCCATGCCAATTGCTACCACTATGCACAGACTCAGAATGATATACTCCATAGGCATAACCACCTCTTGCCCATACAATAGCTTGAATGGTGTCTGCCCTGTCAGCCGTTTACATGTGGTGCGATAGGCCCACAATACTGTTGGGATTTTTAGATCCCAGTCATCGCGGTTCACATTACACACCTTAATATCTTATTGAAAGCTTCCACCGTGCCATTCTCCTGCAGATGATAGGGTGAACTCTTCTTATGTTGTATCTGCAACTCCTCCGTTAATGCGCTGATGGTGCAATTGAGAAAGTGGATGCCTTGATCGCTCAACAATATCTTGGGGCAGCCAAAGCGAGTGACGATGTGGTCAAAGAGAAACCACACTGCTATGGTCGCAGAACAATCAATGACTGGTGCAACTTCTGCCCATCGTGTCAAGTAATCTATCGTCGTGATGATATACCTAGCACCAGTGCGCTTACTCGAGGGATGGATAGGTCCCACAAAGTCTACTACCCATTTGTCGAATGACTGCAACGTCAATTGAGGCATCAACGACGTCTCATCCCGTCTAGATGGCTTCCCGGTTCTCTGACAAACATCGCAAGACCGTGCATAATCTATCGCATCACTGCGCAGTGTAGGCCACCAGAGCCCCGCTCGAAGCACCTTCCTTGCCGTCGCACAGCCACCATAGTTCCCTCCAGCCACTCCTGCATGTGCTTCGGAAAGGATATGCTCTTGCTCATGTGGTGAAACACACCGTCGCAATATCTCATCAGCACCCATCTTGTATAGCGCTCTTGCGATTAGCTGGAAGTCCATAGCCTTGACTACTAACTGCTTCTTCTGACTAGTGGTGAATTCTTCTGGGGCAGTACCTATCACTAGAAAATGAATGATTTCTTCAGAATATCCATCAACGATTCCAAGTTTAAATAATTACGCATCAAGCAACCCATCTTCAATGTTAGTTGGCTCCTCCCCTGTTTCAATCCGGGAGAGATGATCCGGGCCAACATTTAACCGCAATGGCTTCACAATTACTTCAAAATCGAACTCCTGAAATAGAAGTAGCCATCGACAGATCTTCCCCCCCAACACAGGCTTATTGACCAGGTATTTTAATGCAGAATGATCTGTGAACATCTTGAAATGGCCTCCCAATAAGTAATGGCGAAACTTCTGCAATGCGTAAACCATTTCCAGACCTTCCCTCTCCATAGTAGTGCAGTTTCTTTCTGCAGATGACAACTTCCGACTGGAAAAAGCAATGGGGTGATCAATATCCCCCTCTCCGGGCTGGGCCAACACTACTCCCAGCACGATTGATGAGGCATCAACATGAACATGGAACTCCTTACTCCAGTCAGGAAATACTAATATCGGCGCCGAAGCCATCTTCGTCTTTAGTGTCTCAAAGCTATCCTGACATTCAGGGCTCCACTGAAATACCGCATTCTTCTTCAACAACTTCTCCATAGGGGAAATAATCGTAGCATAACCCCTGATGAACTTACGATAATACCCCGTGTGTCCCAGCGTCACCCGTAACTGCTTAATAGTAGTCGGCGGTGTCAAACTCAGAATAAGCGCAATCTTCGCTGGGTCATCCAAAAATCCTTGCTTACACACAATATGACCCAACAATATGCGAAACAGTGCACAGAAGATACACTTCTTTAGGTTCAACGAGATCTGGTGCTGCCGACATCGCTCCAACATCAACCGTACATTCGCTAGATGATCACGAACCAAACCATAGACCGTCCAATCGTCCATGTATACCTGTAAAAACTTCTGAATGAAATATTTGAATGCAGCAATGATAATCCGCGAAAATATCGTAGGTGCATTCTTCAAGCTGAACGGCATCACAGTGTACTGAAAGCAGCCCCATTCGGTAACACAAGTTGTCTTATGGCGGTCTTCTTTTGCAATGCGGATCTGATGGTAGCCAGAGAACCCGTCCGTGAAAGAGTACATCTCCTGGCCACCCACACCTTCGAGCACTTCGTCAGTAAACGGAGTTGGGAACGGATCATGCAAACATGCATCATTTAGCTTCCTGAGGTCGACGCAAATACGCACGTCGCCAGTCTTCTTATCCTGTACCACCATAGGACTAATCCATTCCAACTCCTCGACTGGTTCAATGATACCGGCGTCCAACATGTGATCCAATTCTACCTTAACCCTCTTCTTATGTCGCGCATTCAATCGATAGGGTCGCTGCCGGATCGGCTTAGCATCTGGTTTTAATGGAATATTCATCTCCCCTAAGTCGCCTAGAATCCCCTTCATGTCAGAAAAATTTGTGGGAAATACATCCTGAAACTCATGGAGCAAATCAGTGACCTTGCTTATCAGCTCATCATCCCAGTAATCCCTGACATTTGCGAACTTCGGATTGTCCTCTGCCCCAATGTTAATCTTGCGGATCTTCAGTGGCTAACTGATCAGATCGCTTGGCGCATCAGGTGGTACCACAACACGACTTCCTTCTCAATCCGGGATATTCACATTCTGCGGATCATCACCAACTTCTGGACCACCGCTGATATTGAAGCATTCCATGAGAGACTGCATCTGGTAGTGCGTATGCGGATCCGTAGGATATGCCACTTGGACAACCTGCAGAATTACATCACGGATGAGCTGTAATGCATTATTGACCTCTGAATCGGCATCCATCCACAAAATTGAATGTATGGGTAAAACACAGTGTGAGCTCCAACCACGTAGAAATTTCTCCTCACAACTCAGCTGCAGTATACCATGATCGTGGCATCTCATCCAACGTATGGATAAAATCATGGACCCATTCGTCTCTTGGCCATGATACCCATAACCGCTGACACTCCATCAAGTGACCGCCAGGATCATTCCGACCATCATACTTCCCAGTGTGGTAAACCTCGGTATCACCGAAGCGTATCATCATCAATCTTCTGCATTTCGACCATCCATCAATTGATGCCTTGTGTGTTTCCCACCAGCGTGCTGGAGTAGCCTTCAGTGTTTCGTTCAATGCTAGCAACCGCTGTGGTTTGAAAACTCGCTCCTCGAACTCTGTCAGAAAGTCAGATAAGTCAGTAGTCTTTCATATATTGGTAGCGTAACCGTTTCAGTTGCGACACGGCATAATGACTGTGTGATCAACCCGCACTTACGGAGCGACACCTTGTGCAAGCGGTTCTGCCAATATTCTAGTGCATCATCAGATTCGAAAGACGCAGATCTGTCACTGCGCCATCCCAGCTCACCGTTGGCAGTTGGATGGATATAATCTTCAGAGATATTGAATGCATGGTCCCATCCGCTCGGATCGTCGTCCTTCACTGGCTCTATGTAGCGGTGTCCTTCAACTGGATCCAATGGCGTGATAACTCTCAGATCGCAATTTTAAAAAGTCATCATCCGTCGCTTGAAGTTGATTACAGCTCCACTATCATTAGCCCATCCAATCCCCAGTAGTGCTGGAAAAGAGCTTCCTCCCTTGACTAATTCGATTACATCAAAGTCAACATATGTTTTCATTCCCTCAATGTCCACCACCATTTGTGGAACTCTCCCAATCGGTGTCACCTTAGCGTGATTAGATAACTGGAGCTGTACAGGAGACCAGCTCAATGGGGGACTCCCCATCTCTTGCCAAGCCTGCTTGGTCAAGATGTTGACATCTGAACCAAGGTCCAGAATAACCGAATCAACATCATAGTCGCCAATATGAATATTCATCCGCATCTCCTTACCCGTCTTTCGTTGTTGCAGGGAATTAACCGCGAGCTCTTGTCGATCCTGGGCCGGTCGTCGCAACAAAGCTTCAATCACAGCAAGGGTGTCAGGATCTCTTGCTAGGGATAAACAATGTTCCAAAAATGCTTGAAGTGTGTTGGACCACCGCGATGGGCCAGCCTCCGAAGTCGCATCAAAAGTAGAGGGCATGTTGTACAAAACAGCTTTACCTTGGTCGTTTTCTAGTGCATGACGTGCTTGAAGAAATGCTTCCCGCTCTGCATTAATGTCAAATGATACCTTCTTTTGTCCGGCTAACCGGATCAGTGAGTTGTCTTCTCTAGTTGTCTTTCCTCCGCGAGTGACCACAACAACGGAAGCATCTCGCGGTCTTGTCTCTGCAGAGATTGTTGCGATATTCGCACCTTGGGTCTGGTTTAGCGACGGATTCCCGGGTGGGTTCACGTTATGATTCTGATTAGGCTGCATATTCTGGTTCTGCACTGGTTGCTGCACTTGGTTATGGGCAGGATGCTGTGCCTGGGGATAGTTCTGCAACTTGGGAGTATTTCCTGCTCGCCATCGCGCAATCAACTGTGGACAATTCTCAACCGTGTGATCATTGACAAAACAGAACGTACACTGGTTCTGCAGTAGTGGACAGTCTCGCTGGTAGTGTCCCCATACCACACAATGATAGCATTGAACAGGTCTGCGACCACCTCGTTCTCCTCCATGACCAAATCCTCCGCCACGTCCTCCCCGGTATCCTCCCTGCTGTTGGTACTGTGGTTGGTTGAACTGTTGCTGGTTGCATTCCTTGCCCTTGCTGTGCATACTACGGTTGCTGTACATACTGTGGATGCTGTGGATACATATGCATCATAGCATATTGCGGCATGAATTGCGGCGGTTGCTGTTGTTGTGGTACAAACTGCATTCGTGGTTGAGGTAGCGGCTGGGCTACCTGCGGCTGCGGTTGCGACGGTTGTATGGCACGCTGGTCGTCCTTTGCATAGAACACATCACACATTCTCTCTTGTAGCAACCCATATGCACGACAATCCTTGTCATCGTGACCCACCGATTTGAAAAATGTACAATAAAGATTCCTCGGGGTTGTGACCATTTTCTGCATATATGGGCAATTGTCATGGCAGACGCGACACCATGGCATGCTACCACCATTCAACGAATTTGGCGCTCCTAAAACCAAATAATTGCGAAAATCCTGGCAATTGTCCTTCATATGCCCTTCTCCTCGACATCACATACACCATACTTCTTCGCGCTGCTCCTTGCCCTTCTTCAAATCTTGCAGCTGTATAGTCAAGTTAGCGAGCTGTGTTTGTATCTGCGACATCCCGACTGCATTTTCTCTAATCGGCGATGCCTCCAATCGCATTGCAATTTCCAGAGCTTCACTGGGCATCGAGATGTTTTGTTGCATCAATGGTAGCCGAATGTGTGGTAGTAGTGCCGGGATGAACCACTCTTTATGTTGGACGACGCTCATATCAAAACTAACCCTTTCCATTAGTGTCTTGAATTGCTGGTCGAAATCCCACACCGTCTCATTGGGATACTGCTTAATTTCTTTCAATTCCATAATATATTGAGCCTTAGACTTGGACTTTTTGAATTCTGCAATCATCCCATCCCGAATATCATCCAATGACTTCTCTGGGGCTCCTGTAGGAACTAGAACAAACTTCATAAACCAATCTAATGCACGACCTTGCAGGGTTGTTTCTAATTGTCCTTTCTTAGTGGCATCATCGGTGATCTGTTTTACGGTCCAGACTGCTTCACACAAAAACCAATACTGTTCTGGGTTGTCCGTACCACTCTCATGGAACAACACTAACTTAGCATCACTGCCCACCATTCTGGGCTTCCTTCTTCCTTTCGCTGTACTACTATCGATTAATTTCTGTGGTATTGATGAACTTGGCAGTGTTGAAGTGGTATTTCTTACTATCTGAGAGATAGTGAGCGGAGGTGTGGGTACATTGGTTCTAGGGTTTGGTCCTGCCTCTATCCTGGGCGTAGCCTCGTTGTCCTTTTCAGGACTGTGAGGTCGCTTCGTCCCGTGTGGTCTTCCTTCACGGCCTTGCGGTTCGACCGCAGCAGGACCTTCTCCCGTCCTCTGCCTCTTTTCCTGTCGGAACATCGCTCCTCCCCTCGTAAGACCACTTTCTTCCTCGGCTTCACTCACAGTCTCATCATGACCTGCACCCATATACCCCTTATTATTCCATGTACCGCCCCCCAACTGCCGCGGTACCCATGGCCTCCGACCACCACGCTGTCTACTGATCAAGATGCATCTTCAATATACCCTTTTTGCAAATAAGCATTTTAATCGACAATTGAAGCGATAGTAGAAACCTGCCTCGGGGTTCGCGCAAAAAATATCTTTAAGCTTCGCTATAGGATTTCTGAGTATCAACCGTGAACTCTGTGATATAGCCCTCTAGGATGTTATCGAACCACACTTCGAAAGCCGGTGACGCTTTATTATCAACTTCCTGCAGCTCCTGAATCAGCTCGCGGGTCCAGGTCGTCGGTTCGCCACCTTGGAAGTTCTTCTTCTGAAAGGTCAACTTCACCAACCATTTGAACAATAGGACCGGGAACTCACAGAAGAACCATTCATGCGAACCGTTGTGAATATATCTATCTACCCACCGACCTACTGTCAGTTGAGTGTTCCGGCTTTTATCTTCAGCGAATTCCTGCAACTTTTGATCAAACCATTCTTGGATCTCCGGTTTTGTCAGGTTCCACAACATATCCTCCTTTCACTTCGCACACGGTTCCGACAATGGAACCATTTGTTGACTCAAACCCAGTCGACAGGGGTTCCCATCACTGTCGACACCAACCCACCACGATCTCCCTGAGCACCAGCCCAGACAGGTTTTACCCTGCCCAGCAACACCTGCAGAGGAGATGAGGTCTCACCCGAGGCGATCAAGGGAGAGTGGACGGAACCATGTTTCCGCCGAATGAAGGAGGATGTTGCGGCATCAGCTAGTTAATCTTATTGCAGCATTCAACGATAAATCTATATATTCACTTCGACATTATTGTACTCATAGCATCATTTAATGGAAACATTCATTGTTACGGCAGATTATAATAGTAAAGCGACTATTGCATTAAAGAAACATTGCATTATCATAAAAAGACAGAAGATACATCAGGATTGCACAGGAACAGTTTTATCACATCATATTATTACTGCAAAAACCCAATACAATGCCTCTGCAGATCGCAGACTTCGGCAATTCCTCACCAAAACATACCAAAAGCTTTCTGCTTGATCTCTCCCACTTCTCCATCTCTCTCTCTTGATCTACAACTTCCTGTCTATATATAGGCTTCCGCCTTTACAATGTTTGTCCACTTACTAACAACTTCCTAACTGACTCCTGGACAAATTACTCGAAATCTAATTGACACGGTCCAAATGACCCAAAAACCCGCCTATTGCGGTATACTTAACTTGAAATTACATCTCATGTGGTCCAATGACCCAAAAACCTGCCTATTGCGGTGCAAACGACTCAAAACATACATAAAATAATAGAGCCTTCTTCCTTCTGCGACCTCGTCTAACGTGTCACAGCATCGGCGATGCTGCGATTCTTCCTTACCAAACCACCTGCCAACACCCACCTAGACGGCCTATCACCGGTGTTCATTCCACCCCTACTGACACATTGTTCATTTTTATTGGCTATTGACTTGAGTTTGAATTATGCCAAATGGTGGGAAAAAATTCAAATTCTTCATACATTGTGAGGATGCCTCCCCAGCGCGCGGGTCAGCAAGTAAATTAATTCTTACTTGATAATTTAAACTTTTAGTGGATTAATTTTTGCAATTAAGCCATACTTTTCCCTTTAGAAAAATTAAAAACTTGTGCGATGCGTTCGAGCCATTCGGCTCGCACTAGAGGTCGATGCACTCTGTAATTGTTACAGTGTGCACCGTCGACGGGGCCAGCCGAACAGCTTGAACACACCGCAACACCAATGCGCTATGCTTTCTTTGTGCACGAATATAACATAAATTCTATTTTTAAAACTAGAAACTAAATATCAGTGCGTTCATTACACATAAGCGCACCGACTTGACAGTGCCCTTACTTGTAGCGAATGCACTAGTATATATTACCAATAAATTGAAAAACCAACTTATACAGTGCATCTAGTGCACATCAATGGACCGATTTTCGGTGCTATGACATTCGATAGGAGCACTGTGAACACATTCTCCATAAAACATAAATTAAGTAAAACGTGGTGCTTTTACATCACGTCAGTGCACATTAAACGGTGTGTTTACATGATATAAACACACCGGTGCTTTTAGTTCATGTCAATGCACCGTCATTTGGTGCTTTGACGTGTTATAGGCACACCATTGAAACATTTATTATCGATTATAAAATGAAATAACTTGCGGTGCTTGTAAATAAAGTAAGCGTACTAGTTATGGTGCATTTACTTGTTAGGGAAGCACTGATTCATACACATTAAAAATTTACTAAAACATAAAAAAATCATAATTCAATGGTGCTCCTAGTGCAGGTCAGTGCACTGATTCTTGGTGCTCAGATGTGCCATAGGTGCACCGTTGAAACAAATTTGATAACGCACCGATGCGTGTACATTATATCGCATCGACTTGATAATAAAATTATAAATTTATAGAAATATATTAAAGGTGCGTTGTGTTAGTATAGCTCACCATTGGCGGTGCATTATATATAAAGGTGCACCGTTGACGGTGCGTTATATTTATATAAGCGCACGATTTAAATTTTTATTTTAATACATAGAATTCTCATATAATGTTTTTATATGTATTTTGATGAGACTAGCTAATTCATGTTAGAAGTGAAATAGAGACGTGAACGCCGCTAGGCCAGGAAACAATAGGAAGCTCAAGTTGGCCAGTATAACTTTCGATGAGAGTGGGAGCCAGGGCTAGGGAGAGAGATTTATACCCTTGTCCCATTACTCCACAGACGAGACACCTCTTGAGAGTTTTCAACCTCATCAAGTTCTATGAGGAGGCCACATCACTCAAGGGGAACACTAGATTCCTCACCCAGTTGATCACACGTTGGGATCATCATTGGAAGACGTTTTGAGTTGGTCCCGATTAGTGGTTTCGACCCACGGAGGAGGACATATATTTTATTGTGGGGATCTCTAGGATAGGTGAGGACTTTCCTCAATTCCCTGAGGTCCCAGTTGGATCTGTAGCATCGATTCAGCTAGTATATGTTCAGATATATGTTGATCCCAACATCATTGACCCTGATCAGTTTCAGGTCAGCGGTGGGAAACCCTCTATTGTTGCTTTTGGTAGAGAAGATGTTAGGTGCCTCTCTTTGTTGGCAACAACCATCACGCATGTCACCAGTGATGGGAAACGCATTAGCTGCCCTATATTATATTATGTTGATTCTTTAGTGCAGGAACCTAGATGCATTAGGTGGTATACTATTTTTTACGACATTTTTGTTATGTTCTTAGTCGATGTCGTGCATCTATTGGCGGGAGGGCGAACTTCCCTTTCGGTTCATATTTGTTTTGTTTATTTTTTGAGATATTTCCAACCACCATGCCATATTTTGACCAACACCCTCCTAGGTTGATGACAAATGTGTGTATGCGCATGTGGGGGCGGATGATGCCCAAGAGGGGTTAGCCTAACTTTCCGACGAGGATCACCACAGATGTGATTGAGATATTAGGCAGTGAGGACCCACCTAGATTAGACATGGTTCCATATCAATATGCCGACCTTGATTGGAGAGGGTGTCCCATCATTTTATTCACTTAGGTCAAGCCAACATATGATAGAGGTAAATTTAACGTTATGTTTGAATTAATCTAGTTGCATTTTATTATTTTTATACTTAATGCAAAATAAAAATATTTTATTATTTTTATACTTAATTATTATTGTGTACTATATATTTTATAAATGTTGGGACATTTGATAGCGATGTGTCGCCTCCTCCGGTTCATGATGAGGAGGATATGGATCTGGATGTAGGTCATCCTGAGGCGCCCCATTTAGCCAGACCTGGCCTTCGATGCATACCAAATGAGAGGTACCGACAGGACGTTGCAGACATGCTGGATATGTTGTTGGCAAATCGAGGGGTTCATCCTGTATGGGTGATGTACATTATGAGGGAGGGACCCTCTCCGTGCAGAGTTGTGGAGGATGATTCCTCATGATATGAGTAGCGTGATGCAACACATTGTTGGTGCTTGTGATATTTTAAATGGTATCCATGATAATAGTTCATCGTCATATGAGGGTGGAGATCCTCCATAAGCTAGTCCACCTCCTTCTCCACCAGCTGCTTCAACTGGTGGCGCAATCTCCACATCCACTACACCTCCTCCTCAACCTACACCTCATCCTCCTCCACCTTTGACATATCATCCACCTCCTCCTCCTCCACCTTCGACATCTCATCCACCTCCTCCACCTTCAACATCTCCTCCACCTCCTCCTCCACCATGTCCTCCTCCTCCACCTCCTTCATCATCTAGTCCTCTATTCCTACTCGAACTTCCTCCTGATCCTACTTCATCATATCCTCTACTCTTGCTCGATCAACCCTTCAATCCTACTCATTGGCTCGACCATCCACCAGTTCCTACTTCACACGTTTCTATTTTAGAGATGCTCGGAGGGGGTCATACACTTCGTCTTGATGGACCTATCCCTCCTGCTCTCATATCTCTTTTTCTTTTTGGTATAGGTATCGATGCCTTTGGCTTTATTGGTGGAGGTTTCGATGCCTTTGGATCTACTAGCATAGGTGTTGAAATTGCCTCTGGCTCTATTGGTGGAGGTGATGATGCTTCTAGCTCTGGTTGAAGGGATACTGATGATGCATCTAGCTCTGGTCGAAGAGATACTGGCGATGCCTCGGCTGGAGGAGGTGGATTAGATATGTCACAACAGTTATTGGACTGGAGATATATTATATTTGACATATTGTATCATGAATTTGATCTTATATATGTTCGTATCTATACATATTCTGCATTTTTCATGTTTATGTTGATGTTTAATTATGTTGATATTGATGTGTTTTATGTTTGTTAGATGGTGAAAATGAACATGATGATGGCATACATGTTTATGTTTATGTGGTGAAAATGATGATCATGGAATGTTTATGTTTACATGTATTATTAGTTATGTGTGCTAGATGATATTTAAATCTCTTAGATGTATATGTTACCTGAATATGTGACGCAATGTTTATTATGGTACATTCATGCTTATTTTTGGTTTTATGTTAATGATGGTATGTTCATGCTCATCCACCTCCTCCTCCACCATGTCCCCCTCCTTCGATCGATCCAACTTCTGATCCGTTATACCTATCCGATCGACCAACCTCTATAGATCCATCAGCTCCCCATGATCCTCACCCACTTGTCCCCTTAGCTTTGGAGGGGATGCTAAGATGATCTAGATTCCTAGAGATGTCTTTTTTGTTGATCTACATGCTAGTTTATTTCCTAGCAGAGGTACTGATCATGCCTCTGGCTCTACTGTTGGAGGTGCCGATACATCTAGTGGGTCGATAGATAGTGATGATGATGATATGGTTCCAGGGGTGGGTTATACGTGTATATTTGACATTTATCATTAGTTTGATGTTTTTTTTTTGTAATAAACTGCAAATTATATTAAAAGAGTAAAAATACAGTGAAAGTTATAGTCCTTGGTGGTCTTACCCTATGGTGCCAACCATGTCTAAGCAAAGTGCTGTTAAAATAAGCAGAACAAAAAGAAAGTCTATTCTTGTCTATGAGTGGCAAAAAATAGGCCAAAGCAGGGTGAAACTGCTGAAAGTTTGGAGCCATAGAGGCTGATAACATGTTATACAAAAGAGTCATGGACGAAGAAAAATATGCTGGCAAAAAGATAGTGCAGAACAAGGGTAACCTTTTTAGTCTGTGGCAGAAGGCTTCTCCTCCAGGATGGGGAAATTGTATGCCTCATGGTCCTTCCACATCTGAGCAGGGAACAAAGCCTCTGTCCTCAGCGTTGCTGCAGCAGTCCCAGTGGTTGAGGCGGCCTTGGCAGTGTGACAAATGTCTTGAACAGGTTTCTTGACATGAAAGGGGCTTGATTTCCTGAGCATGATGTTCGTTATACCAGCTTGCTCGTTCTTGGTTCTTTTGGCCAAGATAGGACCAAGGGTGTTAGGAATGGGGAAGGGAGCCTGCTGCTTGTCCTTGGTGGTCAGACGGTCTTTGCTGCCATTTTTTGCTCTAGAGAAACCACCGATGTGTTGCAGGTCCAGGCCAATTGGGATGGTGGAGGAACCACGCCCACGACGAGAGGTGTCCACATGGACTGTAGATGAGGTGGCACTGGGGGTTGTGCTACCCGAGCGAAGAGGACACGAAAGAGGCCAAGTGGGTGCATAAATTTCCCACCCCTGCGTGGCTTCCAACATGCCTAGAGTGGCTGACCAGTTGGGTAGAGAGGCATGCAGCGACTGGGTGGCATACCTTGCATAGGCCCAACTAGTTTGCATATCTTCCATCATTTGCCCCATCATGTTTTTGACCAGCCAGTATGGATCCCAAGCTTGCTCCGGGTCGTTCATGGTGTCAGCTATAATGCCAACCTCCCAATTATCTAGCAGGAGGCGGATTCGTATGGAAACCTGAGGGCCGTAGCCTTTTCTCAGGGTGCTCTCCTCAATAGCGTCTGTAGTCTGCTTGTTCTTGGCTTTGCCGCCTCTGGTTCTTCCCATGGCGATGATAACAAGGGGGGAGCTGCTACAGAGACTTGTGAACCGGGGGGAAAGGTGGATGAGTCTGGTGCTGTGAGCAGAATGAACCGGGAGAATGAGTTTAGAATTGATCTGCTTTGTGCCTAGAGCCATGAGCCTCGCCCTCGCACGCTTGAAATTCAACTTCATGGAGTCCAGGGTGGCGGAGGCGACGTTGGGGGCTGGCATATTAAATGTCTGAGCTCCCCATTGTCATCTCAATGACGTAGGCATAGGGACGTGTCATGCTACATGGGCCAGGTGTGGAGTGGACCCTGTCCTGTCCCCTTTGTTCCAAGTTGGCACCCGCATCCGGGGTATCATTAGTTTGATGTTATTGTTTGTTTGTTTATATATATACATATATGTCATTTTACATTTTGCAGATGTTGATGGTCATGACGTGTATGCTAGGTCAGGTTGATGATATTCATTAGATTTTTTTTTTTTTTTTTTTTTTTTCATTTTGCAAATGTCGATGTTGATGATTATGTTGATGGTCATGATGTGTATGTTAGGTTAGGTTCGATGATGTTGATGGTCATGATGTGCATGTTAGGTTAGGTACGATGATGTTGATTAGATGTTTGTGTTTTCCATTTTTCAAATGTTGATGTTGATGCTCATGTTGTGTATGTAGGGTCAGGTTTGATGATGTTCATTAGCTGTTTCTAATGGTTATGTTAAAAAATGGAACTTTTGTTTTGTTACATGTTATTGTTAGATCATATGCGTGTTAGATCACTAGTACAAAATGGGTGATAAGTGACTAAAAACTCACTAAAAGTGGGTGATAGATGACTAAATTTGGTCACGTGACTGTTGGTCATAAATTAGTAGTCACTTCTCACCCAACCAAATTGGTCATTTATCACTTGGTCATAAATGGCTTAAGTTGCTTCATGCGTTGGTCATATATTTAGTCATTAATTGTCACTATTTGGTCATTAGTTATTGTTGTTTGGTAGTGCATTTAGTCGTTTATTTATTCATTGATTGTTGTAAACTGGTCATTTATTTAGTCATTGATTGTTGTTAAGTGGTCATTTATTTAGTCATTGATTGTTGGTAAGTGGTCATTTATTTAGTCATTGATTGTTGTTAACTGGTCATTTAATTAGTCATTGATTTATGTAGATAGGGAACAGAGGAATCGAACCACCAACCTCCTACCTATAAGGCAGGTGCTCTTCCATTGAGCTAACACCCTTAAATAGAATCAAAGTTCACATTGAATCAATGTTTACACTAAAATAATATCACAAACTCTGACAAACATTAACACACTATGATTCTAACTCTAACATAAAACATATCACAAAATCTTAAAAACCTTCAAGGCACCATCACAAACGGTGTCTATATCATATATAAGTATGGTCTTTAGAAGTCAATGGTTTTGAAGTTTCATTTTGTCATACTTTAGAAACTTGGTCGATTTGGATTTGCAAACATTGCATGCTTTCTAAATTTAAAATCAAATCATTATCGGTGATCTAATATCCCACATGCTGTTGAAGCTGATTATATATATATATATATATATATATATATATATATATATATATATATAATAGATTATAAGTAATGATATTATGGTCAGCGCTCAATACATTAGAAATTATTACGTCGACTTCTTACCACTTTGGCCTCATCATCAGTATTTCGATTTGCATCAAATACAATATCATTAGATATTAACTGATACCAAAAATATCAATTTAATATAACATAAAAAGAGATATTTATGAAAGGAAATGTGCGCAAATAATGTTTTCTGCACAATTTGGGTCTTAACTTTGTTGATTATCGAAGATTGTCCAATTTTATTGAAAGAAGAAGCTCCATGCACATAATTATATTTGCCTCTCCTAGTTGTAGTTTGAAAGGATCAAGAATAATCAAATACTCTGCAACTAATGCTTCGTGTGGGCAACAAGGAAAAATATTTCAGAACTAAATTGAAAATAAACATGCTTCATTTTAATATGCTATCGATGCTATTAAGATTGTATAAATAAAAGTTAGAGTATAACTCAATTTATAGGTTTTATCCACTTCTAAATATAAATACAAATTAATGTAAATAGTTTTATTTTGTAAGTAAGTACCCACGGGGAGTTGCAAACAGGTAATTGACTTGAGGAGCGTTTGGAGCGATGGCGGTCAGCAGATTAGGGTTTAGACAGTCTAGGGTTTGCAGATTCCTACCGGCGTGGAATGCTCGACGGTCACTTGAACAGACTGTTGAATGAGTTAACTTTCCTTATCTGTGGAATGACCGGCTGTCGTTGCAAGAATACATAAATCTTTGGGATTACACTCTTGAACGCGGCGGCTTTGGGATTTGGGGCGTCTTACGGGTAAAAATCTCTGTTACTGCTGTGGTTATTTCCGTTTTTGGTTGGGTTGTGTCGCATTTGTGCTGGTTTCCGTCGGGGGTGCTTTCATTTGAAGTGCCGTGAGGCGCCGTGAATTGGGGTTATGGAACCGTGACCCACTGGAACATTTCTCGCCGTCAACTCCGGGGTGGACCACCGAATTTACAAGATAATATAATATCTGGTCCGGTTTCCTGTGCATTTTTGCTATTATCTCATCTTTTGTCAGGGGTTTTCTGCTGGTGTAGATTTGGTTTTGTTTGCCGTGACTCTGGGCCCTGCTGCCGTCTTGTGGTTGATATGGATGGAACTATGCCGGAACCCATTATGCCAACTGATAATAATTTGACTATCTCGGACTATATGATTGAAGAAGCCGGGTTGTTCAAACCCAACTCTTACTTCAAAAACCAGCTGCGTGTAAAACGGGCCTTAAACTCCAGCGGTCGACAAGTGGCGTCAAATGGAAAAACACAAAAGGGACAACTGTCCATGGGGAAGACATCTGGCGTACCCACGTGCTCGGATCCATCGGTCGATAGTGATAGGGTTCGCCCGGGAAGGGGCGACGGTGAACGACATGGATCGTCATCTCGAGCAAACAGCAGACTGGTTGGCAAATATTTTAGTAGGCCTGGGGAAGCTTGGTTGACAGTCGGCCGAGACATTGGACTTGAGGAGATTGTTGAGTATAACATGACTGTTCTTGTGGGTAAATTCTCATATCATGCCATGAATCGCTGAAACATTGTCAAATGGGTCGATGAGATGTGGAACCCTATTCTGAAATACACTCCATAGGTATTTGCATTGTCTTGTGGTTGGTATGGGTTTAAATTTCAACAGGAGGCTCATTGTACCCGCATTCTGGAGGGTTTATGGATATATGGATCGGGGAGCTTAATGCTTCAAAAATGGCAGACATATTTCGATCCAGACTCGGCTTCAGTTCGCCTTCGACACTTATGGGTTCTTATGCCGGGACTTCCATTGGCATTGTGGAACCGTGGGGCCTTTGAGGCTATTAGAAACCGTATCGGTCGTTTTCTACATGTGGAGGAGGAACATCTGAATGGGTTTGACCGGCGGATGGGGTGGATGTTGGTTGAGGTAGATGTTTCCCTGGGCCTGATAGATGTGCTGCATATTAATTGGCGTGGTCGTCAGCTGGCACAGATTATTGACTACTGGGGCATACCTTTCCGGTGTTCGAATTGCAAAGCGGTGGGACACCTTTGGCGTCAATGCAGGGCATCGGCTTCATCCGGCCGCATCAAGGAAGGGGGCCCGTTCTGGTCGTCAGATGATGGCAGTGACATAGAGATGGATGCGACGGGTGCACTTGATGGTTTTTCCAACCGAGTACTCAACCCTCTTGCACCGGACTCGACATTATTCCGTAAGTTGGAATTACAGGACCCTAATTTTTTCCATTCATTAAATGAGATGGATATATCTTTTATTAATTCTTTAGATTTAAACAATGGTAATAATGGTAATTACATGAGACGCTGTCTTAACATGGATTCTATTTCCTCCGGGACTGATGACACATCAAATGAAAATTCTGAAAATGATGACCCGTTATCTGAGCCTGAATTGATGGGAAAACTGCAAAACCTTCGCCCTGTGGATACATCACCGGTCATCTCGGTATCTCCTGATATTCCATCCTTAGTTGTCCCGACGGTTCTTATATGACACGACTCAAAGCTACCAAACCTTAACAAGGACGCTGTGATGAGTAGCGTGGCTGTCGTGAAGGATACAGACATGAATATTCATGTCAATAATAATGGGGGGATGGGGGCCTATGGTTTACATGAATCTGTGAACTTGCCGGTGATGGATAGCCCCAGCGTTGATCTCAATTTAACTTCTGAACCGGGTGGGAATGTTATACACATTCCATCATATTCTGATATGGTGAAGAAATCTCCCATACCTACTTATTTCAGAAATAGGGTGGTGGACTCTATTGAGACATCTACTGGAGCTTTGGGGGGAACACTGGATACGAGGGAAACTGCCCTGATGGAGGGGGTTTGTAATACCTCTGGTGTGAACATGCCTGATACACCTGGGGACATATGTATACTTAAGGGGGCTCATAGGGGTGGTCTTGCACAAGACTTCTCGCCTTTGAAAACTAGAAGTGCCAGAAAAAATAAGAAGGTCACTCTGGGGGGGTCAGAGGTGGACCATAGCATGATGACCTCCCCCAACACTGCTGATACCCGGGCTCTTAGAGGAATGAAAGCCCTTGTGAGGGTTAGGAAATGATATTTCTCTCTCTGAATATTAGGGGGGTGGGGGGCCTGCCCAAACAACTGGCCCTCAAGCGAGTGTTGGAAATTGTCAAACCTGATCTGGTACTTCTACAGGAAACTATGGTTAGCGGGGAAAAAGCACATATCTTTTTTAATAAAGTCAAGCCGGGATGGATGTGTTGCTCTGTGGATGCGGCTGGTCTTTCTGGTGGCCTCTTAGCGGCGTGGAATCTGTATGTTTTGAGACTAATCCCTTCACATACCTCACTGGGTATTTTGCTGTCTGGAAACATCAGGGGATCGGAGAAGAAATTTAATATTATTAATTGCTATGGTCCTTATTGTGATCGGGAGACTTTCTAGAACTTAGCTCTGTCAGAACATTTGCTAGAATTGGAGAATTTAATTATTGCTGGGGACTTAAATTTCACATGGGGGGATGAGGAATTCTGGGGGGGTTTGGCCCGGCGGGACCCCCTGGGTCCCTACTTCTCTGAATTATTTATGAAGTACTCTTTGGTCGATGTGGCCCCGCGGCCGATGGCACCTACATGGTCAAATGGAAGGAAAGGGGAACATCAGATACATAAACGAATTGATCGTTTTCTTATATCGGAATCTCTGCTATCCTGTTTTCAGAACTATAGATCATGGATTCACCAAATAAAAATTAGCGATCATCTTCCTATTATTTTTCAATTTGAGGATGAGCCCTTCCATAAATCCTTCCCTTTCAAATTCAACTCCACCTGGCTCACGGATGAGGAATACACTTCGGGGGTAAGGATTTTATGGATGCAGGTGAACGTATCGGGGGAGAGATCTGCTATGGACAAGTTGGCGGTGAAGCTTAAGATGTTAAAAGACTATACAATCAAGTGGGAAAAAAATAAAAAAGCCTTGATGGGGAAGGAACTTGCTGAGATTGAAAAGGAAGTGGAATCACTGATGCTTCGTGGTGCTAAGACTGAACTAAACACTATGGAACTTTCAAGACTCTCTACCCTGGAGTGTCAAAAAATGAAATTTCTTCTGATACAGGAAGAATCCTGGAGACTGAAGAGTAGAGCTACTTGGCTCAAAGCGGGAGATCTGAATACAAAATTTTTCCATCAATTTGCTGACTCCCGTAGGATGCAAAACTCCATCTGGGATCTGAATGATCATATGGGCCGACGGATTTGGGGGGAGGAGAATTTGATGGATGAAGCTGTTCATCACTTTCAGGAATACTATTGTGACCCTAAAAATACTACCCTGGCTGAACAGTTTAAACTTATCAAGGAATACCCACGGATGTTCAATGAGGAGGAGGGGGATAACATTTTTCTGGATGTCTCTCTGGAAGAAGTGGAAAACACTCTGAGAGGTTTTGCAAAAGATAAATCTCCTGGTCCAGATGGGTGGACGGTGGAGCTATTCATACATTTCTTCGATATTATGGGGGAAGATCTCAGGTTGGCTGTGGATGAATCTCGAAAGATGGGCATTGTCTCTGGGGCACTAAACTCTACTTACCTGGCACTCATTCCGAAAACATCTCATCCGAATAATTATGATGAATACAGACCGATCGCTTTATGTAATCTGGTCTACAAGATTATTGCTAAGATAATTGCTGATAGAATCAAACCTCTGCTTTCAAAACACATATCCATGGAACAGTATGGATTTCTTTGTGGGCGTCAAATCCATGATGCTGTGGGTGTGACACAGGAAATCTTCCATACTATCAAACAGAGGAAAATTGATGCACTCATCCTTCAATTGGACCTGGTGAAAGCATATGATAAGGTTGACTGGAACTTTTTGAGACTAATTCTTATCCAGATCGGTTTGCCCTGGAGGGTGATGAAATGGATTTTGGCATGTATATCCTCTGTAAATTATGCTATTCTAATTAATGGACATCCTACTGGCTATTTTAAGGCAACTCGGGGCCTCAGACAGGGATGCCCTCTATCACCTCTTCTGTTTTCGCTGGTCATTGAAGGTTTGAGTCTCTCCATACACAAGGCTCGTGGGGATGGTAGGATAGATGGCATCAAAATAACTAGGGAGATTTCTGTTACACATTCATTATTTGTGGATGATGTTATGCTTTTTGGTATGGGTATTATTGCTGAATGGATACAATACAAGCAAATTCTTGACCTCTTCTGCCTGGTTACTGGCATGCTTATAAGCTATATTAAATCTTTCTTCTTGAAACACTTGGTGGAGGACGATGTGGAACAGGCGATCAACAACATCCTGCCATTAAAATTCAAGGAACTTGAGGCTGGTACAAAATATCTGGGTTTCTTCATCAAGCCATCAAACTACATGATAAATGATTGGTCATGGCTTGTCAGACGATTTGAAATGAGAATTAGCCACTGGAGTTTCCGGCATTTATCTTTGGGTGGCAGGCTAACGTTGGTAAAAGCTGTCTTACAGAATTTAGGTGTTTATTGGTTCTCGTTATGCAAAATCCCTCGTTCCATACTCAGTTTAATCAGGCGGAGGGTTTTCAGTTTTTTGTGGTCGGGGGGTGGAATAAAGGAGAAATTTCATCTCATAAATTGGAGGGTATTGGCTCGTCCTTGGCATTTGGGGGGCTGGAATATCAAGGATCTCGAATTATTCATTATGGCCCTGCATGCTAAGAGTCTCTGGCACGTCCTCTTTAATGACTCGATATGGGGAAGGATCATCTGAGCCAAATATTTAAAAAAAATTTCGGTGACAAACTGGTTGCGTCTGTACAGACCTGCAACATTGGGTGTCTCAAATATTTGGAATGGTTTGTTGGGTGCCTACAGGATTATAACTCAATGGATTGCTTGGTTGCCGGGCAATGGTTGTGATATAAAGTTGGGTCTGGATCCGTATATAGGTGGATCTTCGAGACATACACTATCTTTGAATTTACGGACTCACCTCCGGGCTAATGGTTACTATACTCTGGCACATGTGGCTGGCCGGTATGAGGATGGGCGAGCCCACTGGATTTCGGCTGATCAGCTGGGATTAACGGGCTCCATGGGGAAAGAATGGGAGGACTATATCAGGCCAATATATCATTCTAATTTAAGGTTGTCCGAAAATGCTGACAGACTTGTTTGGACGTGGGATGTGGCTGAAGGGAATGTTTCAGCAAAATTGGCATATGATGCAATGTTTGCCGAGTCACAGATTCTTGTTCGTTGGTGGGATAAAACTATTTGGAAACTTGTCTTGCCCCTCAAGATAAAATGTTTTGCATGGCTCACGTTGTGTAATAAGATCTTGACTTGGGACAATCTTTGTCGTCGTGGCTTCTGTGGCCCGGGGTGGTGCTCTCTTTGTTGCTCACAGGAGGAATCGGTAGAACATCTATTCACTTCCTGCTGTTTCATAAGGGACCTCTGGAATGTTATTGCATCCAAAGTTGGGGTGCATTTTCAATGGAATCATGGCTCCTTGAGTGAAAACCTAGAGCAATGGTCTCGTTATGATGCTGGGTGTACTGAACTTCCATATTTTATGATCTGGGAGGTATGGAAAGCTTGTAACCTGTGTATTTTTGAAAGCAGATTTTCTTCTAGGGATGGTATTTGCTATAAAACTCTTGCTGCACATAATGAATTCGTCACTAGCCACGACGCTATAAATGGTAGAGATAAACTTGTTAAGAATCTACGATATGCCCCACCTGTGCTTGTATTCCCATGTGGTTTCTTTGATGGGGCTGCAGCGGGTCGATATGGGGGTGGTGGAGCGGGTGCCATTATACATATTTCCAAGGATATCTCCATACAAATCTGGCTAAATCTGGGCAATGGATCCAACACTAGGAGTGAATTGTGTGCCCTTTGGCTCATACTCTTTTGGGCACGGTTGAGAAAGATATCCTCACTTGTAGTTTTTGGAGATTCATTATCTATTATCTCTTGGGTGAGAGGCAAGACATCGCTCAATGTAATGCTCCTTAAACACTGGATGGATGCGGCACAGTTACTTATCCGGGAATTTGAACATATTCATTTTGAACATGTTTATAGGGAGGCTAATATGGAGGCGGATATGCTTTCAAAGCGGGCCTTACACTCACAGGTTGGGGTCATCATGTGGCAAGAATGGCGGGAGGATATACTTTTTTCACATGGCTCTTATCATCTACATTGGACTTGATGCTATTATGTTTTTTATTATTATCTTTATATGTTGTGGATGTTCCTTACTATGCGGGTTGATATACTTACATATCTGTTAACTCTATGTGCAGATCCTTCTTAGGGACTGGCTCCAACTACTTGTTGGACGATTTTGTACGCATGCACTACCTTTTGCGGCAGATAGGACAACCGATATGGCTGTGGCTTGGTATATGCTGTTTTGGTTTGATTTATATTTGATGTACTGGGTATTGGGCAGCTGTGGCTGTCGTTTTTTATGAACTTTATATTTATGTGGACATGGTCTCTTTGACGTTCTGATGTTATTGAATCCGTTTCTCCTTCTGGAGGGATTCCTGACATTTTCTATGGACATATGGTACTATATATTTGGACTTATCTGATGTAGATGATGACACATCTGGCTATGTGTATGGCATGCCCATTGTGCTCTTTAGGACTGTTATTTGAGAGCAGTTATGTATATCTTCTGACAGCTGGTTACATTTACTATTTCGTATATTAATAGTAAGTTGAATTTTTCTGTGAAAAAAAGTACCCACGGGGATTTGAACTTGTGACCTTTAATTTACAACTTCTTATCTCAATTACTCATTACCAATTGCTCTACCCCATGGATTAAATTAATGTAAATAGTTATCATATTATTAATTAATATTGATAATTAATAGTGGATGTAGACCAAATTATCGTGTCAACTAACACAACCATATTAATTAAAAATGGTTGATATATGCCCAATAGATAGATAATTTTAAATTGGCATATATCAATCATTTTTAATTATGATTGTGGTAATGTATAATTTTAATCTTTTTGTATTTTTATAAATGAATGTTAAAAATGTAAAATTATTTTATAAATATTGTAAAATTAAAATCTTTTACGTTTATTTTAAAACTAAATTTTGAATTAAGAAAAATATATAACATATAATAAAATTGTCCAAAAATAAACTTAATATTATTTAATTTATTTAAATACAATTTATAGAGATAATGTCGAAAATCTATTTAAAATTTCTTTTTAACATTCTAAATCATAATTATTTTCACTTGCGTATTTTTAAAAATTCTAAAATGCACATGATAAACATACAGTGTAATGGATAAAGTTTTCTAAAATATAATTTAGCATTATTTAAAAGTTTGATTTGAAGGGTCATGATGTTTGTGTGTTTTTTCAAATTTCATATCAATTTTTCATATTGAAAGTTTGAGGTGAATAAATATAGCATCACTGCTAGAAGAGTTGGATGCTGAACGGTTTGCTCCATTAGATTTATTTTGTATCCATGGATATCCAAATGAGTTCCCTAATCTCGATTGGGATGGGAACATTGCAAAGTTCCATGAAAGTATTAATTCAACCACACTAAATGTTGCGTTTTTTATTTTATTTAATCAATGATCCACAAAGCATTCATAAAGGTATTCCCTCAACATGCTCTTCTAGATTAGATTATCCTTTTATAAGTCATTTCCCTTAAAAATAAGGATTTGTTGGTAATATTATTTGACGGGAATAAAGGAAGGAGAGCCTGCCTCATGAATTTAATTCCAAGGGCTGGGAGTTTTTATTCTTCAAAGGCCTATCCCATAAACCATGATTTTGATTCTAGGAAGCCATTACCTACAATTAAGATATTTTTATTGTAAGAAAGGGATCTATGCCTATCTCTTATCTCTACCTACAATTAAGATATTTTTATTGTAAGAAAGGGATCTATGCCTATCTCTTCTTCTCATATCATCGCCTATCTCTTATCTCTACCTGTTTTATACGAGTATCTAGAAATAAGGTCCAGTTGCTTGCCTCATTAGGAAGAATTTGGGCCAAGAAAATCTTAAAGAAGTTGGGCCAAAGGAAGACCAAACTACCCGAATCAATTCCATAGGTCATAGCTTGGTCTTCTCGTAGTGAGTGGCAGGAGGAACCCGATCCCAGGACGAAGTTATTGTATTGGTATCCAATTATATACAAGTAACTGGATTATTATATAAAATTATCTAGGTGGGCTCAAATACCCCCTAAATCCTACTATATTCCTCTCCAGGAAGGAGGGGGTACTAAATCCGAGAAAAAATAGGACCCGCCTCTTTGTTTTCATCACTGATAGGCAGGCCCGCAGGACTGGGTGGAATTATGAAAATAAGGAATGGCATTTCCTATTCTAGTGTTGGTTATCAATATAAATTACTTTACCTTTATAACCTTCTTTTAACCTGCGTGCAATATTCAATTCAATACGCGTTATATTTACGGAAATCACTCAGGATTGACTATCCATGAGGATGCCAGGATGAAAATGTTTTCACTTACCTTGAAAGATTCCGCAGAAATATGGTTTGAAAATCTTGATAGAAAGGAAATCTCTTTCTTCAATTGCAGGTTTGATTGAAGCATTTTGCAAGCATTGGGATCCTAGTAATGAAGAAGACGAAAAGGTTGGGGATCTAGTTTATCTTTGAAAATATAGACAAGTTGAGATATATTACCTAATGTTTACATATACATATAAGAACAACCCTTCAAATGCTTTCCAGGCGGAAATAAATAAGAAGTAGATTCTCGAAATGAAAAGCAAAGAACAACCATGCTATCATCCTAAAACATGCATCAATGCTGACCTTGATTTCCAATGCATTTGAGTAATAAATTCAGAAACTAAAAACTGGTAAGAGTAAAAGACTAAAGTAACCTCTGATCGCCACTCAAATTCCATCTCAGAGAATTGATTGGTAATTCAGTACAATTTACAGATACTAGAAACAAGGGACTCAATGAGCAAAATGCTAGCGCCTAGACTGTAACTTAGGACTTGGGTGAGGATTTAACAACTTAAAACATTGCATGGGAACAGTCAGAGCAACGATAATTCAAAGTCATGATTAGGATATCAATCCCACGAATCGTAGCTATATGTAATCAAAATCTTGGAATGCAAAAATGCACATCATAGATACATCAGAAATCATACTTACCTATTGAATGAGGCGAATAAACCGCACGTTACAGACGTAGTCAGACTGGTGACCCAAGTCTACAAAACCCTAATTACAACTGGCTTATGTAGAACTCACTGCTAACTCAAAGATCAATTGCATGCTAAGATCACTTAAACCATACAAAACATTAAAAAACTCTTATTTTCAAACATTTCCTATTCAATAAGACTCACGAATATTTTGTAACAGATTTAAAAAAAAGGATTTTGCAAATTCCTGGTACTGGCCATTGAAAGGTCTGTTGACAGAGGTCAAGGTTATGGTTGAATGGTTTCACAACCTAGAAAAATACCTGCGAGAAAAAAAATAAACTACGAGTTAAACCCCCAAAATCTGCGTTAAAAATAAGATTAAAAAACAAGCAAAGTACATGATGTACAATGGGTTCACAACCTGAAAATGAGTGTTGATCACAACCTTTGATCTAGCGGTTTTAGGGGTTCAGAGACGATGAAATATTCATATCCAACCCTCATTCAATCATTCAATGTAATATGCCAAGATCAGGTTCCGGAGGATATTAACTCTAATTCAAACCTTAAAACATGAATTTGCAAAAACTGAAACTAGTCCTCAAAACTAGTTACAGAGAAACTAGACTTGGTCACTGATTAACCCACCCAGAGCTTGAGAGTTGGGATCTTTTGGATCTGAAAAATATGATAATGAGTGTGCAACAAATTGAACATCAGAATCAAGGCCAACTTTAAAGTCCTATGCACAAGCTACTGGGACCATTTATGGTTCAACAACAACTACCGTTGAAGTCTACACCAATGATGCCTAGGTACACCAGCATATGCATACTAGACTCATTCACTTACACTTGAAAGTAACCAAAGGGTGGATATTAGGTTAAACCCCAATATGTTTTTGGGCAAGAGTTACTTAGGTTTTGGGAGGATTTGGCATAGTTTGGAGGCAAAAGGAGGAAGAGCACTACGCAAGACTACTCAGCTAGTTAACTTTTAGACTCTCCCAAACAGGCCAAGAAGGATAGGAATCCTCATTCTGAGACTTGGATGGTATTAATAAATGTATTAAGAACTCCATATGGCTTATATAATCGAATTTGAGCTCTCATATGTCTTTTTGTATCAATTACATCAAAACTAGTCAATTTTTAATGCTTAAAAAGCTAGTCTTGAAATAGAGAAGTACTAACAGCCACAAAGTCTCACAAATTCGGTATTAGAACATATATATGAGATAAAATACATTAATAAGAATATAATCAATCGACTTACAACGGCTAGGGTTTCTGAAAGTAGGCAGAGTCTCACTGTGTTTTCGGCATGGATCCGCCCTCGGATCCAAGGCGTGATGCTTCAGATGGAGCTCGCCCCCCATCTTGGATCGCTTTAGATCATTGGTTGCTTCTCAACCAGTTAACCCAAAATCGTCTGCCCTGAATGACTCCAAGTTTGTGAAAAAAGCTGAAGTTCCAGAAGTCAAGTTGACATCAACAGCTTCAAAATGCAAGGCCGTGGCGTTAGCTGAAAAGGGTTTAGTCGGTCATTTTACAGGACTATGGCCGTCGCCTCGCTCAATAGAAACATGGCTTAACAAAAATTGGCGTCCCTTAATCCAAGGGGAAGTACAACAATTTTTTTGCGGCAAGGGGTTCTTTGTTTTCTATTTCGAAAAAAAGGAGGACCAAGATCTAATTTTCAGGAATGGCCCCTACTTCATGGGGCCAAGAGGAATGTATATCAACAAATGGGGCCTTTCCTTCGACCCGGAGAAAGACATTCCATCAGCAGTTCCAGTCTGGGTTAAACTGCCCCATCTTCCTCTGCATTGCTGGAATGATGAAGATCTTCGAGCCATCGGGAACTCATTGGGGAAATACATAGACAAATCGGAGCCAAAACCCCCAATGTTCTCATGCGCAAGAATATGTGTCGAAGTAGATCTAGAAAAGGGGTTACCAGAAGCAATATACTTGTCAATGGACGGATGGAGTCATAGACAAACAGTTGACTATGAGAAAATACCATTCAAATGCAAGGCTTGCCATGAATATGGCCACTTTGCTAGGTTATGCCCAAAAAGAAAAGCTCCAGAAGATGAGGAAACCCAAGGAGGGGAATGGAATGAAGTCACAAGGAAAAAAGGAGGAAAATCCAATGCAAATGCAGCCTCCAAAACTCCAGTGAAAAGTACAGAAACCACAAATAAATTCCAAGTTTTGTCTACACAAGAAGGTGGCGAGGAGCAGGAGAAAGAAAAGCAAACAGAGGAGCAGCAAGAAAATGAGGAACAAGCCAACTCCAGAAGGGAGGACCCTATCATTCCTGCACAACAACACGCAACAGTAGAAATAGAATCATCATTAAACTCGGGAGGATCAATAACACGAGCAAAAGCGAAACTTTTCCAGGAAGAAACTTCAGATAGCAAAGATGAGGAGCAGGAACCTATGGTAAAAAGAGGAAGAAGATTCAATAAGACAATAAGAGAACAAGAAGCAGCTAGAGAAAAGGCGGCGGGTAAGCAAACTAGCCTGGATCAACATGTAAGAATAATCTCTAATGGGAAGTAGCAGCAAGGAGCTCAAGAGGAAAGAAAGGACAAAGCAGGTCCTCAACCATCAAAGAAATAATGAAAATAGTCTCTTGGAATTGCAGAGGATTAGGCGGACAACAAAAAACAGAAGCAATAAAAAGAATAAAAAAAATGGAAAAATTATCAATCCTTATGATCCAGGAGACTAAAATGCAAGAGGAGAACAGTATCAACCTCATGAAACAAATTTGGCCCAGTGGGGAAGGGAATGCTGTGAGCGCCTCAGGAGCTTCTAGAGGACTCATCTCCTGGTGGGACAAGGGTATGTATAAAAGTAAAGCTTCTATTTCAAATCGCCATTGGATTTTTATTGAATTTGAAGAAATATCAAATAACATGAAATTTTGGGTTGGAAACATATATGGTCCCACCGTCTATGGACAGAAGGAGTCCTTTTGGGACCAGCTAATAGGTTTAAATCACAGTTTTGCTGATCTCCCCTGCATTCTTGCGGGAGATTTCAATGTCACTATTTCAGCGGCCGAGAGAAAAGGAGGATCCAAAGTCAGAGACCCTTACGGAGAAAGAATGGAAGAGTTGATGACCGCTTGGAACCTTATCAACATCAAACCCAAGCAAGGCACCTTTACGTGGAACAACAAAAGAATAGGACCAAATCACATAGCAGCCAGACTTGACAGGTTTTTAATTAGTACCTCTTTTGTCTTCGGCTCTAAGCTCCCAAATTCAAATATTCTTGCATCTACAGTCTCCGATCACAGACCCATATCTTTATTTTTTACCTCCCCCGGAAATCTAGGTCCCCTCCCTTTTAGATTCAACCCTGCCTAGCTTGAAAATGAGAGCTGTATGGAAGAGGTGATAGCTATGTGGAGGCAATTCATCCCCGGATCCCCGGGTTACATCCGGGAATCCAAGCTAAAGTTGGTGAAAAGCACGTTAAAAAACTGGGTCAAACAGAATTACATAAAACCTGGAGAGGAACATGAAAACTTATAAAAGGATTTAGAAAAACATCAATTCAAAATGGAGCAAAATTCAGTTACTGAAGATATGCTCAGTGAGGAAAAAGATCTTGAAGAAAAAATCCAGAAAGCAGCCAGAAAGGAAGAGGAAGAATGGAGACTAAAGTCTAGGAGTCTTTGGTTAAAAGCAGGAGACAGAAACACCAAATTTTTTCATGCTCAATATAAGGAGAGATACAGGAAGAACAACATTGAGAGCCTTACAAAGGAGAATGGAGTGAAAATTGAAGGACAAGATCTTATTTTAAGAGAAGCCAAAGCCCATTTTGAAAAACTCTATAGCAACAATGACATTGTTCTCAAAGAAGATATGGATCAAATGAGTCAGGAAATTCCCAATCTCATATCTGAGGCTGACAACAAAAGATTAATGGAGCGGATCTCTGAAAGTGAAGTTAAAAAGGCAATCTGGTCTCTTCATCCGGATAAAGCCCTCAGCCCGGATGGCTTTACAATAAATTTCTACAGGAAGTGTTGGCACTGGTTAAAAAAAGACCTCATCAGAATGCTAAATTGGACCAAGAAAAGAGAAAGAATTGGGGGAGCTACCAATTCTACTTTCATTGCATTAATCCCCAAGGAAAAAAATCCTCTTACTATAGGAAGATATCGGCAGATCTCTCTTTGTAACTCCTCCTACAAAATCCTTACAAAATTCATTGCAAATAGAGTCAAGGGTCTTCTCTCTAGAATCATCTCCCCAAATCAAGGAGGTTTCATTGCTGGTCGCCAAATATATGACAACATCCTTTTAGTACAAGAAGCCATTCATTCAAGCATTCAAAGGAAAGATTCAGGTTCATAAGCTGGATTAAAGCTTGCATTGGTTCTCCTTGGATTGCCCCCCTTGTAAATGGCAGACCCTCATCCTTCCTTCGCATGTCCTGTGGACTGAGTCAAGGATGTCCCCTTTCTCCTTGTCTTTTTGTTATCATGGCAGACTCACTTAGCATAAAAATAAACAGTCTTCAAGACATTGGATCACTCCCTGGAATTGTAATCGCCAAATATGTCCCCCCTATAAACCATGCTCAGTTTGCAGACGATACCATTTTGCTCGGCAGTGCCTCCCCTATAATTGCTTCCAGATTTAAACTCATCTTATCCCTCTTCTTGGGGGTGTCTGGGGGTAAAACAAACAATAAAAATTGCAACATCTATAGCTGGAATTGCAACAATCTCCAACTCAGGAATTTAGCCAATATCTTGGATTGCAAACCTTGCTTTGACTGGACCTCCTTTAAGTATCTGGGTATTCCAATCTCCCACAAAAAAGCAAACTCATCCTCTTGGCTCCCCATCCTCGAAAAAATCAAAAGCAAAATAAGTTCCTGGGGAATCCGCTGGTTAAACTTGTCAAGTAAAGTCATTCTAATCAAAGCCGTGCTTTCCTCTATCCCAATTTTCACTGGTGCTATTCTATTGGCTCCAATCTCTGTTACTAATTCAATATGTTTGGAAATCAGAAGGTTCCTTTGGCAAGGAGGGAAAACTCAGGGTAAGAAATTTCATCTAGTCAATTGGAAAATAGTCAAGGAAAAACGCCAAAGAGGGGGTTTGGGAATACGAGACCCAGGAACAATGAGCAAGGCCTTGGGGGACAAACTAGTTTGGAGAATGATAACATGTAAAAAAGAATGGTGGAAGGAGGCCATCAGGAAAAAGTACATTAGGGGATCAAGGCAAAGATGTCTGAATAATTTGAAAAAGAAAAATGGAACAGCAATATGGAGGCTAATACACTCTTCAGCTGGAATAATAAAAGATAATCTGTATTGGATCCCTGGTAATGGAAATAAAATCAACATATGGAAAGACAACATCAATGGAGAATGCCCCTTAGGAGAAATCCATGAAATTCAAAACGTTAAGATCTGGCTTCAGGAATTAGGAATATAGAAATTGGCAGACATGGCAACTTGGACGTCTACAGGGAGGTGGAAGGATTGGAAAGTCTTGGAGCCACCGGATAATCTTGTTGAGAGTTACAAAGCTTACCTTCAGTTATTGCATGGGAAAGCTCCAATAAGCATAAGGACCAAGGACGTTAGAGGATGGGGGAAAGCTGGAAGGTACACAGTCAAAGCTGGATACGATCTCCTCACTTCAAACCATCCTCCAGCCCAAAAAATTTGGCAGAAAGTTTGGAACCCAGACAACATCCCAAAAATCAATTATTTCTATTGGATATTGGCACATAACAAACAGCTGACTACAGACAATCTAAAGCTCCGTGGAATCGAAGGACCTTCAAGATGTCATTTATGTCAAAACGCAGAAGAAAGCTCTCAGCACTTATTTCTTGAATGCAGTTATGCCAAACAAGTCTGGAACTTGGTTCTTGGTCCTCTTTCAAATGTCATTTCAATCCCCAAGCAAACTGAGCAAATGATAGAAAAGTGGGCCAACGGTCTTCAGGGAGCAAGAAAAAACAAACCATCATTATACAGAATTCTAAAACTTCTCCCGATGAACATATGCTGGCAAGTATGGTTGGAAAGGAATCAACGAGTATTCGAAAGAAAAAGGAAGACAGAAAACATAATAGTCAACAAAATCATATCTCCGACCTCAGAATCTCTGAGAGCTAAGGGGATAGCAATCCAGCAACAAGAAGCTTTAAGTTGGCACGAATTTCAGTGGTGTCAAACCTTTACTAAAGAGAGTTCTCTTCAGTCCAAAAGGTCACTAATCCTACATGAATGGGAGATAAGAAAAGATAAACAGACCTTCAACAAATGGTGGAAAAGCCAAAAAAGATATACAATCTTTTTTGATGGGGCTTCCAACGGAAACCCAGGGGAGGCAGGCGCGGGGGGGATTATTTTTGATCCCGGAGGAAGAAAAGTTGCTGACTTCTCTTGGGGATTAGGCACAAGAACTAATAATGAAGCAGAATGGTTGGCGATGCATCATTCACTTGAGTTAGCCTCCTCCTTAAACATGGCAAAGTTACAAGTAATTGGAGATTCCAGGCATGTAATCCAGGCTACGAGGAATGGCTCCGCGAGAAGATCTAAGAGCCAAAACTTTAGAAAAAGAATCGAGCTTCTTCCTCTTACCACCGATACTCTTTTTTTCCATATCCTCAGAAGCCTTAATTCCACAGCTGACAAGCTCGCTAACATTGGAGCTACATTGGAAAAAGGTCATCTATTGCAAAACCAAATTTTGAAATATAAGTTCATCCCTTAAGAAGTTAGCTAATGAGTTTTAACCCAAACTTCATGGTCTTTTGGGGGCATTCTCCCCATTGTGGGAACCCGGCCTTACCTGCCAGCGCTCCTCTCCAGATGGCACGACTTCGCCCATGTGCCTTCCCCATGGGCTTTAACGCTCCCACGCTCAAGCATTTAATGCAGCAGTGAGGTTTTAGGGCTCCGTTTCGAGGCATGGAGCAGCCAAACTCTTTCTCCCTCGGTCCTGAGCTCAAGCAGCTGAGCCTCTCGGTCTCAGCTTTCGACTCTCGTCATCTTGAAGACGATCTTCTCCACAACAGTTCACATTTCAGCAATATGGACGGGATTCGGCAAGCCATTTCCACACTCAGCCAGCTTACCTCGGAGATTAAGGTGTATTTGAGCAGGACGTATTCGGATGTTTGTTCCATTGTGGACCAAAACAAAGAGAAGAACACAGAATTCAAGTACATACACTCTTGCCTCTCTTGTGTAGAGTCTCGTCTGGATGATATTGACAGGAATACCATTGATCTTCTGGGGAAGGTTGACAACATCAAAGAAGACCTCTCTGTTTTCATCAGCAAAACCCAGTTCAGTCATGTTCAGGAAGCGCCATCCGTCAATCAAGGAATGCTGGAGGCTGCCTCTTTTCTGCAGCAGAATTACAGATAATTCCTCTTCATAGAATTTTTGGAAAATGCTCTCTCCACAGGTTCCCAGTGAATTCCTCTTTCTGAATGTTTTTTTGTCTATTACTATGTAAACAGTTTGTAAGGGTATATCCTAGTAAAATGAATAGAAATCCCAGGAAGACTAGAAGCAAAGACATTAAGAGCCAAAACCCTTGTAAATTCTGCATTTTGCCTCTCTCTGAAGCAAAATCTTGGCTCAATTTTTGTAATGAATGGCTGTGCACAGCCTTTTATATATATATATAAACTCCACTATTTCTGTTAAAAAAAAAAAGAATATAATCAAGCTGGATCATAATTTATTAGCAATATTAGTAATCATTATTAACTCAAACTTTACAAATTGCCCACAATCTTTGAGATCTTACAACATTGGAGCATAATTCTTCAATGAATGAATGAAATAAGTGTTTTCATCACTGTATTATGACCACAGGATGAGAATGTACATAAAATATCTCATGGGAGGCATGAAATAAAATTGGGTGCAATTACTCCAGTTGATCTCTTCTATGGATGAATACCAACACAAATCTTCAACGATCTTGTGCCAATCTTTGCACCAAATCCGGAGGCTCAAATTATTCAGGATGTATGATAGTTCAGACCTGCAACTCAGGATCCAATGGCTGTACATTACTTGAGAATAAAAGAATGTAACAATTACTATGGGGCACATCTTCCACAGTTGGCTAAGGGCGCATCTCTGAAGCCTAGAGAAGCTCATAGCTTTCTCAATGCAAAAGTTAAACTGTCAAAAGATGTGAATGATGCTCTTTCTCTATTTTTTATATAGTCTATAGCTTCTTATTAAAGTCAGTAAAGTCGTGGTATGTGTTCCCTAGCTCATCCAAGCACCTTCCTTAGTCAATTTGGCAATTACTTGCTTTGTGCAACCCTTCTTGCTTTTAGCTTGATTTTTTTCTACTTTATGCTTTTCCTCTGCTTTTTATGTTTTTCACTGGCTTTTCCCTGCTTTTTCAATGTTTTTTCTTGATTTTCTTCTTCTTTCTTCTTTTATGCATTTTCCTTCATTTATGCACACTTTCTGCTTTTCTGAGTTTCCTGCTTTCTCTACTTTTCCTGCCTTTCCTGCATTCTTGCCTTTTTATGCTTTTGTCATGCTTTCTGCTTTCTTCCATTATCATTTTTTGGAAACATCTGTCAAGCCAAGTAAGCCTTATGTGCCTTCTTCGACTCTTCTAATATTATCCATTCAGAAAAAAAATTCATGAATAATAATAAAAATAATAATTACATGTGCAACTAGTTATTCCACCCAACTTTATTTGATTCCAAAAACATTTATTAAGTAATGTGTTCCTAATTAATTATTTAATGACCCATGGAACAAATGGGTTAGGAGGGTGATCAAGGTTCACTAGGGAGGGTACATGAAACTCCATGGAGAATTTAAAATGGGGACATGACAGTCCTCCCCTCCCAAGTTTGATTGTCCTCAAGCAACAACAATCCATGATGATGATTAACCTGTTCTTCTTCCAATTGTTGCCTCAAGGTTGTTTTTGGAACGAATATCATTGGGACCCAAACTCCAAGCTAAAATGAGGGCTATCCACCATGCATTTTCTGCACTACTCTGATTATTACCATCTCCCAATGCCTAAATCCTCTATCTCTGCAACTAAAAATGTAAGTTCCTCCCAATTAAAACAACTGAGAAGAATGCTAGGATCCCAAGTAAATCTGATGAATACAATGTGACTATGAAAACCATCAATGCAATCCAATAACATCCATGACACTCTAGACATTCCATCATTCCAAGGAATTCCTGGATCCCACTTCCTCAGCCGCACCCTCTTTCTCATGTGTTCCAACAGTGCTTGGATCTCCTATTGTACAAACTGATTTCTTACATGCTCTCTTGTTCCCAACATACTTTGTATGCAAGATGATTTTCTCTTGCATCGTAGTTCCAAATCTTCCATGTACTTGCACACCCAATCCACGGGGGTATGTGTACTGAAAATATCCAAGGGTTTCCATGCATAACCTTGCTGCTGCTCACATGGTAAAGCAATGTCAGTATAACCGAAAAATTCATCACATAAGCAAAAAAATATTTACCTCGATGAATTTCTATTCTTGCTATGTATCTATCCACCCAACGCATGTATGAATAAACACTTTGGCTCACTGATCCAAATGGAAATAAATCATCCTTCTTCTATAGAGCTAAATATCCTTCCCATGTAAGTAACTCAAAGTCCTCCATAAGTAAGATGAGTGTTTGGAAAACACTCTCCATGTCAACTAGTCCATCCAACCCAATCAAGTAGGGTTCCCATGTTCTGCTTTGTATATTGGAAAGATCACATGGCTTCCATAGGAACTCATGCTGCTTCTCACAAGGTTTCACATCAAATGATGTGTCCATAAATATCCTACCACTGCAAGAAAGTCTAGTGCATCGTTGATCTTCCATTGTGGTTATGTACTGACCTACCCAGTCCATGGAATAGTGAATACCTTTGATTGCTGATTTGGATGGCATGTCCTTAACTATCTCCCCCATATCTAAGCTCTTCTCCTCATCCTTCAAAACAAGTGCTTGGCCAAAAATTTCTTCATCAAGGCTTTTCTTCACAAGCACATGCAATTCTGCATCTTCCTCATGTCCGATCTCCACATGGGGTTACTCCATCAAACCCAAAATGTATCCTACCATGTGTACATGCTCATGTCCCATACATGATGGAGGATGTGGTGTGCTCAAATCCTTTCGAAGTTGATTGATTTTCCTTCTTGAATCTTGAATAGCTCCTTGGGTGCTCTCCAATTCCTCATGAAGTTGCTTAATCTGAATCTCATATTCATGAAGTGCACTTTGAGTTATCCTCAAGGAATCATGGGTGGTATCCAACTCATGAGTGAGTTGGTTAATCTCCTCTTCATCTTCAATTGAGGCATTATGATACATCTTTCCCACTATAAGGAGATGATTTCTATCTTCCATCAGGTTCATGTAGCTTGATTTCATCTTGGCCATTGCTTCTCTAAGAGATTCAAAATCTCCCAAGAAATATTCTTTCTCCCAATCTTCATTGAAATCTTTCCAACAACATATTGACACCAAAGCATTGACATAAACAAAGTTCTTCAAGGATGCCATGAGCTTCTCTTGGTCCTCCTTTAGTGATCCACTCAAATGATGTGGCTCACAAAGAATATCCCTCCCCAAGTTTGTTGCATATGTAGGTTGACAAAAAAGATCTTCCTACTTGTGGCATGAGTCCACATCACATGATTCACACAAATCACCATCATTAGAAGCGTTTTCAATATCAATTTCGTGATATGAAGTGGAAGGAATTTCAAAGTGCTACAATGAAATGTGATTGTTGCAAATATTATCAACACATATTAGAATTTCATCTTTAACTCCAAAATTCCCATCATTGGAAATTTCCTCCAAGCTACCTTTCTCACTAGAAGTGGCTACTATCTCAGTATGATACAAAGGAATTTTATTTTTGGAAAAATCAAAATTATAGTCATACCTTTGCATCATATATTCCTCCTCGCGAGGTATAACTGTGGTGGTATTTCCTTCCACCAAACTTTCTGGTTCACATCCTACTGATGTGTGCTTGTCATCTGCTTCACAAGGTAGCTCAAGTGGTGACTAGAAATATGAACTAAGTTCTTCTTTTAGATCTGATCCAAAATATGTCTCATCACCATCAATATAATTAATTTCCTTTGCAATGATATTGAAATCACCAACAAAGAATCTTGAAGGTTCCGAAGTGGAATCTCTTTCCACGTTGTTCACAACTTCATCACTTTTTGCTTGGTCTTGTGCTGCACATGGTTCTTCTTTCTCTTTGGAAGCTTCCACAGTGCTAGGTCCATCATGATAATTTTATGGATGCATTTTAATAGATGGATTCCATCTTTATGAATCAAGAGAATCTCTGGATGCTCCCTTAGTCACTGGCTCATTGGGTGTAGAGCATGGTGATGCTTCAATTTGATGCAACATATGCTCCACTTCTTTGTACACACTGTTGACAATATGACTTACTCTTCTTTGATATGTGCTGCCATAAGGATCCTCATTTCGAAACAACCTTTCAACTTTGAAAGTACAAAAGTCTTGGAAATGCAAGACCTCCTGGATCTCTTTCCTCATTATCTAGCATTCTATGATGTACTTAAAAGGATTGACTCCAAGAAGCTTTCCCCCATAATTCACTTTGCCATCCATAATACTGAAATCTGGTAGATTTTACCTTCTATTCTCTATGCACACAGTTTCATACAAGAAGTCATCATCCTCATGGACCATCTGCAGTCTATCAACATCATAAATAACATCATCATTGGAACATGTTGCTTCCTCATCATCCCATTGAAAAATATCACTAGTTGGTGCTAGTCTCATGGTTGTAACTTCTTCAAATTGAGAGAGCTTACTTTCCACAAGAGTAGAGGAAAGTGCTCTAATACCACTGTAATATCCCAAGATTAGGTTCCATAGGATATTAACTCTAATTCAAACCTTAAAACATGAATTTGCAAAAATTGAAACTAGTCCTCAAAACTAGTCATGAAGAAACTAGACTTGCTCACTAAGTAACCCACCCAGATCTTGAGAGTTGGGATCTTTTGGATCTAAAAAATCTGATAATGAGTGTGGAGCAGCATAAACATCAGAATCAAATCCAACTTCAGAGTCCTATGCACAAGGTAATTGGACCATTTATGGTTCAACAACAACTACTGCTGAAGTCTACACCAAGGTTGCCTAAGTACACCATCATATGCATACTAGACTCATCCACTTACACTTGAAAGTAACCAAAGGGTTTATATCAGGTAATTAAACCCCAATATATTTCTAGACAATAGTTACAGATGTTTTGGGAGGATTTGGTAGAGTTTGGAGGAAAACATAAGTAGAGTGCTATGTAGGACTACTTAGCTAGTTAACTTTCAGGCTCTCCCAAACATGACAAAAAGGCTATGAATCCTCAATATGAGACTTGGATGGTATTAATAACTCCAAATGGCTGACATAATCGAATTTGGACTCTTAGATGTCTTTTTGTGTCAGTTACATCAAAACTAGTCAATTTTTAATGCTTAAAGAACTAGCCTTGAAATAGAGAAGTACTAAAAGCCACAAAGTCTCACAAATTCGGTATAAGAACATATATATGAGCTCAAATGAATTAATACGAACAAAAACAAGCTGGATCAGAATTTATTAGCAACATTAGTAATCATTATTAACTTAGACTTTACAAATTGCCCACAATATTTGAGATCTTACAACATTGGAGCAAAATTCTTCAATGAATGAATGAAAGAAGTATTGGCATCACTGGATCATGACCATAGGCTGAGAATGAAAATCAGATAGCTCATGGGAGGCACTAAATAAAACTAATATATCTCATAGGGGCGTAATTACTCCAGTTGATCTCTTTTCCGGATGAATACCAACACAAATCTTCAATGATCTTGCACCAATCTTTGCACGAACTCTGGAAGCTCAAATTCTTCAGGATGTATGATAGTTCAGACCTGCAACTCAGGCTCTAATGGCTGTACATTAGCTGAGAATAAGAATTATGTAATAATTACTATGGGGCACATCTCCCACAGTTGGCTACGGGCATATCTCCAAATCATAGAGAAGCTCATAGTTTTTGCAATGCAAAAGTTAAATTGTCAAAATATGTGAATTGTGCTCTTTCTCTCTTTTTTATAGAGTCTATAGATTCTTAGAAAGTCATTAAATTCGTGGTATGTGGTCCCTAGCTCATCCAAGCGCATTCCTTAGTCAATTTGGCAATCTCTTGCTTTGTGCAACCTTTCTTGCTTTTAGCCTTATTTTTTCTACTTTCTGCTTTTTCTGATTTTCACTGGATTTTCCCTGCTTTTTCAATGATTTTTCTTGATTTTATTCTTCTTTATTCTTTTATGGACTTTCCTTCCTTTCTGCACACTTTCTACTTTTCTGAGTTTCCTTCTTTCTCTACTTTTCCCACCTTTCCTGCTTTCTTGCCTTTTTATGCTTTTGTCCTGCTTTCTTATGGCTTTCTGCTTTATTCCATTATCATTTTTTGGCAACATATGTCAATCAAAATAAGCCTTATGTGACTTCTTGGACTCTTCTAATATTATCCATTCATAAAAATTTCTTGAATAATAATAAAAGTAATAATTACACGTGCAACTAGTTATTCCACCCAACTTTATTTAATTCCAAAAACATTTATTTATTCCACCCAACTTTATTTAATTCCAAAAACATTTATTATGTAATATGTTCCTAATTAATTATTTAACGACCCATGGAACAAATGGGTTAGGAGGGTGATCAAGGATCACTAGGGAGGGTACATGAAACTCCATGGTGATGTCAAAATGGGGACATGATATTCAAGGAACAATTTGGTGGTTTCCAGGTTATAATTGCCGACCATTGATCTCGAGTTCAATTCTCGTGTGGTTGTAGCATTTTCTGATGCAAACACTACCACCAATACCGCGACCATGTAGAGGGAGAAGCATAACCAGACACGGTATAGTCGTTTCTAACCCATACTGGTTTTCGGAAGATTGGATCTAAACTTGTGAAATTGCACCAGATTAATATAGGCAGTACAAAGCTACCCAAGATTGCTTCATTAGGGGATTATTAGGATGAGCAGACAGTCTCGGAGGTAGCCGCTCTGCTGAGGGAGTATGAGGAAGTCTCAATTGAGAGATAGGATTTGAGGATATGTAAACATGAAGACAATTATGTTTCCTATATTTCTCACTAATCCCTTTCTATGGGTGGGGGTGGTTCAAATCGATCTAAAAGCTTTTCCAAATGCGTGTACTAGCAGAGACACCCTTTCACCTGCTCTGTACTTACCAATTTATATAGAAGTTTGGTATCTGCCAACCATCCGTTGTCAAAACCCCAACATGCACAAAGAACAGAACCCCACACCAGGCTTGAGGGCCTTCGTACTCTACGTTTTTGATGAAGAATTAGTTTGGCCATTTCTTGAGGGTAATTGTTGGAAGAATGAATAAAGATTATATTTTATTGTTGGCATCAAAGATCTAAACTTGCCTTTGATGCAGAGACTCTTGCCACGAGCACCCAGGCCAAAAGAAAATTATGAAAATGGGAAGCAGTCGAGGATGCTACATGCTTTAATGTGGCGCCGAACCAAAATATTTCTCCTCCATTGTAAATTTTTTTCCCTCCTTCGTACCCCTGTTAATCAAATATTAATAGGGAAAATATAAAATAATGATTTTAACTAATAAAATATTTTATATATTATTATATTAAACTTTATTATATGTAGATTTAAAAAAATAATTTTAACTTTATTATATGTAGATTAAAAAATATTTTTTTTTAATCAAAACAAATAGTTATTTCTATTTAGAGACTAAATAGAAATTACATTTCATGGTTATAAGGCGGTGTAAATACTATTGAAGCCGTAGGAGATGACCTGTAGCTACTTTGAGGGAGAAATATAAGGAATTGGGTCCCAAGGGTTTGACAAAATAGGGTGATTCACTTCAACTAGGGCATGCTCAAGGTTGAAAAATAATGGTTTATGAAGAATATTTGGAATTGAAAATAGGGTCTTGAATGCACCAAATTATACAAACTTCTAAGGCTGATGCATGCACAAGTCACTAGATCATGCTAGTCACCCAATAGAATTAATATTTACAAGTGCATCTTTTGGTGATAAAAACTAATGCATTGGGTCCTAAACGGAAGATCTAAGGCATATGAGCAATGCATGGGGTTGTAGAATATGATAATAAACATAAATTTTCTATGAGGAAAGTGAAATAAGCGCCTTTTCACATACTTGGGATGGGTTAGGTCACAAATGATCTAGTTTTGGGCCATAAAGCATTTCCTTAGGAACTATATACTACTCTACAGTTTTTTTTTTTCCATGGGAACCTAACTTTGGAAATATCTCTTGAAACATATGTGTAATTTATGCTTGTTACGATATCACATGGGAAAACATGGACCTCTTCATAATAATTTTTTTTAATCATTAATCCATTCCCACTCCTGTTTAAGCTATTTCTCAAAGGAATCACATACGTGTAATCCTCAAAACACAATGTGTCTCAGGGTAGAGTCGATTTCTCATGAAGATCGCTCTAGCAAAGCAAGCTCGTGCTAGAGCTCTGCTTTGTAAACCTAGATTAATACTTAGCAATTATTACAAATCACCCACGTGGGATTTTTCAAACTTAAACAAAAAATAAACTAGCAGTAGATCCATCTCACGAGTTACTCCGTTCTTTTAAAAATGTTGACCATCATTTTCACAAGATCCTAGATCCTTTTAACTATCATGTTAACCAAGTATTTACACGCCAAAAGTAAACCGAAACAGTAAGATAGAGTACCCTAGGTTTTTCTAAATGGATCGAATTTCACAAAACCATTTTCTAGTTTAGGGATCAAACCCCTTGGAGTTTTCCAGTCTACGCTATCAACATTTCTAGGTTATACATGTGACTCCTTAACACTACGCATAGCGTTGGCTGAAAGCCATGCTGCCCTCAATTAATTTATTTAAAAGAAAAATGTACATATAGAGCTAAGGTTTTACCCTTACAAACCATAACTGAACAAATAAAGAACCACCAAATAGATCAACATTTAAAATAAACACGAAAGCTACCTGCAGGACTGAGATCACGCTTATAGCGTCGATGTAGTCACATCCTACAATTTAAAAGTAAAACTATGAACTGTTTTCCAGATCTGTCCAAAGATTAAAAAGAGCCAACAAATTATTCATCAAGACAGTCACCACAAAGTTATCAAACATGATCCTCACATAAACTTTAAACAGGGCCTTGCCTAGAACTTTCATTATGAAAATAAAACGTTAAACAACAGAGTCTTCACATTAATTAAAATAAATGTAGATAGTATTTAAAAGGTAAAACCTCGGTGGAGTTCAACTCCCTTCCAAAACACAGAGAACCTTGGAAGTACCAATTATAGCGTCAAACTCATACTACAAACAAAAATTAGGTACACAATAGTCATTAAAACCAAGTTTTTCATTATACAGACCCGAGTCAAACAAAGGCGTATAGCCTGAAGCTAATGCTTCCAAATATAGTGAATCCATTTACAAAACATTCACAACTATGCCCAGAGGGCCTCTCATTAGATAACATTACCCTGAAACCAAAAGAAAACATTTCAATAGACCTCACAATCAAATAGAAAGGGCGCTCTACAACTCCTTTTCAGTCCACAACGCAGCTAGGCACCAACCACACCCAATGCCCAAAAATCAAAGAAAGACCCACTCATCACATACATCTCACAAACCAAGGCGTTCCATGGAATCCTGGGTCTTACCAGGGCCACTAGCTCGAGTTTTCCTTTGTCTGCATGTTCAAACCTAGCCTTAGCATGCTCCAGTAATCCTGTGTGAAACTCTCCTGACAACAAACAGTAAACGACAAGTTAAATATGCAAACAAAACCAAGATTTATGATTGCTACGAATTACAAATGAAACAAAGGATTACAAGAAGCTTACCTTGCTCACTTCATGACTAATACACAACGATTCTCTGCTACAGAGAGCACGCATAGACCAAGAGAGAAGCTCGGGTCATGCACATGCCTTCCCTCCAAGCCATAAAAGGGCCAAGAGATGAATCTCTCCCTCCCAAGTGCCAAGACAACAACATGCATTTTTGCAAAGGTTAGGGGTTTTACCATACTTCCATCGTGGAGCATGCCTTAGGGCCTTCACGTGATATCATTTGAAGCTCCAGCCACCGCCACTACATTTTCAATCTTTCCAACCCAATCCTATGGTTGGAATTCGATTATAACCCTCACACCTTCACATGTAATGCACTAGGACCTTAGCTTTAGTTAGATTTCCATTGTATTACTTAGGTATATTCATAGACACCTGCAAATATAAATGTTATGAATGTGTTAGCTCATTTAAGAAGCTGAGTAATCCCAGGTCCATAAGAACCCTTCACTCGAACCGGGAAGTTAAAAAATACTAACCCAACAAATCCAGTTACAATGGAACCATAAATAAACATAGCTATCATGACAATTTCACAAAGAATACAAGTTATCCATCCAAACCAGTTTACAATCATCGTAACAAAGTAGGGTAAATAACATTAGCAGAGTGACAGTTTTTAGTATAGGTTGAGTAGGGTTACGAATACCACACGACAGTTAAACATCGAATTTATCAGAATCGGAAATACAAGTTAATGGAAAAGTAATTCAGAATCAATCTCAACATTATCTCACAGTGATGAAGTTAATTTTAAGTGAACCTTAGATCTTAATGATGTTATTACCCAATAATAATTTTTATTTTATTTTACGGATTTAAGGGACATTGCAAGTGGTATCAGAGCCCAGTTTCAAACACTTAGAGACCGTTTGGGCTCACTACTTAAAAAGACATCCGCTGCAGAAATATTTCAAGAATATACTTATGATTTTTACAAAAATTAACAAAAGTTTTTTTTTTACTGACTGACTGAACATTCCAGGTATAAAACAAAATCTGAATCATGGACGCAGAAGATAACAAAAATAGACATGGGAACTTGAATTCACCACCCCGAGAAGAAGAACTCGTGGTGGAACTGAATTCCGACTTAATGAAAACAATACCGAGTTTACAAGCAGATTTACAAATTTTTAAAGATGACAACATGAATGAAAGACAAGAACAACAAGCAATAAACGAAGCTCTACTTCAGAGCTTGACAGGGGTAAACCCCCATAGACAGTCCACCCACTTAACAAACAGATCCAAAGAAAACTATCATCATACAAAAAGGACCAGCAGTCCTAAAGAGGAGGGACGAGAAGAACACACACCTGACTTCATGGAAGAGGACTATAAAATTTCTTCCAGTGATGGATCACCCACCCCTTGCAAGAAAAGGTGAAAAAATGATGATAGTCTACAGGGAGAATTTTGAAAGATCAAAGCCCCAACATATGAAGGAGAAATGAATACAGGGGAAAAGGCTGAAGAGTGGCTGTTGGGAATAAATAAATATTTCTGAGTGCACAATTGCTCTAGCGAGATGAAGGCACGACTAGCCATTTATAACTTAAATGGAAAGTCAACAAGGTGGTGGAGAGACCTGAAGCATACTAAAAAGCACGAAGTAAAAGATATCAGATGGAGTACTTTCAACAAGTTGTATCAAGAAAAGTATATGTCAGAAAGGTTCTTTGATAAAAATATAAAAGAATTTCACGAACTAAGGATGGGCTCCCTAACCATGGATGCCTTCATCAACAGATTTTTGGATCTCCTACACTATGTGCCATACAAAAAAGATGAAAAGGTCAAGATACAACAATTTTTGGGGTGTCTTCCTCCCAAATTTCGAGATAAAATTGAGTTCGACATGTCGAAGACTCTAGACGTAACATTGCATAAATCTAGACTCTGCTACGAACATGGACAACCAAGGAATGAAAACATAAACAAAAGTCAGGACAGATTCAGGTCCTTTTCCGACAACCGTAGACCAGGGTTTAGGCCACTTCCATACAAGAAAAAAAAATAGTTTCCCACCAAACAGAAATTTCAACAGACTTGGTGCACGACCAAATGTGCCCGCACCAAATACCAACAGACCAACATTTAATAAAGGAGCCAAGGTTGCCCCACTACCAATTAGTTGCTGGCAATGCCAAGGGCCCCACTACTTCAGAGATTGTCCCAACAAAACGGATGGGGTTTTACACAACTTACAAGAAAACCCAACGGTAGGGGACATGGCAGGGATACCAAGAATCTATGCAGCACTCGACAACCGACAAGCAGACCATCAGGCTACTATGGTCGAGATAGAAGGTAAAGTTTCAAACACATCTATTTTAATTTTGATCGACCCCGGTGCTTGCCGAAGTTATGTTTCCCCCAAAATTGTCGACACATGTAAACTAAACCGAGAGAAACATGGGAAACCATGGCTGGTACAACTAGCCACGTGTACAAAAAGGAAAGTCTCAGAACTAGTAAAAGAATACGAGATAGATATGAATGGTTTTCCGACTAAGGTATATTTAAATATCTTACCTTTAGGATTGTATTACGTACTTATAGGCATGGACTGGTTGGAACAATACCATGTCATGCTCGACTGTTTAAACAAGTCAATCTTATGCACGAATAAATAGGGGAATCAAAGAAAGATTCAGGGCATACCCAAGAAGGTTTCTGTCAGATAGATATCCACCGTACAAGCAAAGAAATGCATAAGGAAGTGCTGTAAAATTTTTGTGGTTAACATTCAAAACATAGAAGCCGAAAATCGAGGATTTTCCAGTTCTTGTAGATTTAAAAGACGTATTTCCCGAGGAAATACCAGGACTTCCACCCAAGAGGGACTTAGAATTTTCCATAGAATTAACAATCGGATCAGTACCGGCTTCAAAGGCCCCATACTGCATGAGCGCACCAGAGTTGGTGGAGCTTAAACTACAGTTACAAGAGTTGATAGAAAAATGATACATTTGACGAAGTGTGTCTCCTTGGGGAGCACCGATACTCTTCGTAAAGGAGAAAGACGGGACGATGTGAATGTGCATCGGCTATCGATAGCTCAACAAGCTGACCATCAAGAAGTGATACCCACTCCCTAGGATAGATGACTTGTTTGATCAAGTCGGAGGAGAGAAGATATTTTCGAAGATCGACTTGCGATACGGATACCACTAGGTAAGGATCCGGGATGAAGACATCAATAAGACGTCCTTTTGAACTCGATACGGTCATTATGAGTTTGTGGTGATGCCTTTCAGATTGACCAACGCACCAACCAATTTTATGTGCACGGTGAACAATATCTTTAGTAAATATTTGGATAAGTTTTTACTAGTCTTTATTGATGACATACTGATTTAATCCAAAAGTAAGGAGGAACATGAGGAACATCTCCGAATGGGTGAAAATGCTACCCATTCTAGAATGGAAATGGGAGGTTATCAGTATGGATTTCATTATAGGATTACCAAAGAGAAAGAAACATAATGATTCCATTTTTGTGGTGGTCGACAAGTTATCCAAAGAGACAAACTTCATACCAGTGAAGTCTACGTACAAATCCGTCCATATTGCGGATATTTTCCTAAAAGAAATATTTCAATTGCATGGGATACCCAAGGAAATCATTTCGGATAGAGACACAAAATTCACCAATAATTTCTGGAGATCCTTATTCTCCAGTTTGGAGATATAGTTAAAATTCAGTACAACTTACCATCCGCAGACAAATAGACAGACAAAGCGAGTAAACCAAATCTTAGAGGATATGCTTAGAATGTACGTAATGAACAATCCCACAAAGTGGGAGTACTACTTGCACCTCGCAGAGTTTGCATACAACGACGAGTACCAGACCTCTGCCAAGATGAGTCCCTTCGAGGTACTCTATGGCAGAAAGTGTAGGACACCAGTGAATTGGGATAGGTCGGTAGACAAAATCATGCTAGGGCCAGATTTACTAAAAGACCTAGAATAGTTAGTCACCAAACTGCAGCAGAACCTAAAAGAGGCACAAGACCTCCAGAAAAGTTATGCGGATAAGAAGAGAAAAGACAAAGATTACCAAGTCGGCGAACATGTCTTGTTAAAAGTGAAGGCAAAGAGGAGCTCTTTGAGCTTGGGGAGATGCAGAAAGTTGGCCCCCATATTTTGTGGACCCTTTGAGATACTGGCCAAGAAGGGGCCAGTGGCTTATGAATTAACCTTGCCGGCTCACATAAAAGTTCACAATGTTTTTCATGCATCTTTATTAAAGAAATATGTCTATGATACTAAGCATGTGATTTATTGGTCCTTGTTACAGGTAGAACTAGAGGGGGAGTTTATGCCAGAGCCCCTTCACATATTGGACAAGAGGGAAGTACAACTTAGGAAGCGAACTATCACCCATCTAAAAGTGCAATGGAGGCACTTCAGACCTGATGAGGCCACACGGGAAAATGAAACCACCATGAAGGAGGCTTACCCCACCTTATTTCATGATTTCATTTCCAGTCCCTAGAACACCAGGACGGTGTTGTTCTCAGAGGGGAGGGATGTAATATCCCAAAATTTTGACTATGATTATTATATATATATATTGGGCATAAGCCTCGATGCACATGATTTATTTTGATGATATAGATATTGGGTGTAAGCCCCAACACACATGTTTTACTTTTGTTATATATACTGTACGTAATCCCCAATGCACATGATTTAATTTTGTTATATATATTGGGCATGGGCCTTGATGGTCATGGATTATTTTTGTGTACTGGGCATAAGCCTCGATGTACATGGTTGATGTTTATTATGTGTTGGGTACAAACCCTAATATACTGAGATGACCTTTGTTATGTACTGTGCAGAAGTTCTGGTATACATGATTGACTTCTATGATGTGTTGGGCATAAGCCCTGGAGCACATGGGTTACAAGACTATGTGTTGAGTGTAAGATTTGGAGCACACAGGTAACCCCAATAGATAAATGATTTAGTGTTGGGCATAATCCTTGGAGCACTCCAACATGATGTTGAGCATAAGATCTGGAGCATTAGATCTTTGGCCATTGTATCCCTAGGTGTATCTTACAAATGCATCCTAGTACTATTGTTGAGCAAAAGGCTCTGGAATTGCACTAGTGTAACGCCCATTTGAGAGTGTTGAGCATAAGCTCTGAATAGCACTAGGGGTTACCTTACTTAAAGGTGCTGAGTTGGAAAGACTCTGAATAACACCAACATTCATCAAACTTGTTCAAATGATTAATTGAATCACTATTTATCTCTCCTCAAGGACTGAAAGATACTGCCATGAATACGTCGTAATCCAACATGCAAGGTAATCTAGGGCCACCTATCTTAGTTGACCGACCGAACCCCACATGAGGCCTTTGTAAAGAATTAACATAAAGTAAGGAAGCATCAAATAAACAATTATGCTATATGATGCATGAATAATAAAAGATGAATAAATTAAATAAGTAAGTCTATATACATTTATGAAAATATATATATGTGAAGATAAATGATTTAAGTAAAGTGTACATACATATATGAAAATAATATATATATATATATATATATATATATGAAGTAATTGAAAAGAAACAAAAGATAAACAAAAGATTAATAAGTCATCTCTCTCTCTCTCTCTCTCTCTCTCTCTCTCTCTCTCTCTATATATATATATATATATATATATATATTTTATTATATAAACTAATTAAATAAACTAAAATTCCTTTTGCTAAACTTAAATAGAAACAAACTAAAAAGTTTAAGTTATAAAAAAATTATAATCTTGTAAATAAATTACCTATAGTTCAAACTAGGAATTGAATTCAAGAAAGTATTAAAATATTGATGTTAACTCAAGATAACACAAATTTCCCATTCCAAAGAAACCTATAAAAAGGCAAGAGCCAAGAGAGGGCAGATATCTGATCATTATTTCTGTATGGGATTGGAGAGAATTCCAAGCCTTGTACTTAGAAGATACATAGATTAGTTCCAAGATACCAGCAACCATTTCCTTAAGTGTTCTAGATCTTCTTGCATGTTGGAACCAGCTCGGGGGTGATCCGATTAAGAACCAGGAACAGTTCCGGGTCAAAGGTTGGGAGGAACGTGGCAGTTCTGAGGTTATCCGGTTACCATTCCACAGGTTAGAAACATAGCATTTCCTATTAATTTGTGTTTGAAGTGTGCAGGGTTATAAAGCTATTACAAACAACACAAATTCAGGTAAGAGGTTTACCCTCTGCCCTATATCAGATTTTGTTTCTGTTCTTAAATAGGTTTACATGCTGAGTTGTATAATTATTAAGATTTCCATTAAAAGCTGCAAATTGTCCTTCATGAACTTTAATTAAATTTTCTATTTCTGTTGGTTCATTGACAAAATTATTTAGTCATGGTACCTGGGTTTTACTTAAGAAATTGTATAGATAGATTAGCCTTTACAAGTTTTATTCATTGTTTGTTGGTTAGATTAAACATAGGGTAGATCTCTTTTCCTTTTATAAAACAGAAATTAAATTTATCAACTTATTCGAAAACTTCAAACCCCAAACTCTACTTTTAAACTTCAAGAAAATCAAAATCTATGATTACCTCTCTCATAAAGTTTATGATAAATTATTTTCCAAACATCATAAACAACATTAAAGGGCAGAGTCGATTTCCGGTGAAGATCGCTCCAGCAAAGCAAGCTCATGCTAGAGCTCTGCTTCGTAAACCTAGATTAATACTTAGCAATTATTACAAATCACCCACGCAATATTTTTCAAACTTAAACAACAAATAAACTGGCAGCAGAGCCTCCTCACGAGTTACTCTATTCTTTTAAAAACAATGATCATCATTTTCACAAGACCCTAGATCCTTTTAAATATCATGTTAACCAAGTATTTACACACCAACAGTAAATTGAAACAGTAAGATAGAGTACCCTAGGTTTTTCTAAATGGATCGAATTTCACAAAATCATTTTCTAGTTTAGGGATCGAATCCCTTGGAGTTTTCCAGTCCATGCTATCAACGTTTCCAGGTTATACATGTGACTCCTTAACACTACAGATAGTGTTGGATGAAATCCATCCTGCCCTTAATTAATTTATTTAAAAGAAAAATGTACAGACAGAGCTAAGGTTTTACCCTTACAAACCATAACTGAAGAAATAAAGAACCACCGCATAGATCAACATTTAAAATAAACACGAAAGCTACCTGCAGGACTGAGATCACGCTCATAGCGTCGATGTAGTCACATCCTACAATTTAAAAGTAAAACTACGAACTGTTTTCCAGATCTATCCAAAGATTAAAAAGAGCCAACAAATTATTCATCAAGACAGTCACCACAAAGTTATCAAACATCATTCTCACATAAACTTTAAATAGGGCCTTGCCCAAAACTTTCATTATGAAAACAAAACGTTAAACAACAGAGTCTTCACATTAATTAAAATAAACGTAGACAATATTTAAAAGGTAGAACCTCGGTGGAGTTCAACTCCCTTCCAAAACACAGAGAACCCTGGAAGTACTAATTACAACTTCAAACTCATACAACAAACAAAACTTAGGTACACAGTAGTCATTAAAACCAAGTTTTTCATTATACAGACTCGATTCAAACAAAGGCATATAGCCTGAAGCTAATGCTTCCAAATACAATGAATCCATTTACAAAACATTCACAACTATGTCCAGAGGGCCTCTCATTAGATAACATTACCCTGAAACCAAAAGACAACATTTCAACAGACCTCACAATCAAATAGACACGGCGCGCTACAACTCCTTGTCACTCCACAACGCAACTAGGAACCAACCACACCCACTGTCCAAAAATCAAAGAAAGACCCACTCATCATAGACATCTCACAAACCAAGGCGTTCCATGGAAACACGGTTCTTACTAGGGCCACTAGCTCGAGTTTTCCTTTGTCTGCGTGTTCAAACCCAGCCTTAGCACGCTCCAGTAATCCTGTGTGAAACCCTTCTAACAACAAACAGTGAAAAACATGTTAAATATGCAAACAAACCGAGATTTATGATTGCTACGAATTACAAATGAAACAGAGGATTACATGAAGCTTACCTTTCTCACTTCATGACTACTCCGCAACGATTCTCTGCTACAAAGAGCACGCACATACCAGCAGCGAAGCTCAGGTCATGCGCATGCCTTCCCTCCAAGCCACAGAAGGGCCAAGAGCTCAAGCTCTCCCTCCCAAGTGCCAAGACAACAACATGCATTTTTGCAAAGGTTAGGGGTTTTACCATACTGCCATCGTGGAGCATGCCTTAGGGCCTTCATGTGATATCATTTAAATCTCCAACCACCTCCACTACGTTTTCAATCTTTCCAACCCAATCCTATAGTTGGAATTCAATTATAACCCTCACACCTTCACATGTAATGCACTAGGACCTTAACTTTAGTTAGATTTCCATTGTATTACTTAGGTCTATGCAGAGACACCTGCAAATATAAATGTTACAAATGTGTTTGCTCATTTAAGAATCTAAGTAAGCTCACGTCCATAAGAACCCTTCACTCGAACCAGAAAGTTAAAAAATACTAACCCAACAAATCCAGTTACAGTGGAACCATAAATAAACATAGCTATCAGGACAATTTCACAAAGAATACAAGTTATACATCTAAACCAGTTTACAATCATCGTAACACAGTAGGGTAAATAACATTAGCAGAGTTACTGTTTTTAGTATAGGTTGAGTAAGGTTACGAATACCATACAACAGTTAAACATCGAATTTATCACAATCGAAAATACAAGTTAACGAAAAAGTAATTTAGTATCAATCTTAACATTATCTCACAGTGCTGAAGTTAATTTTAAGTGAACCTTAGATCTTAATGATGTTATTATCCCATAATATTTTTATTTTATTTTACGGATTTAAGGGACATTACATGTATCACTGTTTTGTACCTTAGGAAGGTACCTTCAATATCAATTAGGAAGTAAATGAAGATAGCCTTGTAAGGAAGAGAAATCTAATTGAGCATATCTATGTTCAACTTGGTACTCCATTACAATTTAGAGGGAATTACAAGAACCTTAGGGTAGTAGAAGGTATGGAACAAGAAATCGTACAACAAGGATACATACATAGGTAATATGAGGTGTCATATATTACGATTTGTAAATTTTAACACTATAGATGGATTCAAAGAAGGGGGTCTCTAAATCCATTTGCGAAGTTAAAATTTATGAAATTGTAAAATTCTACTGTCAAGATTGTAATTATTCATTGTTAAATTTGGACACTAAAATTTTAACGTTGTAGATGGATTTAGAGACCCCCTTAGATTTACATTTTCGTAAATTTTAATGTTGCAGATGGGTCTCTGAATCCATCTGCAACGTTAAAATTTACGAAATTGTAATAAAGTTATTACAATTTTGTAAATTTTAACAATGGACATCTTATATAATTATTAACTTAAATTGTCTAGTCATATTTTTTTATCGCGTGACTAAATTAGTCATATTTTTTTATCCCATGATTAAATTAGTCATTTTAAGTTGTGTTCACTTAAAATCGCTCAAATTTGGTCATATTTCACTTAATAACACTGTGGTGACCAATGTTTTTGGTGGTTTAGTCATTTATTTCACTTGGTGACCAACGTTTTTGGTTGCCTGGTCATTTATCACCATTTTTCTACCAGTGGATGATGTTTAAATATGTAAGATGTATATGTTAGATGAATATGTAACATAATGTTTATGATGGTACATTCATGCTTATTTTTATTAGTTTTATGTTAATGATGGTATGCTGGTGTTTATTTTTATGTTTGTTAGATGGTGACATTGATATTGATGGTATGTTTATGTTAGATGGACGTGAGATGATAATGATGGTGTTTAAAATTATCATGCTCATTGCCCCTTTGCATGTTTTTAAATGTTATGAAATATTTGAACTATTTTCTATTGTAAAATATATATTATAACTAATTGATTAATGAAGGGGAAGACACATGTTACATTTCCAACTATTTCTTTATCATATTAACATTTAAATTATCAAAATCAATTTTTATATTGAAGAGTAAATTTATATAAATTGGATTAACTATTAATATATATTAATCAAATTAATTAAATTTATATTAATTAAATTAGTTATTGATGTTTTATTACTTTGTTAATGTTATGTATTTAAAGGATTGTTTTATTACTTTGTTAATCTTATTATTTTTTATTTTTTATTTAATAACATTAAAATATTTTTGTATTGAATAATAATTTCAAAACTATTCAAGATTTAGGATATCAAATATTCGTGTATGAGTTTGTCATGAATATATCTAATTTCCAAAATAGTATAAATTCATATTAGTTATATAAATTAAATTAACATAGAATTATGCTATTATAAATTTACATTAATAAAATCTAAATCAATGATTATATATTGATACATATATGAAATATTTTTAGTTAAATATACAACCATGGATTTAATTTACAAATCAAAACTACGTACTTATTTACAAACCATAAAATATGGTGAATAAATATTAAGCATATATACATCTTTGTTAATTCCTTCATCTGAATCCTTATTGTCTCAACCAATTCTAAGATGGATTTTAACCTCCTAAAAATAGAGATATGAATAAATTCAATCCAATTTAATTAATATAACATATTTAATTATTTTATTACAAAGATATGAATAAATTCAATCCAACTTAATTAATATAACATATTTAATTCTTTTATTACAAAGGGAAAATAAGATTCTCTTTTAAAACCATTTTTTTTTCTCTTAAAGAAGATTTTGGCATACCTACACCTTCATCCTTAAAGCCATTTTCTCTCTCTTATTGCCATTCAAAAAAAATTTGCAAACATTATAACAAAAGTGTCATAAATGAATGCAATTGTAATCCCTAGCATTATTTATAACGAAAACATCATGAAATACAAGCATTCAAATATTGATGGATAAATTAGAGAGCACCATAAATTTTGTTGTAAATTTCATTGTTATCAAGGCCATAAATTAAGTCATTTAAAGCTCAACACTAGTAAAAAATTATTGAATTTTCAATCTCCATCAAGGTTACAAATGTGTCATTTTCTGTGTTGGAGTTAACAATTTTTTTCTTCTTCATTGGAACATGTCATGGGGAAACCCTCAGGTACTTCCCCTCATTTTGAGGATAGTACCCAAGGTAGACCATCATCCCTGATTACGGGGCCTAACCCGGTGGGGACATCAAGTGAGACCCTTATATAACAATGTATAGCCACCTGAGGCTTTGACCCCAAAACCTTTTGCTCACAACTTACAACACTCAACCACTAGAGCTATCCGACCGGGCTTGGAGTTAACATTATAAATACAATCAAAAAATTAAAAACAACATTACATTATATCAAAAATTCAATTTAATCGAATGATATATTAAAAAAACATTACAATATAAGAGAAATGTCATAAATTAATGCAATTATAATTTTTAAGATGATTTATAACAAAAAATCATAAAATACAAGCATTGAAATATGAATATAGAAATTTGAGACCACCTTAAAGTTAGGAAGAATATGTTAGCCTTTACATTCAAAAAAATAAAATTGAATCATGGTGTATTTATATGTATACACAAAACATAATATGCGTAATTTGGACAATGACATATAATCATTCCATACAATCATAAATTACTTAATAGACATTAAACCATATATATTTCACATCATATTGATTGTTAACCAACTGAAATTGTTTAAACACTGCATTTAGTAATCAACTTTCCATTTCCATTGTCATAACATGGAAAACAAACAAGATAATTAGATAGTCAAAGATAACAGTAACAAAATGATATCTCAATATGTAAATGATGGAATAAAACATGTACACATCACTCTCCGTTGCCATCACCCTCATTATCTTCCTCGGTTGGCATGATAACAATATTGCTCTCAAAAACATGTTTAGATCTAGGGTCGTGTCTTAATATGAACCACCAACCTTTATCCAACACATATGGGTAAAATAACACTTTGTTGCAGTGTTTTGGGAAAACATAAGGCTCCTTACTTTCATCCGACATCTTTCTAGAGTTGATACATATCAACCCACTATCACGATCTTCCTTTACATTATTCTCGTTAAATGTGTCCCATCCTCTGCACCTAAAAATAACACATTGAAAAGATGAGAAGTCCACTTCAATGATCTCTTGTATCTTTCTAACATAACCCAACATCCCTCTTATCAGGTTTTGATCTCGGTGGCTAGCACAACTAGATTGGTCGAACTTGACTTCCACTCCATAATCTTATGCAACACACTCATCATCAGCATCCTCGGTGCGAAAATAATGTCCATAATCCCACATAGATGGGAACAAATGCACCTGTAATAAAAGTTAACAAATGATGGTGTCATATGTCTAATAATCCAACCATTAATATATTAAACATAGATGTTATAATTCAAAGCTACATTATAAAGTTAGAAATGTACATAAATATTTTATTACCGAGTTTATACACCCGATCCTAATGTTTAGTGCATCCTCCTCTTTAGGAGGGTAAGGACTAGATGCACCATATTTCTCTCTGAGTTGGTCTGCAACCCAACTGTTGGGATAGGTCATTGGCATATTTTCTTTTAAATGATCTGGAAAAGGCATGCTTCTACTGTGCAACCGCCTAAATTATTTTTTGTCAATGTCCCATTTTCTCCTCTTCTCTTCATACAATGAGACCCACGACTGTGTTGGCTCCGCCTTGTAAAGAATGAATTTATTGATTGCATCAATTTCCAAATTTGTTGTTGTATTCATGGAAACAAAACCACATTCATTACATATGGGATCAAATATATTATATTTTGAAGTTTTACGTGAATAGTTACTATGTGGAAATTTGAAGATCGAAAGATAAGTGACTTACTCTTTATCATGCACCTTTTTCTATTCGTTTCCAATACCTCCCCCTCCCTTTTCTCCTCATCACATTCATCATACCAAATCACTGCGCTTGGTGTGTGGTCGATTTGTTTGATGTACTCACTAGCATAATAGAATGACTCATATACTATGTACCCCTCTTCCATAGACCCATTGGGTTTTTCCCTTTGTCAAACAAATCCCTTCACTTTTTTCATGAACCTCTCCAAGAAGAACATCCAGCGACATGAGACCACCCCCACTAGTTCAACCTCATCGACTAGGTGAATTAGTAGATGAACCTGCAAGTCCATGAAACTCAATGACAATTCCTTCTCAAACATACAAACAATATCAACTATCTCTTGATGCCACCGTCGAATGCTAGCGATGTAAATCTCCTTTGATGTGATCCACCATACAAATTCATATAGTTTAGAAATGGCACACAATAGGTCATCGAGAAAGTCATGGTTCACACACCCATGCAAGAACAACGGATAATGACACTACAAAGTAGACACAAAAAGTGAACTGCATTTTAACTTGTGTGGTAAAATATATAAATAAAAAGTAAAAACAATTTTTTGACATTATACGTACACTTAGTAGGTCGAGATGGTCATGTGATTTCAAACCTGACTACTCTTCATCTACAGTGAAGCAACGTCGTAGAGTAGACCCATAAAAAGAAGGCGCCTTCACACCCAATTTAAATTCCTTTGCCAAATTAAGATCATATTTCTTCAAAATCCATGGGACATCCCCTTTTTTAAATGAAAAAGAGGGGCCATCCTCTCCTCTATTTTCTTGTCTTGGCCAATGCTTCTTTTTAGTATTTGAAGAAATAAGATCTTTCTTGACAGCCAACTTGTCACTTTTTTTGGATGATATGTGACGCCGCAAAGAACATGAAACATTTTTAAATACATGCATGGGATCTAGTAAGTGGGAAATCTTAAGATGCTCCCAATATGGAGATCATAAAATATCAATTTTATTTTCACCCCTTTGGACATTTATCAACATAGGTGTTGAAGCATTCAGGACCATCGATCATAGGTTGCGCATTTGAATTGAACTTCTTGGCATATTCCCTATCCTTCTCTCTATCATATTCCCTAAGCCATCCAACTGGTGTCATTATTTCAGGCCTTTGGGTTCTCTCTCATTTATCATTGAGAGCAGATCTTTCTCTTCTATAAGAGTGGTTTTCTGAGAGTAATACCCTAGAGAAGTTGTACACTGTCTTTCATAGGTCTTTTGACCACCTAGCCTTCATAGAAGGCCCACAACATTTACATCCATAATAACCTTTTGTTACAAGACCTACAATGTTATAGTAAAGAGAGGACGTTAGTGTTGAATATCAAGACAATCGCACGGAATTAAATATGCCAAAAATCAATGCTTCGAATATAAACAAATCAAACAACATATTTACCTGAACAAACAGGCTTAACCACAGATAATCATGTGTGGTGTACGCTCATATGCCATACAATTTAAAACTCCTCTTTGATGGGATGTGTCTCGACACATCATATACCTGTATACCTTCCCATAATTCCTTGAATTCATTGATCAATGGTTGTAGGTATACCTCCATATTCTTCACTTGTCTTTTACCAAGGACTACTAGAGCCAACATAAGATGTTCATTCTTCACGGAAAACCATGGGGGGTATTGTTATTGATCACTACTACAGGCCAAACAATATAGATGTTGTTTGGTTGGCAATATGAGTTAACGCCATAAATGGCTATGCTCAATCGGAGGCTACGTACTTCATCCTTGAATTTATCGATCTATGTATCCTCTATATGCTTCATGGCGGTTGAATCTGTTGGGATTCTTCACACTTCAGTTTGATGCATTCCATCCATGTAGCATAGCTAATTATTTACAACGAAAGAGCCTTTGAATCCTTGGGATTATAGGCATCTGCCTCAATATCTTATGAGGAGGAACATGTGCTTTAGCCTTCTTTTTCGATTCTTTGTACCTATAATGCCCACATTTTGGACATAATTTATTTATTTATTTTTTGTTTTTTTTTGTTTCTGCATATTCAACTCTATATAGAATATAATCATTGGGACATGCATGATATGACATGTACTCTACACCCAACATTTTCAACATTTGCTTTGCCTCTTTGCAGTTGCTGGGAAAGACGTTATCATTCAGAAGTACCTTATCTTTGATAAACCTATAGTTAGTGGACAATACAAATGTACAATGTCATTTAACGTTAATAAAATCGACCATTTTCAATGATGATTATGTCACAATATTCCTCAAAATATAATGTAGTTGATAGCCAATTAACTCAACATTGCCGATAAACATGCGTCTGACATGCCATACTGCTTTCAAGTTGTACAATAATGTTGTTGTCCCCAACTATGTAGACTTTGACCAGTCAGGTCCAAAGAGAGGTGTTGTGGAAGCCGATTTAAGGCTTTCGAAGAAGGATTCAGTGATATGAGCATCATCCCCTAGCTCATTGTCCTGGAATGTATGTAACAGCATTTCATCCATGTCACTCCTTTGTTGTAATAACATATCCATACCAACCTCTACTTCATTGCCTCCATTGCCAACACGTGAATAACTACTATTACTGTAGGCATTCCTAATTGGTGAGGATGGGCACAGTGGAAATTGAATAGGTAGTTTATTCAACCATTCTTGGTATGCTTCCTCTCCATGTTGCGCTCTTTTTTAATCCTTCTCTCGATTTGACATTGTACTGGGGTGCAACGGAAGATGGTAGGCAGGTCACTCATCATCAGAATCTTTATTTAAAAAATATTGAACATTACATCAATGATGTTAGTAAGCACAATGCAATTGGTTTGATTTATCATTATAGAAAAGGATTATTACAGAAGCACAAGAATCACTTCCAATAGTAAATGTTAGGATGCAAACAATTTATAAAGCAAGAGTTCAGATTGAGTGATAAATTAACATCAATTCCACATTAAATATAAAAATTTAAAATTGAGCAACACATTTTAAAATTGAATTTATAAATTAAATTAACAACTTATAAAACATAATTTCAAACTGAGCAATACATTAACATGAATCCCATTGAAAATTAACAAATACAATCAATCAATGTTTTTTTGTCTTACGCCCCAAGGGAACATCTAAAGGTAATCCCAATGCAAGGCGTCTCTGACAAGCGGTTGGTGGTCTACGGAAGTTATAGTTTATTAACAACTCGTTACCAGGAGACAAACTACGTAGTGCATGCACAACAACAAATCTGGATGCTTTCCTTTTGATAAAGAACTCCTAGTCATTAAAGTGTTCCTCAAATGAACAATTTGGAGAAAATAAAGAACACCTAGAACTATTAATGAACCTTGTAATATTCCCATGAGTGCGTGGACAACCATCTATATACAATAGGTTCTTCCTGTTAAAGTTTCCAGAAACATAACCATTCATGCACATACTATACATGGAAATGTTGTGCTTGTATTTAACAATATTCAAGTAATTGGACCGACAATAGATAGGACCGCAAAATGGCATAAGTGCTACTGACTATTTGGGAGGAACGAGTACATGTGAAAGGATAAGCAACCTAAGATTTGTAGCATCTATATTAGAATTGGTAATCATAAAACGATTACCACGAAAGGAGAATTCGGTTCCAACATCAGGCACAGGTAGAGAATACGGCCAAGCGCCTTACAAAGCGTGGTTGTAAGAAGTTTGGTATTTACTTTGCAAATTCACAGGAAGGGAGAAATCATCGCTACCCTCCAACAATTGGACGGACCTCGGTGTGTACTTGGACAGTTTTGATCTCAACTCAGGCAACTTTTTAGATCTTCTAGTAGAGATGGGTTGGGTGGCATTCATATCATACTTTTGACCACTAGAAATTTCAGTTGACTGAACATAAGCAAAGGAGTTCGTCAATTTAGGATGAGACATAGTTGTTTTGGCTTCCAATTTTTTCAAAAATAAGCATAGGGAAGTGTTCTTGCATGTATTTTTTATATAACCTATTTGATTTTTTACTGTAGTAGGGGGTATTAGACCATCGACATTGGGTAATCTATCATTGGTGTAATGAGTGAGTGTGACACGCCGAGGTTTCTCTTTCAAACCTTGACATTTTGAACAACCGCAAACTAATGGGGTGTCATAAAAGTGTTCCAGCTCACGACGAATTACCGTCGATGAACTAGGATGGCGACTAGAAGATGGCATGTTACAATTGGTGGGGTAAAGTGGCTGTCCATTTTCATCCACAAACTGCTTGTGGTATCTTGCTCCTGATAAGACCTTACGATGTTTTGAAAATGGTGGAATGTCTTGTGCATATGAACTTGAACCTAAATTGGGATCCTATAATAAAGAATAAATTGATATTCAGATTCACATGGATAAGTAACATAAATTCAAATAAGTAGTGAAAATATAAATAAAATCTGAACTTACTGGGGATGGAAAGGGAGAACTTGCCGAACTTTGAACAGGATGAATGAGCCGAAATATGAAGAATTGGCCATTTGATACTTTAAAATTTTCTTCTTGCATTTGAGCCAAATCAACAATCAATATACATCTCTAAAGTCCTAAAATATTTTCAAGAACTATATCACAATCTAACTTCCAATATAGTTTGGAAACCATTTTGTAAGAATAAAGTGAGTTTAATCAACATATATATACTATGAAATATGGTAATTGGTGTGGTTAAATACTAAAAGAACATTTGGGATGAATATATAATTTTAAGTGGACACATAAAACCGAAGGATTTTCAAATTAAACCAGTGCGTCTATTCATATATACATGCACCGGTGTGCTCACATATACAAAACGCACCGATGCACTCACATATACAAACCACACCATAAAAGAACCTGTGCAAAAGCCCCCATATTGGAAAATTTCCGCTACATTTGGTAGCATATATTTCTACATGCATTTTTACAACATAATTCATACCGGTGCGTTTCGTACATAAAAGCGCATTGAGGCGTTCAAAATATACACGCACCACGACACACGTTTTTAAATTTATGCTCAACCGATGAGTTTTACTTAAGTACGTACTGATGTGACTTGACAACATGTGGACCGAAATGCTAAAAATCAAAATTTTAAAAAATTGCACAAACTCTTTTGGCCCTAAATTAAAAAAAGGGTGGCAATTTTAAGTTTGAAAAGTAATTCTAAGTAGTGTTTAAAAGCAAAAAACCTAAACATTAATTCATTCTTTTGAGGAAAATTTCAGGGGAGAGTTTTTGAAGAGAGACTTACATGGAAGGAGTTTGGAGCAACTGGAAGGAGTTCTGAGTGTCGGAAGTTGCTAGGTATGGTGACTCAAACAAAACCCTGCATAATAGAAATTTCAAGTATGTAAATATTACTGTTGATCTTATTATCTTATTTAGAGTTTAACTAGATTTATAAAAAAAAACTTCATACTTACCTTCAATGTTGCAACCCTTATTTTCTCGTTGCTTCTTTTCGTTTTATGTGGCTGCAAAATTTTACATTCGGGTTTAAATCCCTCTATTGTTATATAGAATTACGATTTCATCTTTTAGGGATTTTGGATTTATTGAGCTTGTGATTATATATAGAAAGCGTAGTGTGATATGGGCTCACTTTCTTGGTCAAATCCGTAACCATGTCGGCCTTGTTAAGTTTTTTTTTTTAAATTTCAATAAAAAAATGCACGTGTCAATATTGGTGTGTTTGTATTATGGGAACGCATCGGTGCGGTCATGAACATAGCGCACCGGATATGACCTTTATCATGTCATTTTTTATTTTATAAAGATGCAAAATTTGATTTTTGTATCTCGGTTCTTTGTTAGCGGTGCATCTGATTTATTTTAACAAACCGGTGCATTTTTGTTTCAAACACACAGGGGTGTTTCACATATTTAAGCGCACCGATATGAGATTTATTCATTTTATTTTATTTTATTTTTTGGTCTGTAATTTGTTTGTATAATATATTGATAGCTTGTGTATTTAATGGTGGTGGTTGTTTATTGATAGAAAATGCATGGTATGAGTTCAATGAATAACAACTTTAAGCAACATGATGGGAGTACATCCATAATTACGAAGAAGACAAGTGCTTTTAATTGATTTTTGTATTTAAATTAATTTGTTTGAATTATTTGTAAAGTTAACTAATATATATTGGTTAATGTGTGACATTCAGAGTAAAAAAATGAGGAAGCTCGATAATATTCTTACCAAACTAAGTCCAGAAGAGTGTAAAACGTGGATTGAAAATTTGCAGAGGGATGAATCAGGTGAATAAAAAATAAGTCAATATGAATTAGTTCTTCAAATTTGAGTAATAATCTACTTAAGAATATTCACTAATATGTTTCAAATAACGAAATTCACATATGTCGAATGTTATGTAGGGAATGACAACAACAGAAGTCAATGTCATCATAAGAGAAAAAATATAGAAGATGCAAATGATGATCAATGGGTTCTTAGCTCATCTAGAGTGGTGCTGGCAGTTAATAGAAGGGGCAAATAATTTTATAATACTATGAGGGATTTAGTGGAAAGAACACACAAACGTACTTTTCACTTACAATACAGAAACCAATCAAATGATTCAAAGAATCAGGTCATATGTAAACTACAAGAGGCGTTCCCATAGAAATGGTCAATGAGACCTGTCGGGCTTGCAATAGCAAAAACATATAACAACAAAAAAAATCATTCAAAAAGTAATATTCGTAAACATGTTTATGTAGAATATGTTAATATTTGGTTGAGCTTTGATCTTTAATTCTTTTAGATGCCAAAACTTGTAACAATGATACAATTCAATCACATGAAATTCATACATCCATAACACAAGATATAACCTGGGGAAAATCCTCAAAACTACGAAAACAAAAACCCCAACAATTCATCTCAATATAATATAATGGATAGCAGAGAATGCTTTCTTTTACAACATCGTAGATTGTTTTCAGAAGATAAGAGATCATCAAACACTCTTGATGAAGATACGAAATCAATAGAGAAGAGAGATCAATCGGATGTGTGCCCAACACAACAGTAACAAGCACAAACAATACCCTGCGCAAAAAGAAGCGCCTTGCCTTCAATGGAGAAGAGAATTCCCTTCACATTGGATTCATAAATCCCATATAACATATTTTTACATTATGCTCTTCTATTTTAACGTCTAACTTTAGGATGAACCTGCTCTCAAATTGGATGTTTTAATCTTTCATGCATAGGTGTGCCCCACTTCTCATGCAGTGCTTTATCTCACTGAACTGTCACTTATGATGAACTCTCCTATTAACTAGAAGATTTCCCACATAGTTAGGTGGCTAACTTAAGTGTCGGTACTTAGTTAACTAGATCTTCTTTGTTGTCACTTAGTTAACTCCCTTTAACTGATTCTCCTTGATTGAATGAAGTGTCATCTTTTAGTTTAACTAAAGTGAGAACACTTTAGTTAACTAGTCTTTTTTATTTAACACTTAGTTAACTGAAATCATGCTGATTGATTTACTTGAAGTGACCACTGTGATTTATTTAGTTAACTGAGGCATATCTTTAACTAATGCTTTAACTGAAGCATTGATACTTAACTGAAGCTTTATAACTAAAGCTTTAAAAATTTGAGTTCTCTTTAATTAACTGAAGTGTTTACATGGGCAATTTCAAATTCTCTTGATCTCTATGCTTTATCTTTTATTTCTTTATCTCTTATTGCATGGTTAGTATGTTCTAACTTTAATTATCGATCACATTACATTATACTAAGAAGAATTATTGGATGTTGTGATCATATTATATTATTCTGGACCAAATGATCATATGCTAAAGTAATTCACTTTAGAGGTGATCAATATCTAAAGGATACTTAATAGCAATCTGGTGATCATGGTTAATAATACATCACACAACATTAAATGCTTTTAACAAGTAAAGAATGACCTTTATATGGAAGGTCCACCTCTATACGGGAGGTCCATCTCATGGATACCTTTATACGGAAGGTTCACATGAGATGTTGGCAATATGGCAATATAGGTTGGCATTGATGGCAAATAAGATAAGAGACATTGCCTATGATGGAAAAGCAGATGACATGGCATGGCATAGATAATGATGTGGCATGAAGTTGAAAGCATTTTTGTATTATGACATCATTCTGGAGAAATATGGCAAATTGGTGAAAATCAGGAAATTGACTAAGTATGGAATAATTAGTCAAAACTGGACTAAGAGGGTCTAAGAGAATGCCCGCCACAATTCATGGTTTGATTAAAATTCCTGCACCATGGTACCCGAATATATCTTGTTATAGTGGCTATCTAGTCATGGTCTCAGTTTTCTTTCATCACTTCCGAGGAGAAAGTTCTAGGTTTGCCAAAATAGGGTTTTGCACCAGAACAAGTAAAAATGACCAAGTAGTCTCAGAAGAATGCCCGCCATAAATCATGGGTTCAAGTAAATGCCTGCAGCGTATGGTCAGGCTGTAGTGTGTTGGTTTGGATACCTATTCATGGTCTCAATATTACTTAATCATTTTTGAGGTGAAAGTTACAAGTTTGCCAAACTAGGGTTTCATAATAAACTTGGAGGAAATTCTTGAAAATGACTTAAGTGTTGGAAAAACTAGTCCAGGTGGCCTTGAGGAAATGCCCAACACATCTCATAGGATGATGAGAAAAATATTTTGAAAGTGTGGATCTCTAGAGTTTTGTATGGTGCATCTGACCATATGATTATCTTATTAAAAAGGGGTTTGAGGAAGAAGATATAAGTCTGCCAAAAGTGCTACTTAGCTTGATTTGCACTACTTCAGTAAAATTCCCACCAAGGAGAGAGATAGTAGCCTCAAAGGATGAAATTGGTCTTGATGGATTCATCTTTTTTTCCTCTACCCATTGGGTATCTCACTTGCCAAATTTGAAGGAAAAATGAAATCACCTTGGTGACCTAGGGTTTCAAGAAAATTGGCTAAGTGTTAGAAAATGAGTTTGAGAGGGCATTTGGAAATGCCCACAAGGAGGGGTTATTCTGATGATAAAGTTAATCAGATTGTATGGTCTTGTTCTTTGATGAGTTGGATATCCAGCCATGTATCCATATCCTTTCATAGGGCTCACACGTGTGAGTTCTTGATCTGCCAAAAGTAAGAAAAATGTTATTTTGCATATTTAAAAGTATGAAAAATTGGCTAAGTATTGAAAACAGGAGTTTGAGATCCCACTTGGAAATGCACGCCAGAGTCATTTCTTGAACTGATAAATTCATTAGATGTTATGGGTCCATTCTTTGGTGATTTGGGCATCCACTCATGGTCTTAGTTTCCAGTATGGTGGTTATATGTGTGAAAGATGAACCTGCAAAAGTTAGTGAAAAATAATAAACAAAGTTTATTAAATAAGAAGCTACAGGAATGTATTTAGAAAAATAAACAGAAATTTAATAAAAACAAATAAATAGTTTTTTTATCAGAGCATAAACAAAAGCATGTTATCCATAAACATAGTTATAATTAATTTAAGAGATTTGAAGAGGTGCAAACGTTGAAAGAGCATGATGTTTTGGAAAGGCGTGTTTGTCCAGTTTGAAGAGGTACGAGTTGAAAGGGTATGAATATTTGAAGAGGCATGGATGAAGTATTTATATGAAGATTCGAATTGATAGAAGTGTGTGTTTGGATGTCTGAAGTTGTTGTAGTAGCCTGTGTAGTCCAAGACAAAAGTTCCAGAATTGAAGAAAGCAAACAACTTTAGGGTGGAAGGGTGGAGCTAGGGCAGGTTGGTGCCTGCAGGGGCGTAGGCGCTTCATTGTCAGCTAATTGACTAAATAGGGGTGTGGGTGCATCTTGATCAGGGGGTGTTGATCCAAAAGGGAAGAAGACATCTTCCTTCTATTGTATATTGTAAAAACAAGTTTTGCAGATAATAGAAAAGTGTTGGTGGTTTACCTTATTGGGTTCCACGATAAATTATTGTGTCCAAATTTGATTTTACATTTTCTAATGTAAAAGAAATTGTGTTTAAATTTGTGTCACTGATTCACCCCCCCCACTCTCAGTGACATGGCCTGATCCAACATGAGAATCGTGGCTTGACACACAAGTCCGGAGCCTTGTCCAACAAGACTTTACAACGTCATTACTTTGATCAATTACCTCTATACGGTAGGAATAACCTTTACATGGAAAGCAATCAAAATGCTCACCTCTATACGGGAGGATCAATCTTGGCTGTACAATATTGGTTTGGAGAATGTCTCCTGATGCTGTATATTTAACACCCTCTCAACGAAGAAGGCATTCTCTTCTATACAAGGATTGTCTCGAAAGTATCTGAAATTTGTCACTGACAGAGGCTTTGTTAACAAATCTTCAATCTGCTCATTAGTAGCAATGTACTGAAGTTTCACTGTACCTTTTTGGACCATGTCTCAGATGAAGTGATACTTCATTTCAATGTGCTTCGAATTTTCATGAAACACTGGGATTTCAGAAAGCTTGATGCAACTCTGATTTTCACACCTAATAACTATAGGCTCAAAATTTTCAACGAACAACCCTGCAAGTAGATTTCTGAGCCACACTGCTTCTCAGTAGGAAACACTAGTAGCTATGTATTCTGCTTCAGTAGTGCTCTGGGATACAGAGCCCTGCTTCCTGTTGGACCAAGATATCATAGCTGATCCTAGGGTATAATAGTAGCCGGATATACTCTTATGGTACACAATGCTTCCTCCCCAACCTAATTATGTATAACCAAGTCACATGACTCCTCCACTAGAGGCATATCGGAGTCCATATGAAATTGTACATTGAAGGTACCTAAGCACATGCTTAGCAACTGTCCAGTGTCTGTGTCTTAGATTAGACATAAATTGACTCAGAGTGCTCATGCCATAACATCTATCAAGCCTTGAATGTATCAAGTACATTAGTGAGCCTATAAGCTGTCTATACAAAGTGGGATCTACTAGATATGATCCAGAGCCTGACTCATGAATTTTCCTCAGATTGGAAACCATCGGTGTAGTCATAGATTTGAAATCTATCATGCCAAACTTCTGCAATATATCCATAGTGTACTTCCCTTGAGATAGAAAAATTTCATTGTTTCTTTGCTAGATCTCAAGGCCAAGAAAGTAGTGCATTAGACCTAAGTATTTCATCTCGAACTCTGAGGTGAGCTCCCTCTTGCACAAAGCTATCAGATGTTCTTCTCTAGTGAGAAACAAATAATCAATATACAAAATCAATATCAATGATTGGTTCTTCACTACTTTGAAGTACAAAATTGGATCAACTTCACTCTTACAGAAACCTAGTTTCTGAAGATAGCTATCAATTTTGGAGTACCAAGCCCTAGGAGCTTTCTTAAGCCCATATAGGGATTTCTTTAGCTTGCAAACATGGGACTCCTTCCCATGCACCAAAAATCCTTCAGGTTGCTGAATATAAACCTCTTCCTCAATGTAATGCCTCTCAAGGGCATTAAGAATTTTAATCTAAATAAGCATCTATTTTCTTTTTCATTCGAGAAATGCATAATAGTATTAATACAACCACAAATGGTGGATTTCTTAATTGTATGAGTGAACACCCTATAAGCATCATCTAACCATAGCAGCATATAAAGAGTTTGCAACAACATATAAAAAACTTAAATTCAGAAGAAAAATACCTCTATATAGGAATGGTGACGAAGTCCAAACTGAGCAAGCCTTCATCTTCCCCTCGAGTAGCTCCCCCCTTCATTGTCCAAAGCGGAACCACGGTTTACCTCCCAGCCAACTAGGGGCCTAGCCGGATCCCTAGCCCCAGGAAGCCATCTAAATGGTCCCATCCAAATGGCCTCTTGGCCCTCCGTGTTCGAGACCCCCAGAGAACAGAACAATGATGCACCAGTAGGCTATGTATCAAATCTTCCAAGAGTTCTCAAACTCTTCCAACTCTTCAAAACTTCTCATACCCCAAAATACCCAAAATTCTCCATCCTAGAATACTCTCACCAAAATAATCTTCAAGAGAAAAAGAACCTCCCTCCTTCCACTCTCAAGTCTCATATTTATATAAAAAATCCTCCTCATCCTCCTCATCCATCAATAAATTCCCGTAAATAATAATCATCAATCAATAAATTCATTTTCTCCAAAAAATAGAATTTTGATTTAAATAATTAAAATATTAATAAACATGGATGCAAAGTCTCACTTGTCATGCTTCCATCTTAATGCAACTATGACAACCATTTTCTAAAAATTTGTGCAAATCCTATCTATCCATTTATTTATATTATCCTTTCATTCATAAGTCAAATAAGATATTTTCATATACTATATTATACTATGACATATTTTATATTATATGTATATAATTATATATGTTTTTTAATAATCCAATTAATTTATATAAATCTAAATCATATTAAACAAGTCAACAAACTCATACTTCCAACACACAAGTAATGCTTTCATCAATTCATCAACCAAGTTACTAATAGATAATATAATCATATTAATTTATTCATCGATCAACCAATCATAGTAATGTAATCACGAATTGACGTATGCATGGCCAGTGCACACATCTTAAGCGTGCGTACTAATAATCACATGTAATGCTCCTAATAAATCATTATTACATCCTCACAAACAACATATAGAAGAAAAATTAAACATTGCATCATTCATCATTCATAATCATTCATACAGAAACAATAAGACAAAATTAGATAAACATAATGGTGAAATCAAGCATATAATCATGATGGTTAATAACAAACAAGAACACCATCCAATCCATCATTGGTATCATCCATCACATCAGTAATCCAACCCCCAAATCACCACTACTTCCATCTCCTGACCTCACCATCCCGTACTCTGTTGCAATATACCGTGGTGTCGACTGCACAACCTAACCACATATAGAACCCATAAGCGGAAGTGTCGATCGACTACATCGACCAAGCTTCCCTAGCAGGCATCCGCTAGTCGTCATCACACGTCTAGGGGAGTGTGTGCAACACAACCCTCCCATGACTCCAAGTTTCGGGGGATAAACGGTGGGAAATGCCTCCATCCCCCCTAATAGTACTAGGGTCAACACCCTACATCAACCATACTGTGCCATCACTGTTCTAAGGGGTCCCGTCATTGAAAAACCACTTTGGGCAAGTCCAATTCCTGTCAAAACTCACACTCACCCACAAGTCATAGAAATATTGGAATTCACAATTAAATAGCATTAAATTTGATATAACATCATTATACTCATGATGTCCAATACATCTCATGCCCCTTGGCGATATATGAATCCGCCTATCTCATAGCCAATCAACATGCTGAATAGTTCATCATTAACATGAAACATATATATATCCATACCCAACTCTTTCAAGTGTTAATCCATATCACTAAAACAACATTTACAAATAATCATGTAAGTACTTTTGCAAACAACTAAATTAGCATTCCACATATGGATATTCTGTATTCAATTTGCGTGTTCAATATGAAGTAACATATCCATTGCCATCAATAAATTAAACAATAAATTCCATTTACCATACAAACTCAAGGGAGTCCACATGTCCACATAACAATCATCTTAATCAATCTATCTTTGTCAAATAGATAATAAGCAAATACAATGCTAAGCTAATTCACATTAGAGTTTTCAATTAATGACTGTCAAGATGTGGGGCGTTACACTCAACCTCACCATTGAGGAAGGTTGTCTTCACATCCATCTGGTGAAGTTTCCATCCTAGAACATATGCAAGTGCAATCAATGCTCGGATTGTGGTGTACCTTGCCACAGGGGAAAAGGTATCATCATAATCAATGCCTTATTTCTGAGATAAACCTCTGGCAATGAATATGGATTTATACTTCTCAATGCTACTGTCTGCAACATGATTTATATTGTAAATCCATATGGAAGTCACAATGGAATTCCCATCAGGTTTGGGAACAACCTCGCAAACATCATTCTTCATTATAGAGTTGTACTTTTCTGTCATTGCATCTTTCCAAACTTGCTTCTTTGTAGCTTCTTCATACGAGGATGGTTTTGAATCACTGATGTGACTCATCAGTGCAACATACCTTGAACATTTTTCAGGTTTCTTGCGCTCTCTGGATGAGCCTGCTGGTGCTCCATGTTTCTTTGCATTTTGTAAGATGTCTCAGCACCAAGCAAATCTTCTTTTAGCTGGAGGTTCATCAGGTGACCTCTCAATTAGTTCTACTGGTTCTTCAGGAGCTAGTGAATGTGAGGCATATTTTGGATTCTCCCTCTCAAACTCTAAAGGGGGTGAATCAGACTTGGGATCCTCTATCTCTGAATCACATTTAATCTCTTTCAATCTTTTGAAAACAACTTCCTCATGGAAGGTAACATCTTATATGACTTCAATGCGTCTCTCACTAGGTACATATATTCAGTATGCTTTGGATGACTCGTTATAACCCACAAAGGTGCCTTTCTTTCCAGAAGGCTCCATCTCTGTTCTCTTTTCTTTCGGTACAAGAATATATACTAGGATCCGGAATATCCTCAAGTGCGAGATGTGTGGCTTCTCACCGGTAAACACTTTTTCTGGTGTCTTCTCATCTAGAATGGCATGCAGGCTTCTATTCGGGATGTACACAGCTGTAGGAGTGGCTTCTTCCCATAATGAGGTAGACATATCTTGATCATGCATCATGGCTTTTGCAACCTCATATGGTTCTAGTCTTCCTTTTGACAACGCCATTTTGTTGAGGGTTGTATGGTACTGTTAACTGTCTACATATTCCTGCATCACTACATAGCTCATTAAATGCATGCGAATCAAATTCACCTCCATTATTAGACCTTAATGCACATATGTGCTTTTCTTTCTGATTTTCAACTAGGGATTTAAAATATTTAAATTTGCTAAGAGTTTCACTTTTATCCTTCATGAAATAAATCCGTGACTTCCTAGAAAAATAATCTATGAAAAATACATAATATAAGAAGCCACTCAGGGAGGGGGATGACATGGGACCACATACATCAAAATATATTAAATCTAAAATCCCTTTAGATCTAGTAGTACTGCTGGAATTTTTTTTCTTAACATTCTTCTCAAGTGCACAACCCTGACATACACTATCATGCTCAAAATCCAATACATGCATACCTTTTACCCTCTTTTGAAGTCCTGGTAGCACTTTGTAGTGTAGGTGTCCAAGCCTTCGGTTCCATAGCTAACATGGATTGATAGTGTGGTGAATCATAGCTTGAATTTACTTCCCAGGTACCTTGTAGAGTCCTCCCTCTCAAACTCCAATCACAACAACAAATTCTAGGGTTTTGTTCTTTGGCCATAAAAGTGCTTTGTTATCCATGAAGATAACTTTGAATCCTTTGTCTTCAAGAACCAAAACTGAAAGGAGGTTCTTCTTCAAGCCTTGAAGACATAGAATGTCCTTCACATGTAAATTATCACCGGTGCTCAGCTGGAATGACGTGGATCCAACTCCTTGGATCGAATATGTTGAGTTTCCCCCCAACTCTACCATGCATGTTGACTCTTTCTGCTTTAGATTAGTGATGGCACTCTTGTAACCAGTCACATGTTTGAATGCACCACTATCAATCAACCATGTGTCTACATTTGTGATGACAGATCCCAAAAGGGATGAGACAAGGTAAAAATCCCTTCTTGTCTCCTTTTCTTCAGATGGATTCTTTCAAGTAGTTTCATCTTCTATGGTGGTAGAAGCATGAAAATTTCCTTTCCATTTTGCTTTGCACTCTCTTGAGAAATTGCCTTTCTTGTTGCAATTGAAACATCTAGATTTTGACTTGTCAAATCCTTTAATGAACTCCTTCTTCTTTGGATGAGAGAACTTCTTTTGGAAGAAGGGTTTCTTTCCTTTCTTCATTCTTGCCATGAGGGAAACATTTTCTTCTTTGATGCACAATGAATTGCTCTGGATTTGACCCTCCTCTTGGAGGCAGTCATGCCACAACCTTTCGAAGTTAGGTTGTACCTCTATGCCATTTACCACAACCACGAATGTCTCCCATGAGGATGGGAGACCATCAATAATGGTTTGGAGAAGATCATCTTCATCCACCAATAATCCAATACTACCAAGCTTATCTCTTACCTGAGAGATCTTGGTGAAGAAGGAGGCCACTATCTCATTAGTCTCCATATTTAAGTTTCTAATCTTATTCTTCAATGCCCTCTTTTGACTCAGGGCCTTCTTCTCATATAGATTAGTCAATGTATCATAACATTCTTTCACGGTATTCAACGGTGTGATCACGGGCATCAAGTTATCTTTTACCGAATCATAGATGATCTGTTTGGCCATATCTTGATTCTTCTTGAAGTTGATGCGCCCTGCATTAGATGTAGGCTCCTCCACCACAGTGGATACGTAGCCATCCAAGTCACGTTCCTCTAGGATGTTGAGAATCCTAGATTTCCAAGTGTTGAAGTTTGAGGTTCCCTCATGACGGTCTTTCGATCGTACAAATATTGATGCCATAGTCTTCAAATATTGTGCTCAACTTATCAGGATCTACGTAGGTTCTAGCTGACATGAAAAAATGAGCTCTTTCATGCCCTCAGCTTTGATACCATGTTAATATTTGGTTGAGCTTTGATATTTAATTATTTTAGATGCCAAAACTTAAAACAATGAGACAATTCAATCACATGAAATTCATACATCCATAACACAAGATATACCCTGGGGAAAATCCTCAAAACCATGAGAACAAAACCCCCAAAAATTCTTCTCAATATAATATAATGTATAGCAGAGAATGCTTTCTTTTACAACATATCAGATTGCTTTTGGAAGATAAGAGATCATCAAACACTCTTGATGAAGATACACAAGCAATAGAGAAGAGAGATCAATCGGATGTGTACCCAACACAACAATAACAAGCAAAAATAATACCCTACACAAAGAAGAGTGCCTTGCCTTCAATGGATAAGAGAATTCGCTTCACATTGGATTCATCAATCCTGTATAACATATTTATACATTCTTCTCTTCTATTTTTAGCTTCTAACTTTAGGATGAACTCGCCCTCAAACTGGATGTATTAATCTTGCATGAAGAGGTGCGCCCCACTTCTCATGCACCGCTTTATCTCACTGAGCTGTCACTTATGATGAACTAACCTCTTATTGAAAGCTTTCCCACTTAGTTAGGTGGCTAACTTAAGTGTCAACATTTAGTTAACTAGATCTTCTTTGTTGTCACTTAGTTAAATCTCTTTAACTAATTCTCCTTGATTTACTGAAGTGTCATCTTTTAGTTTAACTAAAGTGAGAACACTTTAGTTAACTAGTCCTTTTTATTTAACACTTAGTTAACTGAAATCATGCTGATTGATTTACTTCAAGTGACCACTGTGAGTTATTTAGTTAATTGAGGCATATCTTTAACTGATGCTTTAACTGAAGCATTGATACTTAACTGAAGCTTTAACAATTCAAGTTCTCTTTAATTAGCTAAAGTGTCTGCATGGGAAATTTCGAATTCTCTTGATCTCTATGCTTTATTTTTTTTATTTCTTTATCTCTTATTGCATGGCCAATATGTGCTAACTTTAATTATCCATCACATTACATTATACTAAGAAGAATTATCAGATGCTGTGATCATATTATATTATTCCGGACCAAATGATCATATGCTAAAGTAATTCACGTTAGAGGTGATCAATCTCTAAAGGAGACTTAATATCAATATGGTGATCATGGTTAATAATACATCACACAACATTAAATGCTTTTAACAAGTTAATCATGACCTTTATATGGAAGGTCCACCTCTATACGGGAGGTCCATCTCATGGATACCTTTATACAGAAGGTTAACATGAGAATCATGACTTGACACACAAGTCCGGACCCTTGTTCAACAAGACTTTACCACATCATTATTTTGATCAATTACTTATATATGAGAGGCACAACCTTTATATGGAAGGCAATCAAAGTGCTCACCTCTATACGGGAGGATCAATATGGGTTGTACAAGATTGGTTTGGAGAATGTCTCCTAATGCTGTATATTTAACATAATATGTATCTATAACTATTAGAAAGCGTCATTCATTCAATAATTTTAATTCTGCTATTTTTACTTTTCATATCAACAGAAAAATAGTTTAATTCCATTTTACATTTTCAGGAAGATTATGAGAATCCCAAAGGATGAACGAGGTGATATGCGAAATGTGCCAGTAGGGATGTCCAAAAAAGTGTACAAGGAGATGGTCAAGGAAATGGACATAATTGCATCGCAGGATAAGCCATCTCAACAACAACGTGCTTCAAATGTATGAAATCATTGGTTTTTAGGTTTATGTTATACATCTCATTAATTAATTCAACATTAAAAATTAATTTTCAATTGTTTTGTTGCAGAAAACAAAACAAAATGGAACCCAGTCAACACACAAGACATGATGACAAGGAAAAAAGGGGTTTATAGCAAAGTTCGTGAGTATTTGTGATTTGCTTGCAAGAAATTAAGATTTCATAGTTGTGATTTGTATATATATATATATATATTTTGTTTTCACGGGCAATCCTTGGATGTGTTCAAACAAGTGTTAACATACAAAGAGGAGCCATCAGAAGAATTGATTGACATTGGGTTAAGCAAGGGTTGTGAGTATATGTTGGTGTATCAAAATTAATTGTGGATTTTGTAAGTGTCTATGTTGTTTTTTACTTCTCTCATTTTATAATTAATAAAACAACAAATATCCTTTATATTAAATCTATGATTTGTGATGGGGCATAACACTTGCAGGAAACGAAGTATGGAGTGGAGCCAACATAATACTTGTTGATAGAAGGCATGAGATTTGGTTTTGAGAGAATGTGTATCATTCATGAGTCAATTATTTCTATGGTACGTTGCTTTTCAATTTACAATCATGTATACTATCTATTTATTTTTCATTATTCCCGCTGGAAATGTAGATACACTCAATACACTATATTTTTATGTTTGCATATGGAAGCTAAAGAAGAGGAAAACAATCGAGCCAATCAACAAAGCATTCGGCCAAATAACCCAATTGATGCAAGTGGCTCGAGGACCGATAACAGTTCCAACGAAGAATGATACTCCCTATTTAGTTTTGATGTTAATGCAAGTTGTTGTAGCTTGTTGTATATTTTGAAATAATTGTCTATGAAAATAAAACATTTTGTACAATAATGTACTGGATACAGTGTCCGAATTGAAAAACAACGAGTTACCAATAAGTGTAACAATAATTACATGCATGTTGACATTTTGATTATTGTTGTCTATATGTTGTCATATTTTGTATGACAAAGGAACTCTTATTGATATATAATAAAATAATTTTTTTATTCTATTGCATTCTTCAATATTATTGTCGAATGCTACATGTGAAATGGTACACTGGTAATTAAATGTATGAATGATTAAATATTACAATAGATTCTTGCACCTATGATATAAGAAATTTAATCCAAACAAACACAATAATTAAAATTGAAATGAATTTTACTATAAACAAATATTTCAATTTCAGATGAATAATGGAATTAAAAAATAAAAAATATAACATATATATTTGACTGAAATGTCAGTAGCCATTGTTCAAAGAATCATATGGGCTCTTTTAATAATATATGTCGCATTGATGCGTCTATACTAACATTACACACCAATGCGTATTGTAACAAACATAATATTAAATATTCAATAATAGTAATATAATAATAATAATAATTAAATCATTTACATTAAAAGACATAACGTTTTGATGAAAACGTATTAGTAGGCCTATATAAAGGCCAAAGTATTGTAATTTTCAATCATCAATTATATATCATCTTATATCTATCAAAATGTGGGTTATTTAAAAAATTGTGGGTTTATTCCGAGATTAATTAAGAATATCCCGATATGGATATAACATGAATATCCAGATAGGATATTACATTGGTATCAGATCCTGTCCTGGGAATGTCATTGGTTCCAACTACTAGCCAGACATTCGTCATAGTTTCTATGGATTCTGGTTTTTGACCAACAAGAGGCCTTTGGACACATCATCCTTATCCCACACTCCCTCACCCATTGCTATCCACTCTCTCCTCCATGACCTATGCAGCCACCCATCCTTCACCCTTACTCATGCTCGACCCGATATCTTATATACTCTTGCCTCTTCCCTATCCTCTACACACCAACGCCCTCCTCATCTCTACACCCCTTTCTCACCACCGCCGCGCTTTCCCTTCACCTCCCTTCTTCACATATCATATCTCGCAATCACCACCCATCTCCCATAGGACATATCTACCACTATGCCCCTAAAACCCCTAATGAACACCTCCTCCCACGCTCTACTTTTTCCTTCCTCTCTCGTGCCCTCACACCCTCTCACTTCCTTCCCACACACCTCACACCCTCGCACTTGCTTCCCACACACTTGATCCAATGCTTTTCCTCTCCTCTCCATTTTCTCCCCACATCAGCCCTTCCTCCTCTCTCGCGCCACCTACTCATCTCTTCTCGACCACCTGCATGCTGCCCGCCTGCTCATCTCCATCCTCTCGACACTCCATTGTCCATTTCCACGCGACACACTCCATCCCATGCTCCATCTGCTCACTTGTGCCTCCTCTCTTCCATGATCCAATGCATCCCTGTAGGTACTACCTTCCCCGCTCCTATCGAGCTACGCGCCCCTTCCATGCTGCTCATACTCCTCTACTCATCCACATTTCTTTGCATGATCCTCCCTCACGCCCACCACAACTCCTCTACACCAGGTTGCTTTCCTCACGCCCTTCCCTGCATCCTCTGCCCACGCACGCTCATCCCTCTACTACGACTCCCACCTAAATGCCCTGTCGCTACTCCCATTCACATTGCAGCTTACCTTCAACCCAAGCCAGGCCCTCTCCTCGGCCATCCACCTCCTCGGCTCCCTCTCAACCCATATGCTAGCCACCTCAAACACCTCCTCTCTTATTCCTTCCTCCTTTGCAATCCATGTAACCCTACACACCAAAGAAACAAATTTTAATAAAAACAAAAATATTACTATTATTATTATTATAGTATAATATTGTTTAATTAAATTTTTTTCAAACCTTATAATAATAATACATATAATATTATTAACCTTAATTTTATCCCATTCCAAATATTTTACGATAATATTATTATTATTTAAATAATAATAATAATTTATCATATTCTCAAAAACCTTAAAACATTTCCCTTGCAAAAAGAAAAATAATATTTATTATTATTTTTAATAATAATAACTATTATTTAATATTTGTCATTACAATTATTATTTAATACAAAAGGAAAAGAAGACAAGAAGTCAAATTCCATTCTTCGTTGAAGAAGTCAAATTCAAAGGAAGATTCTTTACAAGAGAGTCATATTGGGGGTTATTACAAATTTTGTATCTACCCTTGTCGAAGAAGAGAAAACAAAGTTAAAGAGAAGTTGTAATCACAAAAAATGGCAAGCACATATGCGGTAATAAAGTCGCAGTTACAAGCAGCATTGGACACGTTATAGCAGTATAAAGCAACTAATAATGATCTTCAAATTGAGATTATGAAGCAAAAATTGTGTAATCATTTAGCAGAACATGAGAATCACAGCTTAAAAGAACAAAAACAAGAGATCCAGAAAATGTTATCAGATAAGGATGAGAAAATATCACATCTAAAAAGTCACAATCAAAACCTTGAAGACAAAATCAGAAACAAAAAAAATGTCGAAGAATCACCTTATAGAAGCAATAACGATTTAGAAGAAGAAATAAAACGTTTAAACAAAATCATCAAGGAAAAGGATGATGAAATCACACAAATTCAGACAAAAGTAAGATGCCAAGAAGGAGAGAATTGCCGCCTTCAACAACATATTAAAGAACTCTAGAAGAAAGAGAATGGCACTAAAAAGGCGCACAAGTTGGAGATTACAGCAGTCAAAATCACGTTGTCAAATAACGCTAAAGAAATATATCGGTTAAGAAACCATAACAAGACATTAATTGGAAAAATCAAGAAGTTAAAAGGTACTAAGAGGGAAAAACAATCAAATGAAGATACCGAAGGAAAACTACTGGATAAAGAGGAAGAAAATTTACATTTAACATAACAACTTAAGAGGTTCGAAGATGATAAGAAATCACAAGAATAAATGATTAAGAAGATGCAGAATGATAAAAAAATGTTAGAGGACAAGTTAAAAGGCACATTTATATACTCGGTTCGAGTCGCAACTCAAGATGTCTTCCCATTTAAAGAAGGATCTACACAAAAATCGAAGCAACAATACACAATGAACATTAAAAGTAACGTTACAAATATCCCTTATCGACATCTGAATCATAAAAGTTGAAAAAATCAAGACAAAAATAAATAACATTAATCCTATAGACAAGCTAACTGCTTTGAAGGAGAGAAAAGAAAAAAACACCAAATTGCTGGGGAGCAGAAAAACAAGAAATTCTATTCCATCAAACCAGAAAACAACTCCGATGAAGGTACATTTCAGATGGATCACTTCCAAAGAAATGCGACAACTTAGCTCAGGAATTTGAAAATTATATCGCCTTGTTTCATTAAGTACAGAGTTACAAGTTCAAAATACCATGAGAAGATGTTACAGACAAGAATAACTGATACGTCCTTCACTAAATAATCTTTGAGAACAAAGCTTCCCTTAAGGGGAAGGCAATGCAACAAACATAACATTAAATAATCAATAATAGTAATATAATAATATAATAATAATAATAATAATTAAATCATTTACATTAAAAGACATAACATTTCGATGAAAAGGTATTAGTAGGCCTATATAAAGGGCAAAGCATTGTAATTTTCAATCATCAATTATATATCATCTTATATCTATCAAAATGTGGGTTATTTTAGAAATTGTGGGTTTATTCCAAGATTAATTAATAATATTCTGAGAAGGATATAACATGAATATCCAGATAGGATATTACACGTATATACGAATATTAAGCACCGGTGCGTCTATACGAATATTATTCACCGGTGCGTTGTTGATGCCAGGAAAATCCTTGCATCGAAAGTAGGTATTCTCCCCAATGAATAGTCCCAATTAGATCATTCACTTTTTGTTATGGGGAATCCGTTCGGTTAACGGTCCAGCTACCGTAGGTATGTTTGTTTAAATTATGTACCGGTTGCGTCCCGGCCCACCATTTATATTTTATGTTTAAAGTATGATTATGCAAGTGCTTCTAATCTAACTAATGCATTTAACCTATAATTGACAAGCATAATCCTCACAAGTGATGCGTAGGTTCTTACCTCCTATCTTACCACTTCTACCTAATCAATTATCTAACCCTACCCTAAAATAACTAATCTATCCTTGCAAGGAGCAAGTTTAATAAGAGTAATAATCTGTGAATGCTATTAAGATAAAGTATGCACACTAACAGTAGAAAATTACAAAGATAGCTTTGCTCACAATTAAATAAATTTTATTACTCTGATATCACATAGACATTTGAAAAGATAAGTAAAATCTTTCATCACCATTGAAATAATTCAACAAAGTTAGAAAGATCTCACAGCATGAGCATGAATAGAAGAATAAATAATTCTGATAGGTTAGTTACAACATTCCACACAAAAAATCTGTGCAAGCTTTTCCCAATAAATAGGTCCTTCTCATTAGCAGAAAAATAATTCTCTTACAAAATGTATCCAGTTTGTATTTCACCGTCAAAAGTCCCCCCTTTCTCTAGTACTCTTCCCTCTCTATTTATATTACACGAGAATTTGTCTTTACATGACTAATCACTTCACCTACCCTTGACTCTTGAGATGCCCAAACTTTTTCTCTTGTGTTTGCACAAATAAAACATAAAATTATTTACAAATTAATATTACTCAGCTGGTGAGACCTCCAGGCTGGAAATATAATTGTCCCACAAGTCCGTTTCTTGAAATATTATATTACATTGTAAAAGTTCTAATAAATTTAGAGAAATATCATGACTGTATAACTCTTTTCCCACATTTATTAGTCCCCTAGAAGTCTTTATATAATTTTCTTCCAAAATATAAGCATTTATAGATGCTTGTCCTATGTGTTGTTGGAGGTCTTCTTCATTTAGTGCATCCAGCTTTCTATGTACTCCAACTCTTCCTTCAGGCAACTTTTCAACTCTACTACGCGTTGGTCCTGGATGTGTAACTCATACATATTCTGGGCAATTGGTATATGGCATCTCTCATGCACTTGACAAATGTTCTTGTAGATTTATTCACATTTTGTGATAGATTTCAACACTTCTGCTTGTATCGTTTTTGCTTCTTTTCTGCAACTATCCAAAAGGGCTATATCAAGCTTGAGCTATGCATCTGATTTGTTTGGAAAATGATATGGAAAACCTGGGTGTTCTCTTTTCCAGTTGATCAAATTTTTTATTTTGGGAAACATAGTGTTTAATTTCTGTCTAATAGCGAAGGAGCATGCATAAATTTTCTTCTTCCCTTTTATCTTCCTATTCCCATTTTTTTCTTTCTGCTTCTTCTGCTCGTAGTATTTCTTCTGGGTCATCCCTCCTTGGGATGCTGCTATCATTGATGCCACACTCTTCGAGACAATGTCCACCCAATTGAAGACAATACCATGGGAGGCAATGTGATACATGAGAGGCACCCAAATGAGCTTATAGATGTTCCCATTTTCCCTGCCTAATATCCTACTCAACATTAAAGCTATGATTCTGAATGGTGTTTAGAAATTATGGGTATCGTTTTCCCCACTTGCCCTTTTCCTCAGCTGATTTCTAGGGATCAACATTTTCTTAGCATACTCAAAGTGATCTAATTTGACTCCCCTTATCCAGTCATCTATCCTCATCACTTTAGGATAGGGTAAGTTGTATGGCGTGCTAATATGACTGCGTTGAAACACAGTGAATCCTTCTCCATTCGCCCCAACTATGATTCATGTGCCAACATCCACATGAGGTAAAATCCAACCAATAAATTCTGAACATGGTAAAATATCTGGTCAGGTGGAAAATTTATGGAGACCGGATCTTTTAATATTTTGATACACCATCATCTCTTCAATGGATGCATCTGGGATGTACTGATCTCATATGAGATGATATAGTTCATCCCATTTAAATTTAGGGACGCTCCCGGTCACCGCTCTGGTATCCTCATACATGGTTTCCATCGGGGTTTCTGGAACAACCTTAATGTCATAATATGATTCTGCTACCTTGGGATTACGTTTAGCATCTCTTCTTTGCATCTCTGGGTCCTGAGGTGAACAAAAATCAAATGTAAATGTATAAGAATAATTCAATGTTAAAAATACTTCCAAGCAAAATGATAATGAACATAATATACATTGCAGATGTATGCTTTGTCAATATTTTTACAAAACAAAAGATTCATAATTCCATGCAATCAAGTGTGTTTAGTTTTGAATGATTTGTCATGTGGATTCCCTAATGTACTGTCACATAGATTTCTTCGTTATTTCACTAGCCCTAGTAATCAAAATCTTAGTCAAAAATTAAAATTTTATTTCACTTAGGGCTAGATATGTGCGGATTATTAGGACTTGAAATACAACTATTATCTTATTTTTTTGGCACCACACCGTCAAGCAATTGTTCTTATTTCCTAAAATCCTTTATATGCTACACTAACTATCCATTTAAGCACTCCAGTCCATTCTTTAAGTAGAGTATCCAGTTTACTTGTGGCCTCAATTTTTTTTTTAATAAGGGAAAAGTAATTGATCAAACAAACTGCCAATGGCGAGGGTAACCCTAAAAACAAACAACTTCATTCAATCCGCATTCTTCAGGAAAGGGTTTCCAAGTTAGCGCTTCACTAGAGACATAGTCTGATATTCTACCCTAGAGCATCTAATATGTGATTGCTACTACCTATGCCGCATACCCCTGTGAGTCTTCCATACCTTCATGGGTGGTTTTTTTTTAACCTAAGTATCCAGATAGAAAGTATAAGTATAAGCAATCGGGTTAACCTATGACACCCAGGGTTAAATTCCCTTCCCGCCTTGGAATATTTTCCCTAACTGATACTTAACAAGGAAAAATAGGGCAAGATACGAGCATGGGGACTAGCCAGCCAATGGTCGGCCGTTCCTCACTTGGTTGAAAATTGTTGGCCGCGAGCTCTCTTTATTCTAAAAAAACAATATATATGGTCAGAGGCTCAAGGCCGTTTTGAAACTAGGGAAAATGAAAAGGAATAAGATACAATTGTAAAGCAAACACTTTCATACTCTGGATAGAAAAATGTGAGACACCTACGTGGCAGCGTGCGAGAAGTCAAATAGAAAAATACAACGGGGTTCTCTAGCATCCGGTGAGTGTTCCGCATAAGCCGTTACAAATAATATTGGTGAAAACGGGGTTAAAACCTTTATATACACCCACCCAAATCTATCATTAAATGCGTTTCAACAATACGTGTGAATGAGGTCCACTTACCCGTTTCAGACGTGTTTCTGGTTTACACCGATAGTCTATTCAAAAACTGTGTCGACGGACTTTTCATTTGGTAGCGAAACTGTTTCAGCGTTTTTTTCATTTCTATGCCGATCTGTTTGGGAAAGAGGCAAACCTTTTACACCGATTCACTTTCACATAGCCATCTTAATTTGGCACCGATCTGTTTCGGCGTTCTTTCTATCTTACTCCGACATTTTTCGGCTTGCTTTTCATTTTCGGTTGATATTTCCAATTTGCACCGATTCTTTTCGGCAAGAAAACCCTTTTATGTCGATTCTGTTTCGCAGACCAGTTCCTTTGGCACCAATATGTTTTAGATGCGTTTTTCATTTGGTGTCGATGAAATATTTTGGGAAAAACCTATTTGGCGCAAGTTTTTATTTCCTTCGATCAATTCCAAAGTCGACTATTAAGATGGTTTCGGCGCAAAATACACTTACGCTATGAAATGCAGAAATGCAGAAATGCAGGAAATGCAGGATGTGAAAACGCGGGAATGTGAAAAATGCAGGAATGCAGAAATGTGGGAATGGGGGAATGGAGGAATGGAGATTTTTTTTCAAAAATAACCAATTTCATCCCCATGCAATCTGCAATGCGATGTGGAAATGTTGAAATGCGGGAATGCATAAACAATTTTAGAAAGTCAGAAATGCAAAAATGCAATCCGTAATCCGCAATGCAATGCAAAAATTAAACCCCTTCCGACCATGTCGGCACAAATTAGGATTTTTCTTCGACCATTTCGGCGGAACATCTAATTATTCTTTGAAACACAATTTCTTCAACAAAACATAATTGTTTCGGCGTTGAACTTGCAACTGCTCTGACCATTTTGGCGGAAAATCGAAATTTCTCCTGATTCAGAAAATTCCTTTTCTTGTCTTTCAAGAAAAAATCTAAGTGTAAAAAATGAGTAGATCCAACATGAAACAAACTCTGAGTAAAAATAAAAAAAATAAAGGAGGGGCCCTACAATTTTATAAAACAATTGGGGATCTGGTTGCAGCTGGAACAATTGGCGACTAGCTGGTGAACACAGATATCTGAACAAACTCTTCTTGAGGATCAAAATTGCTTGTTTGTCATTAATTCTAATTGTAAAACTAATCCCTTATCATTTTTATCAGGATTTTAAAAGTCTAAAGTTTTAGGCAGGGAGAGGAGCTTCTTGAATCATATTGGTCATTCGTTTTGGGAATTAGGGAAACTTGGACCAGATTTCCTGACCACTCTCCTGAGGCCATAATATGGAGTTCATTATTAGTCCCATATTTTGGTTGCCTCTAAATATGACTCCACAAGATCGTAACAAAATTAGACAGATGTTTTCGTTTGTTCTTCATTCCCATGCTACTAGCATTTCTTTGGATGCTTTCTTTTGACGAGTTTTATCATCCGAGTCTTTCAAAAATAACTTTCTTCAGTATTCAAACATTTTTCATGGGTTCTTACATCCATAATGTCCTTTTTTGTGAGTGATGATTTTTTTACTTTGTTTGTCATACTCAGGGATGGAGAAGAACCTTCTGGAATATCATCCGGGGAATCTTCTTGATTGTATATATCTTATTTTCAAGACCATATCTTTGATGGAGATGAAACCTTTCCATAAATTTTGAATCTTCATTCTAAGCCTTTTGGCTTTAATTTTCGTAGCATGGGATCATTTTGATTGCCACACATCTACAAGACTTGCTTCCTTTCCATGGGTTAGTTATATTAGGCTACGTAAGATGGTCATTTATGTGTAAGTGAGTAGAGCCCCAAGATAGTAATTTAGAATTCATGAATCCCGGTTATTTCACAAGGATTATATTGACACAAATTGAAACAGGAAGTAGGTTTCCCCTTTTAAAAAAAACAACAATTAAAATCGATAATGACATTGTTGTTACAAAAAGAACTCATTTTGTTAGGAAGCCAATTCTAATCCTTTGGTGATTATAATCATTTCATATGAGATTGTTCAGATGTCCGCATTTATGCACATGAATCTGAAAGTTGAGCCGAGGTTTATTAAAAAAGAATCAAGTAAGCAAAGCAAAATCAAACCAAAAATGAGATAAGGTTGAAGCTAACTATCCTAAGAAGAAAACAAATGAAATCAAACAGAAGGCTAAGAATCAACAAAATTTATTTGTGTATAACAGGTCTCCCTAAACCTAGGAAAAGCATTGTTTGAGGTCTAGGCCGTTGACAAGGAGGTTTTCCTTCTCCCTTGTAAATCTTGTAACTTATAAGTCGCTGGGACAAGCTTCTCCACAACCTGATAAGGACCAAGCCACAATTGTGGGAATTTGGTATGTTTTCCCTTTTCTTCATGAGGATGATCCCACTTTAGAACTAGATCTCATACCTCAAAATGTTTCTTTCCAGATTTTCGATTATCAAACCACCTTTTAACAATGTCTTAGTGATGGTTGAACCTATCTTTGGCCTTTTTCCATGCTTCCTCAAGTTTTAGCAAGGTATTAATGCGTGACTGCATGATTTCACTACTTGACCCTCGAGATGCCTGAGCTAACTACAGGGAAGGGAGTAGTATGCTTGGGGGAAGAATAGCCTCTTTCCCATAGACTACGGTGTAAGGAGAAACCCCTAAAGAGTTTTTTGGAGTGACCCTATCTGCCCATAAAGCATTGGGAAGAGCTGTATGCCAATTTCTTTGGTTTTCAATGACAATTTTCTTCAATATTCGTATGAGGTTCTTATTAGTGGATTCTGCTAACCCGTTCCCTTGAGGATAGTAGTTAGATGAATAATGCAATTTAATTCCCTTTTCAATAGAAAATGTACTCAAATTAAAAGAATAAAAATAAGATGCATTATCAAAAGCTAACGAAATTGGAACCTCAAACCTGGTTATTATGTTTTCTTGCACGAATCTGATGACCGCATATTAATTTACTTTGTGCAAAGGTGTGGCTTCAGTCCTTATTGTAAAATAATCAGTGGTGGTGAGAATATATTGGTGTTGCATTGAAGAGTTAGAATTGATTTCTCCGATGATGTATAAACCTCATTATTCGAATGGTTATGAAATAATGACTGGTTGTAATGGTCCTGCTGATTTTGGCATCCTCCCAATACTTCTCTGACATATATCACATTTCCTTGCGTGAGCATGAGCATCCTTAAAAACAGTGGGCCAGTAATATCCGGCTCTCAATATTTTATGAGCAGTAGTATGCCCAGAATATGTCACCTTGCAGGACCATCATGTAACTCCTTAACCACCTTTTCCATCTATTATCTAATATGATGCCGATTTCAATCGGAGGGCCCTTCTTTGTTTAGAATTCCAGTGCTCTAGAAAATATCCATGTTGAAGATAATGAATTAAATCTCTATACCAAGACTCTGGAGTGGTAAACACATAACACACTTCAATTAAATTCATTTCAGATTCATTTTCCCAGCCATGATCTCCATAGGTTGGATTTTCAGTAAGCAACTTGCATAACCCTTGACCTTTGATAATATTAGCTGGCTTAAATTCTAGGTCATACTCTTGTAACGTAGTCACCCAATTTCCGCGTCTTTCTCCCAACTCCTTTTGTATAAATAGAGATCTGATAGCTGGGTGAGGTATTATAACCTTTGTTCTATTTTTTAGAATGTAAGGTCTGAACTGTTTTGCAGCCTGAAATACTGCATATGCTTATTTGTCTATAACTAGGTAATTAAGCTCCTTGTAACCCAGTGCTCATAAAAGATATTGGGTATTCATCTCCTTTCTCTCCTTTCTGAATGAGCACTGTTGCAAGAGAATGATCTGAAGCAAATGTATATATAATGAAATCCTTTTCAAAATCTGGACTGCTTAATGAAGGCGCATGAGAAATGGCATTTTTTATATCCTCAAATGCATTCTTTTGAATATCAGTCCATTTAAACTGTACACTTTGCTTCACCATTTGTTGCAAAGGTTTTACAATTTGTGCGAAATCTGGTACAAACCTTCGAACAAAATTTATTGTCCCCATATACGATTGCATAGTCTTCTTATTATGGGGCATGGAAATCTGGATTATGGCTTGACTTCTTTCTGGATCTATAGATATTCCCTTTCTTGAGATGATGTGCCCTAACAGTTTTCCTTCGAGAACAACAAATATGATTTTCTTAGGATTCAAAGATATGCCATACTTCCTACAACGATAAAAAATATGTTTTAAATGGAAAGCATGATCCTCTCTTTTCTTAGAAAAAACTGTCACAACATCTAAATAAATAACAACATTGTGGCCGAATAAACCTCAGAATGTGATGTCCATGGCCCTTTGAAATGTGGCTCCAACATTCATAAGGCCAAAAGGAATTCTTCTATAAGTGAATGTTCCCCATTTTGTGCGAAAGGTAGTCTTGAGTCGATCGTTCTCTACCACTAATACTTGATTGTAACCTGAAAATACATCCAGTAAGGAGAACATCTCTGAGCCTGATACCATATGTAAGATTTGTTCCATGGGTGGTACTGGATAGTTGTCTTTATCTGACACCTTGTTCAAATTTCAAAAATCAACACATAGTCTTATTTATCCTGATTTTTTCCTTACAGGTACCAAGTTTGCCACCCATTCTGAATGTCTCACTTTGAAAATAATCTTAGCATCCAACAACTTCTTTAATTCCTTTTGTATTAAGGGTTCAAGTGTAAGATGCATCTTCCGGAGTTGCTGCTGAAATGGTTTTGCTCCTTGTTTGATATGTATCACATGTTGTATGATGCGTGTATCATAAGTATTCAAATCATCATCGGTCCATGCAAAAATGTCCTTGTATTGATGAAAACGTTTAATAAATTTGAATCTCTCGCTAGGTGAACAACTCTGTCCTAAATTGACATATTTAGGCTCTTGTTTTGTACCTAAGTTTATTAGTTCGTACTGCATTGAAGAGCTATTTGTTTTGACACTTGCTGGCTTCCTGAATTTATGCTGTAAGTCAAATAATCCTTCCAGATTTCGTATTCCTCTTGGAAAAAAATTTCCTTTACTGAGATCCTTATCTTGTAAATCTGATTGGTGTTTGTCTTCGTCAATAATGGATTTTTTGAAGGTATCTTCATTTGTCAAAAAACTGATAATTTGTTCATCATCATCGAACACTCTCCAATTTGTAATGTTATCAGGTATAGATGGTCTGAAAAGAAATTCAATAGAACATTTGCTATTGGTGGATACTAACCGTGAAGTAGAAGTGGCTAGTAAATCAACAGTAACATTTTGTAACTTAGAAATGGCATTTATGTTAAAAGCATTGAATTTTGATATTAAATTCCATACCTCGGATTGGTACCCTTTCAAATGTGGAGACAAAAAATGAATGGTATTCCTTATCTACCGAACAACTATCTCTGAATCACCAAAAACTTTTAAATTCTTAACATTTAAATCAATGTCCTTTTTCAAACCTTGAACTAAAGCTTCATATTCAGCAGTATTATTTGTGCATTCAAATTCTAGTCTACAAGAGAGAAAATGTGTGTTTCCTAGGGAATCAACAATAACACAACTAGATCCTATTCCCTCTTGTGTCTTGGAGCCATCAAAATATAAAATACAAAAATTATCATATGATTAAACTATGTTAGTATGATCACGTACGTAGGTAACTAACTCTAACATGTTATAGTCAATATCATCAGCCCGTGCAAATTGACAGAGATCAGACTGTGTGTCTGAATCATGGCCAATATCTTTTGCCTGATAATTTTCGGGTTCAATTTCCAGAAAATAATTTCCCAACACCGAAGATGAAAAATTCACTGGTTCATTTTTACCTTCTAATTCAGTCATGTTATGCTTCATATGAGGTTCTCTCAATACTTTAATTTGATTCTGTTTGTTTTGATATGGCAACCATAGGTGAGACCAGTATGTCGCAAAATAACCATTCAACTTGTTTGACCAAGCTCTACTCAATATCAAACCATAAGCTTCTGGTATATCTACCACCATGATATCGATGAATTGGCACACTCTTGGGTCTGCTTCCAGCCTAATCAATACAATCTTCATTTCCCCAATAACTTTAACATCAAATCTATCTAGTTGTATAATCCGAGAAGGGGAAGCTATGGGTTGTACACTAATTCTTTTGCAAATAGATAGTGGCATAATGTTAGATGAATCCCAGAGTCTACCAAGCAGTTATGCACATTATAATTAAAGATTTCAAAAGTAAAAAGAAAAGGAAGGGTTTGAGATTTTGACTTCCACCAATACTTGCTTCGTTAATCTCGGTATTAGACTCAACCCTTTCTGACTGTTTGTCTACTGTATCACCTGATTTTACATCAAAATATTCTAATAACTTTTTCCTTTGTTGTGGCAGGTTATACATTTCAAATAGAGATATGCTTGCCTTTGTTTTCTTGATGTCTTCTACAATGTCATATGCCATATTGTCATTTCCCAAAGTTTTTTCACCATTATTAGATTTGTTGACTACAAGGTTTACTTGCTTATTGATTAATGGATTTGTTTATTTTACAACCCTTGTATTTAATTTTTGGTTGTGACTAATTCATACTGTTATTCTTTTTCGTGTTTTCAGTGGATGCTTTCATTTTGGGTAATACCATACTTTGCTCTTCTACTGGTCCCTTACTTCTGGTAGCATAATCTATGAATGACATTTGTATTTATTCCACCTTTTCTTCTTCATATAAACCCAAAGTTGGTGCCCAATCCCATAATACCAATGTGGTTTCTTCATTTTGATCTTCTGGTTCATTATATTGGTCTTCTTCCCGATCCTCATGATCTGTTAGTTGTGTATCCAATAATTGATTCATTACCAGAGTCACTGAATTAATCCACTATGGGAATTTTTTTTCGGAATGGTGCTCTTGATGAAATGTGAAAAAGTGATCCATGACAACTTCATTCAAATTAAAAACAACATAATTATTTGATGGTGGTTGTGGTTGCATTCTCTCTTCCTTTTTTTATAGAAAGGTTTAAATGGTTTTCTTACTGAAGAACTAGCACCCTTATCCTTCTCCAGACCTACTATTTTATTGGACAACTTTTGAACCATTTTGACCACATTTTCTAATTCATTTGCAAAATCTTCTTTAGGTCTGGTCAATATTCAAGGCTTCTTATTTACTGCAGGTTTTACTTCCAAATCAAGAGAATGTTTGATGATACTGTCTATGTATTCCTCTACTTTCTTCGCCTCTTCAAAATTTTCTGCTAAAGTAGTTTTAACAGATCTTTTAACAAACATGGCTATGGATAGGAGAAGCGCTGTAATATAATATTCTACAAAATATTCTTCAGCAGGTTTCGTTGCAGCGCTGAAACTATTTAAAATCATAGTAAATCTCTGATTCAACTCCTGTACTTTCTCCTTCTTTTCCATCTGCATAGACAATAATTCTTTCATAAGTGAAGCCACAGTCTTTTGGAGACCAAACTTATTTAGAAAAATCTTCTCAAAACTGTCCCAATCTACTATAGAATCAGACTGGAAGCTAAAATACCAGGATGATGCTCTGGGTTCAAAAGTATAAGGAAATAATCTGCACACCACATCCTCATGTTCCACATTGAGCAGATTTAACGCTAAGTAAAAGCTTTTTAGGTGATCATCAACATAGATTCCTTTTCCAGAATCAAACTTAGGTAGCACTCACTCCGAATGCTTAGGTGAATCATGCAAATGGGCAGCTAGGTTGAGTGGTCCTCTGGCTCTCTATGCAGGTTGTTGATTTGCATTGTGAGCCATGCTAGCAATATGCCTAGGAGAATGTGGAGGTGTATGAGGTGGTGTAAGAGTCTGTGTGTGTGGAGAAGTGATTGATTCTCGATAATTAGGCCTCAATTGATTAATGGGATATGGTATATCTTGTAATGATAAATCAACTAATTCTTCCAAATATTCCACAAGCATAGAATCCCTAGTTTGCACAACTTGTCTTTTAGGAGCTTTCCTTATAGGTAGTAAAGGTACCACTGATAATCCTCCAAGTTTCCTCACGTAAGCTCTAGTATGTCTCCTAAAGTTATCTAATTCTGTGTGAGGAACAACATATAAACGCTTGGTATGATCAATTTCAGAATCCAACTTTTCTTGATAACCAATTACAAAAATTAATTCTTCTGGTTGGGTTGTTTCCAAGGGAGACCTAGAGAAATTTCCTCTTGAAAATGCATGTCCTCTTCCAGCCATGCTGTCACGTCCCTCCTTCTAGTGCCAAAAATGTTGATGCCCAGAAAATCCTTGCATCGACAATAGGGATTCTCCCCAATGAATAGTCCCAATTAGATCATTCACTGTTTGGTATGGGGAATCCACCTGGTTAACGGTCTAGCTATCTTAGGTATGTTTGTTTAAATTATGTATTGGTTGCGGCCCGACCGACCGTTGATATTTTATGTTTAAAGTATGATTATGCAAGTGCTTCTAATCTAACTAATGCATTTAACTTGCAATTGACAGGAAGAAGCCTCGCAAGTGATGCATAGGTTCTTACCTCCCGTCTTACCACTTCTACCTAATCAATTATCTAACCCTACACTAAACTAACTAATCTATCTTTTCAAGGAGCGAGTTTAATAAGAGTAATAATCTGTGAATGCTTATTCAAATCTAACAGATAGCTATTGATATAACGATATGCACACTCACAGTAGCAAATTACAAATATAGCTTTGCTCACAATTAAATCAATTTATTACTCTGATATCACATAGACATTTGCATAGATAAGAAAAATCATTCATCACCATTGAAATAATTCAACAAAGTTAGAAATATCTCACAACATGAGCATGAACAGAAGAACAAATAATTCTGATTTGTTACTTACAACATTCCACACAAAAAATTTGTGCAAGCTTTTCCCAGCAAATAGGTCCTTCTCAATAGCAGAAAAACAATTCTCTTACAAAATGTATCCAGTCTGTATTTCACCAGAAAAATTCCCCCCTTTCTCTAGTACCATTCCCCCTCTATTTATATTACAAGAGAATTTATCTTTACAAGACTAATCACTTCACCTACCCCTGACTCTTGAGATGCCCAAAATTTGTCTCTTGTGTTTGCACAAATACAACAGAAAATTATTCACAAATTAAGATTACTCAGCTGGTGGGACCTCTAGGATGGAAATATAATTGTCCCACAAGTCCATTTATTGAAATATTATAGTACATTGTAAAGGTTCTAATAACTTTAAATATATATAATGAGTGGATAACTCTTTTCCCACATTTATTAGTCCCCTAGCAGTCATTCTATAATTTTCTTCCAAAATATAAGCATTTATAGATGCTTGTCCTATGTGCTGTTGGAGGTCTTCTTCATTCAGTACATCCAGCTTTCTTATGTACTCCAACTCTTCCTTCAGACAAATTTTCAACTTTGCTACACGCTGGTCCTGGATGGGTAACTCGTACATATCCTGGGAAATTTGTATATGGAATCTCTCATGCACTTGCCAAATGTTCTTGTAGATTTATTCACATTTTGTGATAGATTTTGACACTTCTGCTTGTATCGTTCTGGATGCTTTTATGCAACTATCCAAAAGGGCTATATCAAGGTTGAGCTCTCATCTGATTTGTTTGGAAAATGATATGGAAAACATGGGTGTTCTCTTTTCCAGACGATCAAATTTTTTATTTTGGGAAACATAGTGTTTAATTTCCGTCTGACAGTGAAGGCGCCTGCATAAATCTCCTTCAACCTGTCTATCATCTTTCGCATTTTATAAAATTCTCCATCCAACAATTCCTGCGAATGACATATCTGTTCTTGTATCTTGCAGGCCTGCTCGTGGAATGGGGTCATATCTATCTTTTGATTTTGAGCCATGTATAGTTGTTCTAAGGGAGATTCCTTATCTATAACCAGCTCAATCACCTGAGACTGCAAAGCTTCCTTTTCGATTATCATCTCGTCTATATGTCCTTGTTGAGATTCCTTTTCACTGATCAAAGATTCCATCTGTTGGTTGTTCCTCATTTCCTTTTCCTCCAACTCATTGATGCGAGAGTCAAAGTCGCTTCGCTCGCCTTCCATAATGACAAGTTGTACATTCAAAGCATCCCTTTCATTTTCCAAGTTTTGGTAGTCTAACAATAACTTATTATTTTAATCTATTACTTCATCACGTTTCTTCTTCAACTCAATACCTTCACCTCTTGCTTTTACTAAGTTATCCTTCAGCTTCAACAATTTTCCTTGTTGTGTTCCAGGTCGTTCATCAATTTATCAACATTGTCGGCATTTTCTTGAGCGACTTCTATGTTGAATGATGTAGTGAACTTGGGATACTTGTGGGTGACTTCCATTATGGTTCTTTCCTGAATAGTCAACACATCTGGTTGTGCGCCCATTTTCAGCCTTTTCTCCGTTCTCCTTTAAATTGTCTTCCTTTCGAGGTCAAAGATTATCGTATCCAGTTTTGCTACTGAATGTTGCTTTGAAGGAGTAAAAGGAGTGAGACCGAGCTCAAAAAATGGAAGATGGCCTCTTGTAAGTGGAATTCCGGAGATGTTGGGAAGATCTATATACATGTCTTGAATACTATAGTCTCTTTCTTCTGCTTCTTTGTATTCCACAGATTTCTTGAGCTTATCTTCTTCTTCCCTTTGTCTCTCTAGTTTTGCTGCTCTATTCGCTGTTTTTTGCATTTCCTTACTGAGCCTTTCTTGTTTTGCTTCTTCCTCTTTCTTCTTCTGTTCTTCTTCCCTCTTTTGTATTGCTTCTTCTTCCTTTTTATCTTCCTTGTAACATACCCTTTTTGCTGGAAAACATTTTGTGTTAGCAAACATTATTATAACTTTTATTGTAAAGTTTTATGTTGGACAGGTGTCCAAGGATGACTGTAATTTGCACAATATATTATTATTAAATAAATAAAATAGGAGACAAACACCTAAGAGGACCGTTGAAAGAGTGGTTACTAATCCACTAGGTCGAATGGAATCTGGGGTAGAAGGCAATGGACAAGTGGAAGCATCATGATGCAACTAACTAGTTGTTGGTATGGGAGAACTCCCTTGAAATGTGGTCATAGTGCCCTGAAAGATGGGACTGGAGCTTGAGGCTCATTTATTCCAAACTGACCACTAAAGACTTAGGTAGTCTATATAATAGCCATCAAATTGTGAACTGAGGTTCATCACTTTCCCTGACGAGGAAATTTACCTTGGGGTTTTGCTGTGTTTTCACCCAAGAGATTTGATGAGGGGATATGCTATGTTGTTGATCATGTTGCGAGTCTGCCAAACTCTTATTGAGTTCAGGAGGTTGATGCTGAGTGGAGAAGGCATTTTATTTCAGGAGGTTGATGCTGAGTGGAGAAGGCATTTTGAGTGCCTTGCTTCTACACAGATTCCACCCACTTATTGGATCAGTAATCAGGCTCGGCGCTTCACTAGAAGCCAACAATTGAGCTGCTTCTTCTAAAACAGGTTGGGAGGAACAGGCTTCCTTGGGTGTTTGTCAGCCCTATCTTCATTCACAGGTTCTATTGTCTTATCTATTTTTATTTTAAAGTTATGTTGTATATTTAACTTTTACTGTTTAAGTTTTATTTTAGTTTTCCTGAATAATTTAATAATTCTATATAAATCGAACTGATTGAATAAAATAGTCTCTGCATTTTCCCCCATGCAAAAAGGAACAACATCGTACTCTAGTACAGAGACAGATTAAAATAGATAGGTATGTTAGGCAAGATAGCCATGTGAATGAGAAGATGCAAATGATGTATTTCCTTAAGTTACTGTTTACTGTAAATTTTCTATGTTTACATATATCAGTATCTATCCTTGTTATTTCTGCACAATTAATTGTTCCCAGAATATACAGTAATGTTTTCCTGATTTTATTAATATTAGCTGTTTAGGAATAAATAATTTTCTCTTCTGAAGATTATATAAATTAATTTCTCTATTATAGTATTTAGAAACATAGTCAACTCTATAAGCAGATAGTTGCAGGTTTAGAATCCAAACATACAGTAGAAAAATCTTAAACCCTAACAATAAGTTTACAACCCTCATCACACAAACTAGCATATCATGTTTTTATTATATCAACATAATCATATAACAATTATCATTCGGGTTTTTGACCAAGTGTAATACCCTTCCAAACCAACATTCTAGAATTGTTCTAATTTCGTTAACTGTTGCACATTCCATTGAAACATTTATCAAATCATACTATAACCCTAACAGTGTTATCAACTTTCAGTATATAGTCAACATTTTCATTCAAATAATTTAAACTTAGTATCTTGAAAACCCTCGGCACACAGCCAGTTTGACGAATAACTTTTGAAAAGAGAAACTCAAACATTGTGCTATTTCTTCCTAAAATAGACACAGTTTATAGTCGCGGCAACATTTCAAACAAGCTAGTCTTTACAACATTTAAGGAATGATTCTAATAGTAGCACAGACAACAAGTAGGATCGCAGATATTATATTGAGGAATAGGTTCGAGCCATGCTTCCACATAAAGACAAAATCCTTATACACAACTTCTTATATATTGAAAACGCAGAATTAGTTACAAATCATCAAACTATTCATAGATCGAAGTCTTCCACAGTTACAAAACATCTACCATTTGTTTTCTAGAAAATGTAATAGTTGTTTCATTATTCACAAACTTTCACCCATTGTTTTATAGTTAAGATAAACACAGAGGTCTGCTAAAACATAAGTCCACTTCTACATTATCAACGAGCTACAGGTTATGTTCACGGGTCAAGCCCCAAAATGACGAAACCAAATTACTACTACAACTGAGATTTGCAAAATATTCTCCTCATCGACAATTTTGACAGAGCTCGAAACCTCATCGACAAAAATTACAATTCAAAATCAACACGGTTTTTGCCCTGTGGGTCGAGGTATTATCCTCCCCATACTTTTAAAAGTTTACAAACCCTATCTCTACAAAATTACAAGTTCTCTGAGTTAAAAACACAAACAAACATAACATCACACAACCGGCCATCATCTTCATCTACACAGAGTTTGAAGGAAACCGTCGAGGCTTACCGGTTGGTATAGCTATTTCCAACTTTCAACGCCCAGATTGGAGGAGCCATTGAATATTACACCTGCAAGAACAATACAGATGTGGTTAAAACAATATCTCAGAAGGAAAGATTACAGTATCGAAATTCGAATAACCTGTTAGCACTCATGTATGAACGTTACAGTGAAGGAATCAAAGCACATTACCTTTTAAATGATAGCTTGTAGCAGCAATAAACGCCAAGACAGGTGCAACTGCAACCAAACCCTTACTTCGTCGAATGTTGGTATAGCAGGAGCCAAAATTGAACAGTAAACTATTTTAAAACAGTGAAATAGTGCCGAGAGATATAGCAACCTTGGCTAGGCCTTGGCCATTCATTTCAAACCCAGTTTTAAAAAGAACGAACCCTCAAATGATCTGGGTATCGAACCCCATCAAGGAAACAAACCCAAGCTGCCAACCTCAACAATCCCACTGCACAAAGAACTGGGAGTTCGGCTCTATAAGTTACATAGGTCACAAGTTCAAAACGTAGGAGCTATGTCCCTACAGGCAACACAATGACCCTACAAACCCTCAGCCTTTCGGCTACGCAGAGCTACCACAACCAAATGACAAAGACCAAAATAAACTCTTTGATCACAACAAAGATAGGGTTTAATCACATGCATTGAAACCCTTGCCAGATCAACGGTGGAGATCACCGGTTGAATTTACGAAATCACAAGCCATCTACCACATTAAATAAACCATCATTGCATTGCCATGAAGGAGCCACGAAGGAGTTAGTTCATTAACCTTTGAACTATTATGTTTACACATCATCACAAGGAGGATCAATACCACTGTATTGGCACGTGAACAAACCAGCTATACCATCCACGATGGAATTCCATTATCCACCGTAGTTGTAAGCATTCAATGCATAAGTTACGGTTACACTTGCCAACCTGTGACATTAACATTCAAATAATTAGATTTAATACATTGGACTTTGGATATGGTATAGTCGTGATATACCACCTTGTCACGACATGTTTGTACAAGGTTGGATAGATAATGTTAAGGTTCATATAGTAGCATATGTTCGCATAACATCACATATCGCATAATATCAAATAAGTTAATATAGTATCACATTGTGTACATAGTATCACACATTTACATATTTGCATATAATTCACATTTGTATAGTATCACATTGTGTACATAGTGTCACATAATTGCATAGTGACACATAGGGTCACCCTAGTGCACACAACGCACATTTCATATGGAATATGTAAATATATAGTTAGAGTTTTGATAATATTTCAAATTACATCATAATATAGATCATATAAATAATCAAAGAAACATACATTCTATTGTATGGTGATACATTCTATTGCATGGTTTAATGAAAGTCATGATGACAAATTAAATCATTATTACCATTGTAGAATATAGTCCCTAGGTATAATTTTAAACAACATTACATAGAATTTCTATAGTTTGCCATGAGAAAAGATAGACAGTTATATACAGCTCAACTTGAAAACTTAAGTGAAAATTATATATTTCTGAGTACAAAATTGATACACGAATGTTACAGACTTTCCCATGATTCATATACAATTTTGTAATTTACAAAGATTAAGATGCCCTGTGTGCATCAAGCAGTCTTTTTCAGACACCTTTATCTTAAACGATTATAGTCTTGAGCCGAGATTTTACTGGTAGAATGCCCAAGTTTTATATCTTCAAATATTGACAAAGTAGATTACTAAAAAATTGTATAGTCACTTGTCGCAACCTTAATCCTTACCTGTAAACTGTCACAAGTACGAAATCACATGCTTTAGCACGAATGCTAAGTAAGCCTCGGGGCGTCCGTAGGACCCCTTCATCAATCAAACAAAAGCACATTAGTCAAACAGTTGTTTCATCATTAAAAAACAACAACAGTAGAAGTTTGTAGCAGTACAACTAAATATGAATAACATTAAGACATAAGCTGAAATCCGTTAGTCACAAATTCTTACATTATAAACCAGCATGGCATTTAGTACAACAAGATAACATTTTATACATCGTCTTATTTCCGCATACATTAAATAAGCAATAAATGTCACGTAGAAAAATTTTAATTTTTTTTGTGATTTTTCCGGGATGTTACATGTGGTATCAGAGCGCAAGTTCAAACTCTAGGCCTGATTGAGGCTCATGCACGCAAACAGAAAACAAATCAGAAAGTTTATGTTACTAACTTTGGTAATTTAATTTAATTTTTGCACAGAACAGATTGACCTTTAATTGCAGGTATGGAAATACCAGAGGAATCAGCAGAGGACAGATCTCCTCGTAATGAACGCATTAATAATAACAATACTGAAGGAATTTATGTTGAGTTAAACAACCAGTATTCTGAAATTTTACACACTGTACAAGATTTAAAATCTGAGTTAAAAGCTGTTAAAGAAGAAAACGAACGAATCCTTAAGGTATAGGAAGAGTTACAACATAATTTAAAAGGAAACTATCATAGTGATGAAAGAGGTAGAAAGTCAGAATTGAAGGCCGATTCTGAAATAATGTCCCACCAACATAAGCATAAGAAAACGAGAAATGATAAAAGGAACAGTTACTCATCCTCTAAATCTGATTCAAGTAATGAAGACATAAATTATGACAGCAGTAACAGTGAATGCTGCTCTAAAAAGAGAAAACATAAATATCATGAACAAATTACTGGAGAATTTAAAAAGATTAAGCCACCTACTTTTAATGGCGAAAGTGAGAAGGGTGAGACAGCAGAAGCTTGGTTGTCTGGAATGAAAAAGTACTTTAATATTTATGACTCCGAAATCCAAGATGGCTATTTATAATCTAACCGGGAAGGCAGATATCTTGTGGCAGGATCTTAAAAGGATCAAGAGTATAAAAGAAAAAGAAGTAACTTGGACTATGTTTAAAAGTTTGTTTAAAAAGAAGTTTTTGTCGGAACAGTACTTTGAAGATAAGTCAAAAGAGTTTTACGATTTAAAGTTGGGTACAATGAACATGAAAGAACTGTCCAGCAAGTTCCTTAGCTTGCTGAGGTACGTACCCTACATGGTTGAGGAAAAGCCTAAAGTACAAAGGTTTCTCAGTTGTTTACCTTTAAATATAAAAGATCGTATTGAGTATGATAAGCCTTACACTTTGGAAATAGCCATGAGGAAGGAAAATTTTTGTTTTGATCAGAACAGAAAAAGAGAAGGAACAACTGGCTGGAAGAACAGTAAGACTAATCAGTATGACTATAAAAAGAAGAATTTTAATCATAATGCTGGAGGTTTTAAGAAAAATTTTAATAACAGAAATTTTCCTAATAATTACCGGAATAATGCATCTCAGAACTCTACTGCTGCAAGAAATGTACCTAATAATAATAATCACAACAATAACAATAACAATAACAACAGGTATGCTGAGCAAAAGGGACCCATAAAGTGTTATGAATGTGGCGGACCACATAAGAGAGCAGATTGCCCACGCAACAAGAGGACAACTAACAACATTCATACTATGCAAGCAGATGTTAGGAACCTATGTCAACCCTTCTCTTTACTATGTTAGTATATTGTTGTTGGACGCATATGATTTGTAAGTCGTCCCGTAGTATTTGTTGATCCGTAGTTTATATTAGCCCATAGTATTGACCCATAGTATTGGACGCATATGCTTTGTAAGTCGTCCCGTAGTATTATATGTCCCATGGTTTTGACTCATAGTATTGGGCATAGACTTAGTATATAAGTGTGTGTTGAGGTCATTAAAGGCACGGTGAAGTTAATTGTATTGAGCTTGCTCAAAGGAGGTTGCCCCCTCGAAGTGGCCCATGATCAATATAAAAGTGATTCTGAGTTCTGTCATTTCTGCTATTTTGCATATTCTTATTAATTAATTGTTGCAGGTGCATCACAGCAGAACCTACAGTTGGAGATATCGCAAGAGAAATGCCTAGGATAAATGCAGCACTGGAGAACCGTCAAGCGGACCATCAAACATCCATGGTCGAAATTGAAGGTATGATACAAAACGAGTCTATTTCTATTTTAATAGATCCATGTGCAAATCTAAGTTATATTTCACCTACTTTAGTAAACCGTTGCAAGTTAAAAACAGAGAAATTTGATAATGCATGGTTAGTTAAGCTTGCAACAGGAACTAAAAGAAAGGTTATAGATTATGTCAAGGATTGTGAAGTATTTTTAAGTTAGTTGAAAAAGAAAATTAATCTGAATGTTTTACCCTTAGGGTCATATGATTTGTTGATAGGTATGGATTGGATTGAACAACATAGAGTTATACTGAATTGTTATGATAAATCTTTTACATGTGTAAATAATGAAGGTAATTCAGAAATAGTAAAAGGAATTCATAGGCAGATTTCAGTAAGGCATATTTCTGCCTTACAAGTAAAGAGAGCTTCCAGAAAAGGTTGTAAAATGTTTGCTGTTAATGTTGTTAATGATGAGTGTACATCTAAAGAAGACAAGTTAAAGCTAGAGGATATTCCCATCCTTAGAGACTTTTCTGATGTATTCCCGGAAGAAATTCCAGGATTACCTCCGAAAAGAGAACTTGATTTCACCATTGAGTTAGTACCCGGTGCAGTACCAAACTCGAAGGCCACCTATAGGATGAATATTCTGGAGTTAAATGAGTTAAAATCTCAGCTGGAAGAATTAATAGATAAAAACTACATAAAGCCCAGTGTGTCCCCTTGGGGAGCACTAGTAATATTTGTTAAAAAGAAGGACGGTACCATGCATTTGTGCATTGATTACCGACAACTTAATAAAATGACAATTAAGAACTGATATCCCTTACCCCGCATAGACGATCTATTTGATCAAGTACGCGGAGCAGAGATATTCACTAAAATTGATCTAAGGTCAGTTTATCATCAAGTCCGGATAAAAGATGAGGACATATTCAAAACTGCATTCAGAACGCGTTATGGACACTACGAGTTCGTAGTTATGCCTTTTGGGATAACGAATGGACCGACAATGTTCATGTGTTTAATGAACAACGTTCTGCATAAATATTTGGATAAGTTCATAGTGGTATTCATTGATGATATTTTGATTTACTCAAAAAATAAAGAAGAGCATGATGAACATTTAAAAATCATTTTACAAGTACTTAGAGAACATCAACTTTACGCTAAGTTCAATAAGTATGATTTCTATAAAGATAAAATTTAGTATTTGGGTCATATAATTTCTAAAGATGGTATTTCTGTTGATCCTGATAAAATAAAAGCAATTAATGAATGGCCTGTCCCGAAAGATGTAACTGCTGTACGGTCATTCATGGGAATAACGGGTTATTATAGAAAGTTTATTGAAGGGTTCTCTAGAATTGCTAACCCCATCACTTCTTTGCAGAAGAAAGGGAAGAAATTCGTATGGGATCAAAAGTGTCAAGAAAATTTTAATAAGTTAAAAGAGTTATTAACTACTGCACCCATCTTAAAAATTGCAGATCCTAATAAGGATTTCGTCGTATGCACGGATGCATGCAACGAAGGACTTGGAGGGGTCTTGAGTCAAGAAGGTCATGCAATTGCTTTTGAGTCAAGGAAGTTAAAAATACATGAAAATAATTATGCTACTTATGATCTTGAGTTGAAAGCCGTGATACATGCTTTAAAAATGTGGCACCATCATTTGATCGGAAGAAAATTCATTTTAATGACTGATAACAAGGGCTTAAAGTATTTATTGGATCAAACAAATCTTAACGCAAGGCAAGATAGGTGGTTAGCTTTCCTTAGCGAGTACGATTTTGAGATTCATCACATTAATGGAAAGGAGAATAAGGTTGCTGATGCATTGAGCAGAAATGCTAGATTGAGTTTTGTGGCAACAATCAATACTTTTAAAACTGATCTGGAAAATCAGATCGAAGAAGGAATTAAGCAAGACGAAAATTACCAAAAATTACTTGATAAAGTGGCTGAAAATTCATCTGAAAATGTTATAACAGATTACAATATTAATGAAAAAGGCTGCTTAACATATAAAAATAGAATTTATGTACCTAATTTTTTGAAGGTTAAGTTGTTGATTTTAGATGAAGTTCACAAGAGTCCTTATTCAGGGCATCCTGGTTATCAGAAAATGATAACTATGTTAAGAAAGGAGTATGTTTGCCCCAACATGAAGAGTGAAGTTGTTGAATATATAGCTAGATGCTTTGAATGTCAGACTATTAAAGCTGAACATCAACATCCAGCTGGGCTATTGCAGCCCTTACCAATTCCAGAATGGAAATGGGAAATTATAAGCATCGACTTTATTACAGGTTTGCCTAAAAATCAGAAGCAAAATGACTCAATCATGGTTGTTGTTGATAAACTTAGTAAAGCTGCTCATTTTATTCCTGTTAAAACTACTTTCAAGGCTTCTAACATTGCAGATATTTTCATGAAGCAAATTTTTCGTTTGCACGGAATTTCAAAGGTAATTATTTCAGACTGGGACTCTAAGTTCACCGGTAATTTTTGGACAACACTGTTTAAAGGATTAAATACTAAACTAAATTTCAACACTTCTTTCCACCCACAAACTGATGGTCAAACAGAAAGAGTAAATCAGATTTTAGAAAACATGTTAAGATTGTATGTTAAAGATCATCCATCTAAGTGGGAAGATTACTTGCATTTAGCAGAATTTGCCTACAATAATAATTATCAAGCATCTGCTAATTTGAGCTCATTTGAGATTTTATATGGAAGAAAATGTTGTACTCCAATTTCTTGGAATAATCCTGTAGACAGATTGATGTTAGGACTTTATTTATTGAAAGAAATGGAGATAACCATGAAACAGGTTCAAGGTAACTTAAAGGTTGCCCAATATCGGTAGAAAAGCTATGCTGATTTGAAACGCACTGAAAGAGAATTTCAGGTAGGAGACCATGTTTTTATAAAGGTAAATCCCGAGAAAAGTTATTTGAAGCTTGGGAGTTGTGCTAAATTAGCACCAAGGTATTGTGGACCATTCGAAATCCTATCAAGGATTGGAGCTGTTGCATATCAATTGGCATTGCCATATAATTTAAAAATCCACAATGTTTTTCACGTTTTTGTTTTAAAGAAATATGTGCATGATGCTACTCATGTGCTGAATTGGAATGACATACAAGTGGAACCCGAAGAATATTTTCAGGTGGAACCAGACTGTATTCTTGACCGGAGGAAAATTATGCTTCAAAATCGCACCATAGGGCAGGTAAAGGTGCAATGGAAGCACCTTAGCCTTGATGAAGCTACTTGGGAACTGGAAAGTAATATGCGGGCATCATATCTAGTTTTGTTCCATGAGGAACTTGATGATGAATAAGCAACATCGAGGACGATGTTGAGCTTAAGTGGGGGTGTTTGTAACATACCCTTTTTGCTGGAAAACATTTTGTGTTAGAAAACATTATTATAACTTTTATTGTAAAGTTTTATGTTGGACAGGTGTCCGAGGATGACTATAATTTGCACAATATATTATTATTAAATAAATAAAATAGGAGACAAACACCTAAAGGGACTGTTGAAAGAGTGGTTACTGATCCACTAGGTGGAATGGAATATGGGGTAGAAGGAAATGGACAAGTGGCAGCATCATGATGCAACTAACCAGTTGTTGGTATGGGAGAACTCCCTTGAAATGTGGTCATAGTGCCCTAAAAGATGGGACTAGAGCTTGAGGCTCATTTATTCCAAACTGACCACTAAATACCTAGGCAGTCTATATAATAGCCATCAAATTGTGAACTGAGGTTCATCACTTTTCCTGACGAGAAAATATACCTTTGGGTTTTGCTATGTTTGCACCCAAGAGATTTGATGAGGGGATATGCTATGTTGTTGATCATGTTGTGAGTCTGCCAAACTCTTACTAAGTTTAGGAGGTTGATGCTGAGTAGGATCGCAGATATTATATCGAGGAACAGGTTCAAGCCATGCTTCCACATAAAGATAAAATCCTTATACACAACTTCTTATATATTGAAAACGCAACATTAGTTACAAATCATCGAACTATTCATAGACCGAAGTCTTCCACAGTTACAAAACATCTACCATTTGTTTTCTAGAAAAGGCAAAAGTTGTTTCATTATTCACAAACTTTCACCCATTGTTTTATAGTTAAGATAAACACAGAGGTCTACTAAAACATAAGTCCACTTCTACACTATCAACGAGCTACAGTTTATGTTCACGGGTCAAGCCCCAAAACGACGAAAAAAAATTACTACTGCAACTGAGATTTGCAAAATATTCTCCTCATTGACAATTTTGACAGAGCTCAAAACCTCATCGACAAAAATTACAACTCAAAATCAACACAGATTTTTCCCTGTGGGTCGAGGTATTATCCTCCCCATACTTTTAAAAGTTTACAAACCCTATCTCTACAAAATTACAAGTTCTCTGAGTTAAAAACACAAACAAACAGAACATCACACAGCTGGCCATCATCTTCATCTACACAGAGTTTGAAGGCAACCGCCGAGGCTTACCGGTTGGTATAGCAATTGCCAACTTTCAATGCCCAGATTGGAGGAGCCATTGAATATTACACCTGCAAGAACAATACAGATGTGGTTAAAACAATATCTTAGAAGGAAAGATTAGAGTATCGAAATTGAAATAACCTGTTAGCACTCATGTATGAACGTTACAGTGAAGGAATCAAAACACATTACCTTTTAAATGATAGCTCGTAGCAGCAATAAACGCCAAGATAGGTGCAACTGCAACCAAACCCTTACTTCGTCGAATGTTGGTATAGCAGGAGCCAAAATCGAACAATCAACTATTTTAAAACAGTGAAATAGTGCCGAGAGATATAACAACCCTGGCGAGGCCCTGGCCATTCATTTCAAACCTTGTTTTAAAAAGAACAAACCCTCAACTGATCTGGGTATCTAACCCCATCAAGGAAACAAACCCAAGCTTCCAACCTCAATAATCCCACTACACAAAGAACTGGGAGTTCGGCTCTATAAGTTACATAGGTCACAAGTTCAAAACGCAGGAGCGACACCTCTATAGGCAACACAATGACCCTACAAGCCCTCAACCTGTCGGCCACGCAGAGCTACCACAACCAAATGACAAAGACCACAATAAACTCTTTGATCACAGCAAAGATAGGGTTTAATCACATGCATTGAAACCCTTTCTAGATCAATGGTGGAGATCACCGGTTGGATTTACGAAATCACAAGCCATCTACCACATTAAATAAACCATCATTGCATTGCCACGAAGGAGCCACGAAGGAGTCAGTTCATTAACCTTTGAACTATTATGTTTACACATCATCGCAAGGAGTATCAATACCACTGTATTGGCACGTGAACAAACCAGCTATACCATCCACGATGGAATTCCATTATCCACAGTAGTTGTAAGCATTCAATGCATAAGTTATGGTTACACTTTCCAACATGTGACATTAACATTCAAATCATTGCATTTAATACATTGGACTTTGCATATGGTATAGTCGTGATATACCACCTTGTCACGACATGTTTGTACAAGGTTGGATAGATAATGTTAAGGTTCATATAGTAGCATATGTTCGCATAGCATCACATATAGCATAATATCAAATAGGTTAATATAGTATCACATTGTGTACATAGTGTCACACATTTACATATTTGCATATAATTCACATTTGTATAGTATCACATAATTGCATAGTGACACATAGGTCACCCTAGTGCACACAACGTACATTTCATATGGGATATGTAAATATATAGTTAGAGTTTTGATAATATTTCAAATTACATCATAATATAGATCATATAAATAATCAAAGAAACATAGATTCTATTATATGGTGATACATTCTATTGCATGGTGTAATGAAAGTCATGATGACAAATTAAATCATTATCACCATTGTAGAATATAGTCCCTAGGTATAATTTTAAACAACATTACATAGAATTTCTATAGTTTGCCATGAGAAAAGATAGACAGTTATATACAACTCAACTTGAAAACTTAAGTGAAAATTATATATTTATGAGTACAAAATTGAGACACGAATGTTACAGACTTTCCCATGATTCATATACAAGTTTGTAATTTACAAAGATTAAGATGCCCTGTGTGCATCAAGCAGTCTTTTTCAGACACCTTTATCTTAAACGATTATAGTCTTGAGCCTAGATTTTACCGGTAGAATGTCCAAGTTTTATATCTTCAAATATTGACAAAGTAGATTACTGAAAAACTGTATTGTCACTTGTCGCAACCTTAATCCTTACCTGTAAACTGTCACAAGTACGAAATCACATGCTTTAGTACGAATTCTAAGTAAGCCTCGGGGCGTCCGTAGGACCCCTTCATTAATCAAACAAAAGCACATTAGTCAAACAGTTGTTTCATCATTCAAAACCAACAACAGTAGAAGTTTGTAGCAGTACAACTAAATATGAATAACATCAAGACATAAGCTGAAATCTGTTAGTCGCAAATTCTTACATTATAAACTAGCATGGCATTTAGTATAGCAAGATAACATTTTATGCATCGTCCTATTTCCGCATACATTAAATAAGCAATAAATTTCACGTAGAAAATTTTTAAATTTTTTTGTGATTTTTCCAGGATGTTACATTCCTCTTCCCCTTTTTGTCTTTCTTCTTCTTCTGATCGTAGTCTTTCTTCTGGGTCATCCCTCCTTGGGCTGCTGCTATCGTTGATGCCATACTATCCGATATAATGTCTGCCCAATTGAAGACGGTACCATGGGAGGCGATGTGATACATGAGAGGCACCCAAATGAGCTTATAGATGTTCCCATTTTTCGTGCCGAATATCCTGATCAATATTAAAGCTATGATTCTAAATGGTGTTTTCAAATTCTAGGTATCGTATTTCCCACTTTCCCTTTGCCTCAGCTGCTTTCCAGGGATCAAAATTTTCTTAGCGTACTCAAAGTGATCTATGTTGGATCCCCTTATCCAGTCATCTGTCATCATCACTTTAGGAGAGGTTAACTTGTATGCTGCGCTAATATGAACGGGTTGAAACGAAGTGAATCCTTCTCCATTCACCCAGCTATGATCTGTGTGCCAACATCCACATGAGGTAAAATACAACCAATAAATTCTGAACATGGGAAAAGCTCTGGTCGGGTGGCAGCTTTATGGAGACCAGATATTTTAATATTTTGACACACCATCATCTCTTCAATGGATGCATCTGGCATGTTCTGATCTCAGATGAGATGATATAGTTCACCCCATTTAAATTCAGGGACGCTCCTGATCACTGCTCTGGTATCCTCATACATGGTTTCCATCGGGGTTTCTGGAACAACCCCAATGTCAAAATCTGATTCTTCTACCTTGGGATTACATTTAGCAGATCTTCTTTGCATCTCCGAGTCCTGAGGTGAACATAAATCAAATGTAAATGTATAAGAATAATTCAATGTTAAAAATACTTCCAAGCAAAATGATAATGAACATAATATACATTGCAGATGTATGATTTGTCAATATTTTTACAAATAGAAGATTCATACTTCCATGACATCAAGTGTGTTTGGTTCTGAATGATTTGTCGCGAGGATTCCCTAATGCACTGTCACATAGATTTCTTCATTCTTTCAGTAGCCTTAAGAATTGAAATCTTAGTCAAAACTTAAAATTTTATTTCACTTAGGGATAGATATGTGTGGATTATAGGGACTTGAAATACAACTATTATCTTATTTTTTTGGAACCACAAAGTCAAGCAATTGTTCTTATTTCCTAAAATCCTTTATATGCTACACTAACTATCCATTTAAGCACTCCAGTCCATTCTTTAAGCAGAGTATCCCGTTTACTTGTGGTCTCAATTTTTTTTTAATAAGGGAAAAGTAATTGCTCAAACAAACTGCCAATGGTGAGGGTAACCCTAAAAATAAACAACTTCATCCAATCCACGTTCTTCAAGAAAGGGTTTCCAGGTTAGCGCTTCACCAGAGACAGTCTGATATGCTACCCTAGAGACAAATATGTGACTGCTACTACCTATGCCGCATACCCCTGTGAGTCTTCCATACCTTCATGGGTGGGTTTTTTTAACCTAAGTGTCCACATAGAAAGTATAAGTATAAGAAATCAGGTTAACCTATGACACCCAGGGTTAAATGCCCTTCCATTCCTGGAATATTTCCCCTAACTGATACTTAACAAGTAAAAATAGGGAAAGGTATGAGCATGGGGACTAGCCAACCAATGGCCAACTGACCCTCACTTGCTCGAAAACTGTTGGCCGCGATCTCTCTTTATTCTAAAATAACAATATATATGGTCGGAGGCTCAAGGCCGTTTTGCAACTAGGGAAAAATAAAAGGAATAAGATACAGTTGTAAATCAAACACTTTCATAATATGGACAGAAAAATGTGAGACACCTACTTGGCAGCGTGCGAGTGGTCGAATAGAAAAATCCAACAGGGTGCTCTAGCATCCGGTGAGTGTTACGCAAAAGCCATTACAAATAATATTGGTGAAAACAGGGTTAAAACCTTTATATACACCCACCCAAACCTATCATTAAATGTGTTTCGATGATACGTGTGAAATGAGGTCCACTTACCCGTTTCGGACGTGTTTCTTGTTTACACCGATAGTTTATTAAAAAACTGTGTCTGCGGACTTTTCATTTGGAAGTGAAATTGTTTTGGCATTTTTTTCATTTCTATGCCGATCTGTTTGGGCAAGAGGCAAACCTTTTACACCGATTCACTTTCACATAGCCATCTTAATTTGGCACCGATCTATTTTGGCGTTCTTTCTATCTTACTGCGACATTTTTCGGCTTGCTTTTCATTTTCAGTTGATATTTCCAATTTGCACCGATTCTTTTTGGCAAGAAAACCCTTTAACGCCGATTTTGTTTCGCAGACCAGTTCCTTTGGCACCGATATGTTTCAGATGTATTTTTCATTTGGCGTCGATGAAATATTTTTGGAGAAACCTCTTTGGCGCAAGTTTTCATTTCCTTCGATCAATTCCAAACTTGACCATGAAAATGGTTTCCGCACAAAATACACTTACGCTTTGAAATGCGGAAATGTGATTTTTTTTTTTAAAATAACCAATTTCACCCCCTGCAATCCACAATGCGATGTGGAAATGTGGGAATGCGGGAATGCATAAAATTTTTTAGAAAGTCAGAAATGCAGAAATGAAATCCGGAATGCGATGTGGAAATTAAACCCCTTTCGACTGTGTAGGTTCAACTTTGGATTTTTCTCCGACCGTTTCGGCGGAACATCTAATTCTGCTTTGAAACACAATTTCTTCAACAGAACCTAAGTGTTTTGGCATCCAATTCGTAACTGCTCCGACCGTCGCGGCGGAAAATCGAAAGTTCTCTTGATTTAGAAAATGCCTTTTCTTTTGTCTTTCAAGAAAAAATCTAAGTGTAAAAATCGAGTAGATCCAAGATGAAACAAACTCTGAGTAAAAATAAAAAAATAAAGGAGGGCCCCTACAATTTTATAAAAATTTGGGGATCTGGTTGCAACGACAACATGCGTATATAGAACATTACGCATTGGTGCATTTTCTTCTTTGAATCGCACCAGTTCATGTATATGGATTATGTGCACGAGAACGATTAAAGCTTATGCCCACCGTTTTTTTGTTTTTGTTTTAAGCCTGACAGTGCATTTGTTGTGTTAAAATGCATTTGGTCCTTTTTATAGTTTGTAAGCACTGGTGCATTTGAATATTAAATGCACTGGTGCACTCTGATAAATGGACAACACCGGTAAAATAAAAAAATATTAAAAAATGTACGGTGCGTATGATTTAAAATATTGCACTAGTGGATTTATGCTGTAAACAAGCACCGGTGCATATATTTTATACGCAAACACTGGTGCAGTGTTGAAATTTGATTCTTTTTGGTGCTTGTTCTGTTTGAGTGCATTGGTACAACTATTTTAATTGTACAAAACGAATGCGTCCTATTAAGACACACATTGGGGGTGCGTAATTTCAATTAAGTGCACCGATGAACAAACATCCACTTAAACCTCTGGGCATCGAGTATGTTTTAGCTATAAAATATATCCGTTATGACCATCATAAAAAAATCTGCTACCATTGGTGGAGGTCGTAGTGGAGGTTTTTTTGACAATTTTTTCCAATCTTGTAACACTAAAAACCTCGACTATGACCTCTGCTACAGGGCCTTTTCCTTGTAGTGACTCTATGATGTTTTTAGGGTATTCGAAGATGAAAAAAATGACCCATATACATGGTACAACCCCTTGATATTGAAGCTATCCAAGAATAGTCACCACATCTAATGCACTTGGAATGTATAGAGGTGACCCTAATATTAAGCTTGTTTCTAGTTTAACATCTTCTAACAGTAAGTGAAGAGATAATAGGAGTGGATGAGTGAGTGGAGGAAACATTAGTAGTAGAAGTGGAATTACAAGAGTCACTGTAGATCCTCTGGGGGTAGGAGGAACCAGAGAAATCAACCAACCAGGTCCTCAAGGGTTTATTTTTATTGGTAAACCTATATATATTATGGCTAGGGCCAATAGATAGTTCAATCATGCAACTTCCATATTTTTCTGGGAAGGGAAACAATGATGCCAAACAACATTGGTTTTTATGCGAATTGATTTGGAGAGATAAAGGAGTCACCACCCCAGAGGCCAAGATAGTAGAATTCCAAACCATAATGAGGGGGAAAGACCTTCAATGGTATATGAAATTTGTACAAATAAACCCTTTGAGTATGCCCCCGAAAATGACAGAAGTAAAAGCAAGCTTCATGGATAAGTTTTAAAACCAATCTTAGAGTAATAGAGTTGCATCAAGTTGAAGATGATGACACAATGGTTAGGGAAAGTGCTTGGGATTATGATCAAGGGTTTCAATATTTGATACGTCAGAACTCGTACCCCATACATGAGACCCAACACTAGGAGTGGTTCAATCAAGGGTTGTTACCTCTCACTAGGGTACCCTTAATGCGGTAACAATGGAATACCCAATGAGATGCCTTAGCACAAACAACTAAAATTGAGTCCATGAATGGGTACCCTGGGCTGACAAAGAACACCTACTACATCTATACCTTTGACTAGTGATCCAACTAAACTTTCCCAGTTTCAATATCAGATCATAACATTGACAAAACAAATCCAATAAATAAGTAGTCTAGATGTGGGACATGATTATGTGTGGTGCATCATGTGAAAAAATAAGAGAAATTTAGCCAACAGTTTCCCAATGTTGCGAGTTGGGATAATAGGCCCTAAACTGTCACTCGCACCACCTACAGGTTTCCTTGGTAACGTGGTGACATAATGCTATGAAATATAGAGAACATGTGGACATGCACCCACACTTTTCCCAATTTTTAAAAAATACACTTCTACTTCTACCCTCATGGTATGTGACTTTTGTCGGGAAAACACACATATTATTGCGAATTTTTGTGCCTTGTAGGATTTGGCAGAGCGATTTGAAAGGAGTTCCTTTTGGGTCGAGGAGGTGACCTTGAGTGCCATTGACAGAGGCAAGCAAGGCATATATAGAGGTGGATACTAGGGAGGAAGGAATGGCAGTTGCTTAGGCCCACTATATGCTATAATTGCGATGATATTAGATATATATCTCAAGACTATCCTTATCCTAGGAGGTTGCAATGTAGCCATTGTAGAGTTGTTGGATATGCATCATAAGATTTCCCTGACCTAATAGCCAAGTAGGAGACCAAAGAAATACATAGAAATGCAAACCTCATAAGTTCAAAGCCTTGTTACTGAGTAGAGCTAGGGGATACAAGGATTAATGTAGTAACATGTAGTGGGATGCAGACTAGGATTAATGACGTACAACCATAACTCCCACCAATAAGGAAAGTGTCCATTGTGAATTCTATATTCAACGTAATTAGGAAAATCACATATTAAAAAGAAGCTCTGAAATCAGTAAAGGAGGCATCAACTACCATTGAAGCTACAACCAACAATAGTTCAACTGCAAGGAACCCCCTTGAGTAGTCGGGGGGTGGGGAGAGAAACAAAGGTAGTGAACATGGGATTAGGGAAGAGGTTCCCCTACCCAACCTGATTTGAGAATTCTTATACCTATTTATGAGAATCTTGGATGTTAGGGATGTGACAAGAAAGTTGTAATCCACACTAGATAGGTTAACTATTAGGGGAGATGAAGAACCCATATATGTCCCACTAACTGAAAGAAGATTCCAATGGATTATGCACAAGACGAAGCATATGACCAACTTAGAGTTCAATATAGATGCTTAGATCCTTGGTTATGAAGTAAAGGATGTCATGTTGTCTCTAGGAAATTATGTGAACATCCTACCTAAGAAATATTGGGAGATGATTAGTAATCCATGCTTAGTATTTTCAGCAATCCAATTGCAACTTGTGATTAAAAACACTATCTACCATATCAACTACTTGGAAGAGGTCCAAGTAAAGTTGGGTAAAGTGGATACCATAGCATATTTTGAGGTTAGTGAATTTTTGGACAAGAAGGGAACTTACACAACCCTATTAAGTTTTGAGTGGGTGAACAACAACGACACACTTATAAACCTCAAGAGAGGGGAGATGTCAGTCGAGGTGGATGGGACCAGAGTGATACAACCCATAAACCTTGTAAAGGGGAAAATATAATCTAAACCCCTTGATAATGTGATGGGCTGTGCTGCATCCGAACAATTATACAATCTAAATTTTGGGATGAGAGTTGACTACATTAACTCAATTGTCAATGGGGCCATTAGATTTAGAAGTTCCCACTCCAATGATTCAAATAATCAAGAGGCCTTCCAATATTGGAAAGAGCGCAAAAACATATTTTCTTTTCATTAGTGTGCAATGATATGGTCTATCTGTTGTATTGGGATGGAGATGAGATAACTACCTATTTTTTATAGGACTAGTGATGTTGAAGAATGTATGGTGGATATAAACATTTCCATACCTGAAGAACAAAAGATACCAACTATATACTTGATATTAAGATCCACCTCCTCTAGGTGGTGGGCCACCCATAAAGGAAGTTTGGACAACTGAGGGAGCATGCAATCCATGCTTTGTCGTTGTTCACCCCTCCTCATGAGTATCAAGTAATTAAAATTACAAGAACCTCAAGAGATCCCATGTATTTTATAGAGACATACTAAGGAAAAACAAATTTGATCCAACACACAAAAGGATGTATACAAATATGGAATTGAGAAGCATTCCTTGAACAAATATGGGTACTCGAAATCATAGATACCTTGGGGTCTATCCCCAAGACTTAGTACTTACATGAGGAATCATAGAGGTAGACACACATGTGGGAGGGATTAAAGGGATGATTTTTCATGACCTTTTCCGATGTAAGTAAGACCCTTGTCCTTATCTTTGTATTTAAAACCATCAAACCTATCTCGTTTGACACAAAAAGCCAATCTTCAAAATACATATGTAAGATACATAGCTACAAGAATCCTCTAGAAGCCTGGGGTGAAAATGGAATAGTGAAAAACTAGCATTCAAGTGTTGTAGCAAAGTTACTGAAGAATCAGAGGAAGAAAATGAGATATAAAAATTGTGATGCCTTTCCTTTCAGGAGTCTGAGGGTGAAAGGCCAATCAAAGAAAAAGTGAAAGAACCAATAGGCTAGATATATAGAGGACCCCTATGGATAGGCTATATATAGAGAACCAATATGCTATATATAGAGAACGAATAAGGATAAAGCAAGTTAACATTGGTACTCAGGATAAGACCTGGTTTTCTTCCATTGGGGACTACTGGGATGATGTAATGGTATCAAAATTTGTGACATTACTATGTGAGTATGATGTTTTTTTCCCTTAAAATTGCATAGAGATGAAAGGTATCAATGGGGACTTGAGAGAGATGAATCCAAATGTGTGACCCATCGAGAAACATATATACAGATTGAATCCTAGGATAAAAGAGTAAGTAAAGGAAGAAATTAACAAGATGTTGGCAGCCAGCTTAATATTTTTGGAAGAAGAGTTGAACTAGATTAGCCTTATCATGATCAAGGACAAAAAAGTAGGTGTAGATATCATGAATGTCACTTATGTTCATGATACATTCCCCACCCCATTTAGTGACGAAGTACTCAACCAAGTAGTAGGGAACGAAGCATACTCCTTCATAAATGGGTTCTTCGGTTACCACTAGGTGCACATAGTAGAAGCTAACAAGAAGAAGACCACCTTCACAACCAAATAATGCACCAATAGTATTCTCTAGGATCATAATTGCAACATTCAAAGAGTACATTCAAAAATTACTAGAGGTCTATCTCCATGATTGGATGGCGCATAGTTTATTAAAATATCACATGGACATGTTGCAACCAATGTTCAAGAGGTGCCGACAACTACAAATATTGCTTAATCTAAAGAAATGTGTCTTTTGTACACCTTTCAAGACCCTCTTAGTCCACATTATGTGTAAGGATGGTGTGTTTTTCAACCTAGCCAACATAACAACAATTGTCAACCTAAAATCTCCAACAAACACCCACACTCTTGGGTCAGCATCGGGCCACGCTAGATAATACCACATATTGATAAAAAGATATATATCCATTGCCACCCCATGAACTGATTGCTTAAGAAGACTGAAGGTTTCCAATGGGATGTAAAATTCAATAAGTCCTTGAATCTATTGAAAGAAAAAACTAGTAAGTGCCCTATTATAGTATTCCCCAATTGGAATATTTAACTTCTTGTACATGTATGCATCTACAATTGCAATGGGTTAATCCTACCAAAAATTGGAGAGGTGAAGTTGGACCAACTAGTTTATTTCACAAGTAGAAAGTTATCAAAAAAAAAGTGTGACTATATCACTACTAAGAGGGAGGGACTAGCCATGGTATATTCACTACAAAAGATTAGACACTGCCTGTTGGGAGGGAATTTTAAGTTCTTCACAGACCATTCAACTTTAAAGTATATAGTGAACAAGCTAGTATTGGAAGAGAGGATTTGCATATGGATAATTTTGTTCCAATAGTTTGAATTTGAAGTCTAAGTGAAGCTTGAAGCAGATGTTGGCCCAGACCAACTACGGAGAGTTGAAACCAGTGAAGCAGGGGGTTCATTATATGCTCAGGTTCGAGATTTGGATATCTTGTTTTTTTTTTGTAAGCTAGTACCCACGGGGATTTGAAATTTTGACCTTCCATTTACAACTTCTCATATCATTTACTCATTACCAATTGATCTACCCCCTGTGGGATCAGACTTGGATATGTTCAAGATAGAGGCTATTCCAAATTACTTAAGCGACATCACCACTAGTGTAGCACCACAAGATTACTTGAAAATCCAAAAGAAATAACTGGTGGTTTGAGTAGTGGATTATCAATTGATAGTAGGGTAGTTGTACAAGCTAGGAATTGATGGGATTATTAAGCAATGGGTGAATCCATGAAGATGAGTAGCACTTTTTGGCCAAATGTGAAGGTGAAAATTCAATATTTTACTCATTTATTAAATCGAAGCCCTCAAAATCCTTGAAACCCATCTATGCCTTGTGAATTTCGACATGCAATAGAAAAACAAATTGTAGGGAATATTGTTGTCTTTTCAATGATATTTAAATAAATACTAATATCTTTTAGTGTGTCAAAATTTCATTTAATGAAATATTTGTTTTTGCAAATTTTGAGAAAATTTAACAAGTGGCTTGTGTGCACATAAAATAATGTAATGATAAATGTATATTTTTTTGGAAAAAAATATATGAACATAATCCACACAAAATGGACTAGGGCGTACATATTTCTTTTAATTTATTTTGGAAACTGACTATTGAAAATTTGAATCGAATTTTGCACGTATTTATGTGCATGTAAACTTTTTTTTTACTTCTTACAAAAATTGAAAAAACTGAAATACCGTTTTGAAGAGGACGTGTCGATGTGGGGTGTATATATTTTTAAATTGTTTTTGGTTGTGTACTTGTTATGTTCTTGATTTTTCTTTGAGCTACTTTGAAATTTTGGACATGGTTTTTAAGTGTAAGGTTTGCAAGAAAATTAATAAAACATATGAACTAAAAAATGCATAAATTATGTGCTAGTGGATACTGACGATTCATTGATGAATCCACTGACATCAAGTTCACCACCTAAGGTGAAATTAATGATTGGGTTTATGCCTTTCAAAAAGACAGTAAAATTAAATTTGAAGAAAAGGGGTCTAAAGGTATTCTTTTAAAGCTCTCGATCGAGCTATTAGCTTGGTCAAGGTCTTAAAATACCTCGATCAAGGGTTTGAGAGGATTTTTAAATACCAAGATCAAGGGTTCAACTATGATTAAGGCGATCGAGGTTTTAAAAAAGGCTTGATCGAGTGCTTAGTTAAGCCCTTGATCAAGGTCTTAACCAAGGCTCGATTGAGCTTTTGTTTTTCACAATTTGCACTCACCTCTTGCCAAAAAGTGTTACCCATCTTCATGGGAACACGTTGATGCACATGGAACATGAATAAAATAATATCTTATGGAAATGCCACAATGGTGCTGCAAGTGGGCATGTTGGTGGAAATGCCAATGCTTAAGAAGTACTCCAAGCAAGTCTTTGGTGGCCAATCATAATTAAGGATGTTAAATCATGTGCTTAATGTTGTGATGTGTGTGAAAGGATAGGAAGATCCTCAAGGAGAGATGAACTTCCCCTTCATCTCATAGTAGCATTGTAGGAATTTTAGAAACCAACGGTAGATTTCATAGAGCTCATAAACCCATCAATGTGACATTTAGGTGCTCGAAACATTATCATATCTATCAATTATCTTACAACATGGGAAAAGGCCACGTTGACCAAATATCGTAGTACATATGCAACAACCATCTTTTTTTTAGAATATAATATCTTTATTCGGGTGCCCTAGAAGCTTAACAACTGACCAAGGTGGTCATTTATTAAGCCACACTATTAAGACCCTTATCGAGGGGTTCATGATTCAACATCATACTAGCAACCCATACCATCCCTAGGTTAGCAAAACTATGGAGGCATTCAATAAGATACTAGAACTTGGTTTGACTAAGGTATGTGTAGTCAATATGGACAACTAGGATGAAAGGATATTAGTAGTATTACGAGCATATCATACAACCTCAAAGAAATATACAAATCACACGTAGTTCAAATTGGTTTATGGAAGGTAAGTGGTTGTGCCGGCCAAGTTCATTATACCAAGCCTATTTATAGCATAAGATACTGAAATGCTTGAGGAAGAGTCAATTCAGAACTATCTTAGGTAAATAATGGAACTTGAAGAACATAGATTCCTAGTGCACTATCATCAAGACATAGAGAAGCTAGGGCATAAGGCTGGGCATGGCCAACACATCAAACATATATATTTTCTGCATGTGACCTAGTTATCCTTTATGACTATAAATACCTGAAGAACCCAATGAATCTACAAATGCAATGTTTGGGACCCTTCTTGATAGCAAATATATGAGACTCAAGAGTAGTAAAATTGGCTGAACTTGATGAAACTCATTAGGAGGGATGTATAAATGGTGCTCACCTAAATCCCTTTCAATTGGACATAAGTTAAGTTACCATATTTCAACTTTTGTACGATATTGTATTTAAGTTAAGTTAATAAATCTCAATCCTATGAGTTAGCCACGAGTCAATCTAAATAATCCAAATACTATATTTATAGTTGGGAAAGATAAAATCCAAGGCAACTCGTTCATTAGACGTAAAGTAATTAGATTGTTCCTTTTCAATAAAACCTAGATGCCAACTTTATGGTTAAGGGGGGGAGAAAATTACAAAGGTGTAATAGCCATAGTTTGGACTTGGAGTATATTAAATCAAATGATGTAAATATTCCTATATCGATTTTTAGTGTGGATCTCAAGGCCAAGGCCCAACTAGTGAATGGCAGGGCATGCATAATGTAAACATTTCGCATGTATAATGTAAACATTTCTATATGGACCATATGGTTGGCTTGTCATACTAATTCAAAAGCTATCTAAATATTATGTTGGAAAAATAATAAAATGGTCCAATATGGATGTGTAAAGAGCACTAGAGGGGCTATGATTCCATTAGATGGGAAGAGGAAAGGGTGCCTATGGGATATTAAATCCTCTATTGCCAAGTGTCAGCCTTAGAAATCATCCATTTGTTGCCAAGTTCCTTAAATGAGCCAATTACTTCCTTTTGACTATTAATCCAATCATTGAATGCATGCATGAGGTTGGTGGGGAAAGTATTCTCATGTAGTTATCGGAGCATGTGACGATCATACTTCTATGACTATTGTAAGAGTCCTCTCTTCTTGGTCAAAAGTTATGTCAGTTGCCTCTTCACCATTCTCTCATATCCTTTGGAGTTTACCAATTATTCTCATGTAGATTTTACATCAAATTTTTATAGTAGGCAGAGTTTTCCTCTTGCTGTTAATTGCAATTCCATTACCATTACCAGACTATGCATTAACCAAAAAATCAAAATTGTGAAGGAAAAATGAATATTTGAGAGAAAAGAGATGGTTGTAGGTGAGCATAGTGGTTGGGCAAGATGAGAACCTTTACTCGTTGAGTTTTGTTGCCATACAACAAATTGGGCTCTTTTTGCACACATGGGTAGTAGTACAAGGGTTGGGTTTACTTAGGGAATTGTGGAGCAGTGAAGAGAAATGCCTTCCTTGTGTTGCATGGTGTAGTAGAAAAAAGTGCCATGGTTGGGATGGCTAAGTGGGATTCCTGTAAATTCTCAGAGGTGGGTATTTTGGCTAATCATGAGAGTAGATGGGTTGTGGGTTGAGAGAGAAAAGTATGCAGGTGTTTCCTTCGCCCTTGTGGGCTTATAGCCCAGCTTGGGTGTGTGTGGTATTTGCAGTTGATACCTACGGTTGTGTAATGTCATCTTTTCCTTAAGCACAAGGGACCATCCCGCTAACCTATCTAATTCCCATAGGTTCGAGTGGGTACTGACATTCAGGGAATTGACTGAGGACTGATACCATTCAGAACAAAGAAGATCTTAATCAGTGTTATTAGGTCATCAGTAGATAAAAGAGGGCCACAGAAACTAAGAGCAACTTACATGCATTACATGCAGGCCATATTTCATGATGCATGCAGAGAAGCACATTAATTAAGCCTGCATTCATACAAGAAGCAATGTATCCAAATCAACTGAAAATTATAAGAGAAAAGTGACTTTGGCATGAAAATGTTAGGGCATGCAATGTCAAATTTATAAAAGAAGGAAAAAGCGAATGGCTAAGTTTGAAAAAAGTTTATTATTCATCATTGAGATTTGAAGTTGAGAGCTCTGTGACCAGAATTAGGGTTGAGGGCACATCCCTTAGCCATTTAGTGTATTTCAACAGTGAAATCTATATACCCTAGTCAATTCCAGGGTTGGATCAGATAGGCCCATCATTGCTATTCATTGGTACATCAAATCTTCAACATTATCCAGGTTCAAAGCTACATATTGGATCAAGAGAACTCGCCTTATTGCATGGGTGAATTGGGAAAGTCAGAATATATTCATATATTGACCAACAACTACTATTTGGTCCGCATGTCTCTTCCATCAGTCTTGGAGAGTCAATATTATACTATTTACTGAATACATGCTTCTACTTCGTCTTCTGGAGAGAGTTATCATCAATTCAAATATCAGAAGGGTGCCTTTCCTTGGATGAGTGACTTTCATTAAGGGAGAAATTCACATTAAGCTCTGTACCTAGTGCATGGCTTGCATGAAGCTTCCATAATGATCGTAGGGCCATTATAACCCCCGTGCATACCTTCTTGGAGCTATCTCACATATCTGGAGCACTTATTGTTCATTCAGAAGACTGGAGTGTTGATGTATATGTAACTTCGAAATGTATTTCATCTATGTATTTCATATATATTTATTGTACCCTTATTAGAGATGTGTTATTCCTCTATAAGGAAGTGTCGTCATGTGGATTGACAAGTGTCGCAAGTGTGTGTACTTGCTGATGGGTTATTAGACCACCATGTGGGGTCGGCCCTGAATTATATATATTATAATGTGGATGTACCTAGCTAGACAATTCGGCCCCATAAGGTCACTGGGCAAATAGATTAGTATAAATAGAGATCAGGTGATCTCTATTTAGATCACTCGGAAAAGTATCTCACTCTCACTCAGAAAGTGGCGCACTAGTGAGGAGGAGGATCATCTGCTACTAGGAGACTATCTCAGTGTATTTTGGTTGTACTTTGGTTGAGCCATTGCTCTCTCTATCTCTGAGGAAGTTGTGGGGTTTTTCACCTTAGGGTTTTCCCCACGGAAACTCTGTGTCTCTTGTCTCTCATGCTTTTGATTCTTGTGATGCTTGTGATGCTTATTGTGATTGTCATGCATTGATATATACTGTATATGTTATTCTCTCAGTAAAGATCCTAGAGTATTGTGAATTAATGCTCAAAATTTAACATGGTATCAGAGCTAACCTGAGAAGAAGACATTTTGCAGTGACGGAAACTTGAGTTTCTTGTTTATTGGGTTTCTCTCCACAGATTTTGGAAAACCAGTATAGTAGATTGACTCTACTCATCAAGGCGCATCTATCTGTCCAATCAGAATTCAATTCCGAGCATTTTCAGATTTGGCCCTAAAAATTAGGGTTTCCACAAAAATAGGAATTTCTGGAATCTGAAGACACAGCTGGAAGTGCCTTGCAAAAATCGAAGTTTAGAGCTTTGGATCGAGATTTTTGGCCGGGTAGATCTCTGGGAAACGCAAACCCTAATTCAGGGCTCTCCCTAGTGAACCCAGGAGGACAAAAAGTCAAATCTGAAGGGTAAAACTTTGCTGATCTCAAATTCTGAATGCACCAGGTTGATCAACTCATCAAAGCGCATCTTTCTATCCTTTCAGAAATTTGAAATTCACATTTTGAATTTTTAGGGTTTTTTCGACAAACCCTAATCCGGGACCAGATCCAGTTTTCAGCATTTCAAGTGGTAAGACCTAAATCTTTTCTATTTCCATTTGAAGTACTCTTTAAGCTGTCTCTCCACACCAAGCTTGAGGATAAGCTTGAAGGGGATGATAACTTCCGAGCCTGGAAGTATAGGATTGGGTTAATCCTGGAAGAGAATGAGTTGGACTCATATGTGAAAGAAGACATCCCTATCCCAGAGGATGAAGAGGCCAAGGTATTGCATAAGAAGAACTTGGTCAAGGCAAAGAGAATCATTGCTGATTCCATTAAAGATCATCTCATACCCCATGTGTCCTCTCTTAAGACACCCAAGGAGATGTTTGACTCTTTGACCAAGCTATTTGAAGGGAAGAACATAAATCGGAAGATGACCCTGCAAAACCAATTGAAAGGAGTAAAGTTTCAGAATGGAGAAACCATTCAATCTTATTTTTCAAGGGTCTCCCAGATCAAGGAACAACTAGAAGCAGTGGATGAAATGGTGGAGAATGGTGAAGTGGTGATGACCACTCTAAATGGCCTACCCAGGTCATGGGATTCCTTTATTCAAGGAATTTGTGCAAGGAAGAAGTTGATCTCCTTCAACAGATTGCCGGAAGAATGCTCTCAAGAAGAAGCTATACTTATAGCTCGTGAGGAAAAGATGGGAGGTGAAGATCAAGCTCTTATAGCTCACACCAAAAGAAGCAAGCCCAAGAAGGAGCACTCTCACCACAAGAGATCCTATCAAAAGAAAGAAGGATCTAAGATGCTTCATGTCAAAACCCAAAAATTCCGAAAAATTTAAAATTTTTAAGATAGCAATAAATGATATTAAATGCAACCACATGACTGTTTGTTTAGATTACGTGGTCGTAAATGTGTCTAAAGGATCTTTTGTTATACTTAAATGTTGTTATGGTTTTTTCTCTTTTCTGCTACTGATTATTTTATTGTTTTGTAACCACAAGGGGGAGTTTGTATGTCGAATTGGGCTTACTTAGCTTACGAGCTAATGCAATCGATTTTCTGTCTCTTACAGATATACCGGTAATAACAGTCGCTACCTTTAAATATTTCAAGTATTAAATATCAAATAGCAGTACCAAATCATTCAGTAAAAAGTGTAACATGCTAACCAATCTTTATCAAGTCATCTTAGAGCTGGAAGATCTTCCTACCTCTTGCTAAGTTCAACTTCTGAATATGTTTGAATTTATACTTTAATTTGCAAGGATTTGGAGTTAAAATTTATCACTATAATTGTATTTCTCTTACCTTCAGCAATTGCAGGGTTTACCTGTCAGTACATGTTTTTCTATTATTAAGTTTAAGGATTTGCCTAGTTTGGTGTCGTCTCCTTGTTTCCATATATGATATTTTGAACAAATTCCATAAACATGTTTGGATTTAGTCTTCCGTTTTCAAAATTTGATTGAATTCGTTGTGTAATAAGGATGGCAAAGAACCTTTCTTCTTGAGGTAGTTTTTATGATTTTCATAACTTAGTTTTCATTAGTTAAGTTCCATAAGGAAGAATTGACGAGTGATAACTCAGCTGTGCAACGCTATCTCCATACAACAATTGTCATTTATTTATGACCTACATCTCTACAATAACTTGGAAAGTTAATAGAGATATAGTATCTCTTATTCTTTCTCATTATGATAGGTTACAAAATTTAGTGATCGGTTTGCAAAATAGCATTTGATTTATTTAAAAACTACCTCCTTGGCCATTTTTATAATCATTGATCACATGCTCTATGTTTGGAACAGACTCCAAGTCTAATTCTCGAATGCTAATGACCAAGCAAGTTTCTGTTGAAAATAATAAAAGGTATTAAAGACATCATTATAGGGTTTTGATTATTATAAGAATGATATGGGAGTTATCCATTATGAGGATCTTACAATAATGCTTTATCTATATATATTATGAGTTTTTATTTGTCAACAATGATAAGATTATCATTGAGATCTTTGAACTTTATTTTCATTATCACGATTATAATGATTGTAGGTCCAAGTATTATGGCTCCCCAATACCAAATCGAAGCATGTGTTAACATGGAAATTTTGGCAAGTTTGGAACTAGGGTTTATCACCATAATTGGGTATCATTGCTATGATTTTTAATTGATTGACAATAAATGGGAATGAGACTATGGAGTCTCGACCCACCGCATGGAAATATTTAAACTGCTACGTGGTTAAACGAGAGCCAAGTGCTCGGCGATATAAAACACTGGACCCAACCCTACCTCGTCATTATCCTTCGCCTTCGGGCTCGGGTCTTTCTGCAACATCTCCAGGTCTGAGTCCTTGTTGTGGCGCTGTTGATTCAGCTTCCAGATTATTACAGTTCCCTTGCTTAATGCTATCGTTTGGAAGTCTCTAGAATTGGCTGTTGATAGTTATGAGAGTGTTATGATGCCTAGGGTTTATCCCTTTACTTCTTTTACTGGTCTAGTCATTGTTACAGTATGCTAGCAGCTTGCATGCTGCCTCACCTTCATATTGTCCATAGCTTCATTTGAGAGTCATTTGTATTCGCTGGTTGGCAACTGTAGCTGGTCACGAATCTAGGGTTTGTATTATTGTTAACCATAGAATCCCTGTCACAGCGTGTTCATAACTCTTGGTGTGATTTTCTTAAGACTTCCATTCAGGGAAAGACAGCCATTACTTTTGCTAGCTTAGTTACTCGGTGGCAAGGATGGGGTTTTTATACATCATGTGTTCGTGGTTAACATGATAGTTACTGGAATGGCAGCCTCCTTCAAAACCGGTAAGTTACTGTATTCTCATTTGTGTTTGCAGTTACAAAGAATTGTTTTTAAACAAAATAAAGTTTCTAACAGATACTTCTATGTCTTGCAGGTCCTGGCTCTACTTACGACATGGGTGGCACGAGCTTCAACAAGTAGCGTTTCCGGGTAAGCCTGGTTCTTACCATGGCAAAATCCTCCTTGTGGGTTGTTTGGGCTGTAGGGTTTTGGTTTGACTTAAAAGTCACGACAGCCTTGCAAAATCTTGTAATTATAAAATTTAAAAGAAAACCAAAAGGGTTTAACCCTGTGTTGGGTTTGGATGCATGGCTTCAGTCGTTGTTGTGGCTATTGGAACTCCTTTCGGCACTTAGGTTGTTTTGATACAGAATAGTTGTGTTGTAATTTTAGAAGAGAATAGAGGCTTGTGAGCCTGTTCTGTAAGGGAGGTTACGACCTCGGTGTTTAGGTTTTGATACGACACTTCTTCAAAAGATTTTGTGGGTTAACTCCCAGGGTTTTGAAAATATATCTTAATATAAGTGTTGTCTGTAAGTTGGCTTGTATAATGTCTGCATCTCCCTTTAAATTCGATACTGTGTATAGTAATAGGAATGTTTAAGTTTCTAAAACTCTTATTGAGTGAAATGGTGACCCGGTTGTAAGTGAAGGCATTGTAATACTATTCAAGTTTAAATACCTGTAACGTTTGGCATAATAGGTTTTTAATACGATAGTACAATAGTGATTTTAGTTATATGCAGATTCTGTAGTTAAGAGGTTCTCCTGTGGTTAGTTTGAGAAACAAATGAAAGATTTTTATAAAGATAATGAAGCTCGACAATGAGCTGGGAACTGTTCTGTCTGTTTCGTTTTGCTGTGGATTTAACATCTAGGTTTTATCTGATGATAATTTATTATTGTTGAGAACTGGAATGGTAGGGTTTATTTCGATCAACACAGTCGTGATTGTGTGTAGTTACTTATTCAGTTGTTGGGATTTCGACTCTGTCGAAGGAGTTATTCCAGTGAAAGATATTACTGTACTGTTGTTTTAGATCGTTGTTTGAGTCAAATAGGTCTTCTTTCGTATGTTCAAACAATACTAGGTAAATTTCCTATCGAAAATTGGCACATTCAAATGTGTAACAGATAATGATTGTATAAATGTTAACTAGGGTTTAGATTTTAAATTTCTATAAAGCTATTCTATTTATAGCTACAACTGCTTCTACAACACTATCTATAATAATATCCCTACTGTAGTTTTATATGGTTATACTTGTTTCTGTTCCTATCATGGTTTAAACAAGTTGTAATTCCAGAGAATGATTACTGGTACTAAAGACCATACCCATCTATTAAACTATAGTAATTAAACTAGATTTAGAATTTACATTAATAAACCATTGCTTACAATATTACTATTGTACAGCATGCAGGATAAAACATTATCAATATTGAAATAATGCTATTAAAGGATGTTGAAAACACAGTAATTATTTAAAATCCTACACATTGATATTCTGGGATATTATCTTTTACTAAACTGATACTATTCAGACAATTAGATGATAATCATAACAACCATTCATTTAAACTTAATAAACAACAGGAATAGGTGGCAGAACCTGTTTCAAACTGTGGACAACAACAGCAATGGGAGGCTGTTCCTCCCTACCAACTCCTGGAGAGTGCCCAGACAGCACTTCTCAGGACCCCTGAGCTTGCTCTGGTCTCCCTGGCTGGAACTAGGTGCAGCAAAATAATTCACTCAGCCCAAACAGCTATAATGGAACCAAGTTCCTGCAGCATCCCTCTCAAACAACTTCCTTACTGTATTTCCCACTTCCTCAATGGGACTCCTGAATAGCATTCACCTGAATGTATTCTCCCTCCAGAACAATTGAACCCCCAGCTCAGTTCATTGAGTACTATTTAAAAGATTGCCTAGGTCTTTGTTGGGTTAACTGTCATTAATGAGCCACCTGCTCAAATTCCACTTTCTTGGGGAATCATGACCCCAAATATAGGGAAGTTGCCACCTGCAACTTAGGAAGTGTTTGAGGATGCTGCCACTTGTCTTTTGCCTGTCCACCTAGTTCCCTCCACCAGTTTGACCAGTAACCTCTTTTAACAGCTCTCCCATGCTGTTGTCTCCATAATTTATTTATAAATAATAAAATATTCTGATTTACATTCCATTTCTAGTGACTCTGCTGAGTCATCAATTCCTACTTAGCATTAAATTTAACATAATGTCTCAGGAATATAATAAAAATAATTACATTATTTTTATAAAATTGGGGTATGTGACACTTCACATGCAATGAGAAGGGTCACTTTGCTTCAGATTGTCCCAAGAACAAAAGGGATAATAACAACAACTCCAGCAAGAAGAAGAAGGGCAGCAAAAGAAAGTTTCATGTTCATGCTGCCGAGGATGATAAACCTCCAAAGAAGAAGGCTAGGGAAGAAAGTGATGATAGTGATGTTGACTCATCAAGTGAAGAAGAGTATGTTCTAATCTCTGCTCTCACAGGT